>JANUSC010000161.1:0-515173 GCA_025200525.1 Camellia lanceoleosa | reverse complement strand
CTTGAACCTTCTCATTCTTTCAAAGGTCGCCTTCCAAGTGAAACAAATGTTCTTTAATGGATAGGACTTTACTACAATATCATCAATATAATACTTAAATATCCTCCAATGAGTGTCATGAAAATAATCGTCCATTAGCCCTTGATATGTAGCTCTAGCATTCTTCAAAAACCAAATGGCATTTTTAACCCATTCAAGGTGCCAATATTCCCGTAGACATCCTAATGTTGTCTTGTGGATATCCTCCTCCTCGTAATGACGCATTAAGGTTATAACTAATGCCCATCCATCATTGATAAAACTCTGATGTCCCTACTTTAACTTATCTACCAACAAATCCATAATTATATAGGCATAGGATATCATCTTTTAGGGTTGGCAATCGAAGTTTCAAATCGTGATGCATGCCCTCATTTTACCATTCTTCTTAACTATGTGTGCAATATTGGGATAGCCATTCAACGCACCTGGTTGTCCTAATAAAGCCTACCTTGAGGATGCCTCCAAGAATTTCCTCCTTGACCTTCCTCGATCACCGTATCGGCTTATTCTTCTTGGTTTTTGCTTGTATGGCTTAAAATTAGGCCTCATAGGGAGCCTATGTTCTACTAATGATCTATCCAATCCTGGTAGTTCATTATAAGACCATGCAAAACAATCTTTGTATCTCTTTAAGACCACCAACAACTGGTCTCTGTCAAGAGTATTCAAACAAGCACTTATATAGGTGGGCTACTGTATGGAACCTTCTCCTAAGTTCACTTCTTCCAAGGGGTCTTATACCGGAGAACTCATTGATACTTTTTCTTTGATTCCTTCTGACTTCGAAGTAATTTCCTTGCTTTGTCCTATTCCTAGTTTCTTTGGTTCGACATCCTTACCCTCCTCCTCATAGACAAAGTCTGTCCACAAGGCATCCTCTTCTATATCTCTTGGACTTTTATTTCAATATCCAAAGCACAATATTTATCCAAGGCCAAACATCTGACATGTTGCTGTTCCTGCTTCCAACCAATTATTATGGCTTCTTTCTCTTGTTCTTGCACTTTCTGGACTATTGACTGTATGTACAATGCTGAAAACTTAATTAAAGCCAGCGATTTGGCCTCCTGGGTTCCATCTCTTTGCCTATAACCAGGCATCATTGTCATCTTTAATGACAAACTCATCATTAGCACTTTCCTAGACTAAGTGCTTCAGGTGTGCTAATTCCTCATCAGCCGTCACTTTGGCTAATCCATTAGGCTTTCTCAGTATATTGAGTGGTGCTACTTATTCAGTATACAATTTGGCCTCTACAAAATCTGCACAAGCTATGAAGTGTTGAGGATCTGCGTTGATCTCATCTGTCTCTCCACTGCCCAAAATCATCATTATTTTTTGATGTAGAGAGGAAGGCACACACTTGTTAGTGTGAATCTAATCCCTACCAAGTAAAGTATTGTACTTAGCATTGTTGTCGATAACAAAGAATGCAGTCACACCCCTCGTCCCACACTGTGTTGATGGACGAAATACCTTGAGCCATCTCATTATCTCATGAAACCAACAATGGTTGTCTTGGTTAGGATCACCCTGGGGTTCCTCTTCCCTAATTTCTTCAAAGATGATTTTGGAAGCGGGTTTATTATTGCCCCATTATCCACCAAACCCGATTCATCTCACTCCATCAAAGAAGGCCTTGATATACAAGGGCTTGACATGTTTGTGTCATGGACGTTGTAGGATATTTGAAAGGGTATGAGAGGTTAATACTAACTCTTCCTCACTCTCACCTTGTTTCCATTGGTGTGGCCACTTCGGATTCGTCTTGTACCATACTCACTTGTGAGTCTTCACTGGAAACTGGGATTGGGTCAATCTCCTGACCTTGGTTGTCATCTTCAACTTGAAACTCTTGTGGTAATATGAGCACCATATTTATCGCTGCCGAGGAAATGAGCCAAATTGGATGGTCATTGTTACTGCTTTCTTTCTCGCCGACTTGTTCAACTACTTCAAAAGCATCTTCCATGTTGCATTCGCCCGATACCAATAGCTTTCTTGAATGATCAAGTCATTTCTGCTGGTTTTTCAACCAAAAAATGTCTGTTCAGCCATGAAGGCTTCAAACATCTCTTCCTCAACCACTTCCTTCCTTTGGCCTAGGCCGACTTCTTCCTCTATCTCACCATCACTTTCCATCAGAGCCTTTTCTAATCCTGCCAAACTGGACCTTTCTTTGGCTTTTAGCTCAGAGTGATCTTTGGCCAATTGTTCTCTGCTACAACTCTTTTTGTCTTGAAGAGTTGACTTTTGGATCATGATTTGACTTTGAATTTTCTTCTTTCTACTTGACTCTTTGGTTTGGACCAATGAAGAGCTTTTCCACCTTGTAGAGGTCTCTTGCCTTTGGAGTGCATCCTAGTGATCATTGGCTTAGCCATTAATGGTCACGCTCACACCAATTGGATATGGCCTTTGTTATAAGTTTGGTTAGTTTAGGACGTCTGACATCCTTGTAATATTGCTTCCCATCAATTGTGCTCTCAACCATTTGTAGCTTTCGGTTGCATCCGGGACATATTCTTTGCATGACAATGCTTTAAAGAATCGTTATCCAAAGGCTTCTTCATCAGAGCCTTCCTCCGTCCGAGAAACCTTGTCCATTAAATGTAGATTTCAAAGGTCTTTCTTGACAATTTTCCGGTCGGCAACATGCATCTGCAGACATTGACTTCTTCCAATTCTTTCATGACAAGTTTTAAGTCTGCATAATAACATTTCAATATCGCCACCTCCGGATTTCTGTGAATGGATTAGTATCAATCCCCATGGCCTTTTCTACTTTAGCAGAGAATTTTAAACTCCCCTTTCGAATCTGCTCTTGGATCTTGCCTCGAAAAACAATGCAGTTTTTAGTTGAGTAAGACCAAGAATTATGCCATTTACAATACACTTTTCCTTTAAGTTCCTCTGGAGATGAAATTTTGACTCCTTTTGGTAACTTCAGGAAATTTGCAGCAAACAAACGATCAAAAATGTCATTTGCCTTTGTTAAGTCGAAAGAGTATTTCCTATGAAGGTCTTTCTTTTTAAACTGCTGATCAATTGTTGTATCTTTATGAATTAATGCCTCACAGATCACAGGTTCTTTCCCTACAATCTCTGCTGCATCAATCTCATAATTAGGATCTCTATAATACGTCTTGTACAATGCATTACTTCGATCTTGTTCTTTTTCTAGTAATGCTTCATACCTAAACACCTTACAGGTTAATTCCACTAAGTCTCTAAACTCAATTGAGTCAAACTTCTTCGGCCAAAACTTAAGCCATTTTGAGCCAATCTCACAAATTTAGGCTCGTAAGATGATCCTACATTTATTTCAAGGCTCTTTTAAATCGGCAATAAACTAAGTAGCCTTCTCATCGCTTTTGACTCAATCTTGCCAAGTCTTCCATGGAAACCTCTAGCTCTTTTTGGAAGAATTGAGCATGAAATACCTTTTCCATTTGTTGCCAAGTTTGATAGAGCCGCGTAAGGTTAATATACCATACAAAGGCCTTGAGTTAGAGAATTTGGGCACAATCTCAACTTCATATACTCATTGTTGGCAAATTCACCACACCGAAAGCAAATAACCTAGCAATATGTTCAATCGTTGATCGGGTTCCATTTCCATAAAAGAACAAAGTCGGGTACCCTAAACCCCCTTGGGTATTCATGTACCCTATCTATTCATTCTGGATATGGCTTCCTATACATAGAAGTTTGAACCCCCCGAGCCATTGGTCCACACATCTCTCTAATAATATCAACAATTTGGTCCTTATGGACCATATTTTGTGCTTGTTGAACCACTACCGGAGGAACAAACACAGGATTTGGTAGACAACCTTGTGCCTGGGGTCCTCTTGGTCCATAGAGTGGTATGTTTGGGACTGGTTGGCCTTGTAGCGCCGGGTCGTCATAGGGATATGGGTGACCCCTTTGAGCCTGCCCTACAAAAGGACCTACGAAAGGTGCTGGAACAGGTGTTGAGTCTCTTCCAGTTGTAGGAAAACCTTCCAACCCCTCGGGAATAAATTCGAACAAAAGATTAATGAACCCCCTCGTGCCAGGTATGGCTTTGAACATGGGATTTGGAACCATCCTTACACCATTATCCTGTGTTGGGCCAGATCTGCCAATTTGCATGGCTTCACTGTTAAGTAATGAAGCATTTTGATTTGCCATAAGCCTTGAAAGAGGCTCCTACCAAGACTGAGGTGGTGGTCTTTCATGGTTTTGGTTACTAGTTTCACCATTAGTATGCCCATTACTCTGCATAGGCTGTTTATCTCTAGCCAATCTTTGCTGAGGGGCATTTGAATTTTCCTCTATATGCCTTGCATTAGTTGGTTGATGAGTATTCATTCGATCCAAAAAGGATGCTGCTCATCTTTCCATTGTGTTAATTAACTGCTATCCCATGGCATCTACTAGGCCTCCCCATGGATTCATTGGCTGAGTAGATGGAACAGTGGACGGTCCAACTCCTTGGCCTCGTCCAATACTTTGAACATGTGGTATTTGTTTTGAAGTGTTGGTCTGTTCGACCATAGGTTCTGACACACCAGATGCCTCTACAGGATGTGTCATCACATTTTCCTCTAGATTAGGCATTTCTACCTCTCCTTCCACGCCTTCTTCCTAGCGTACGTTTTCTCATTGTCTCCTACGCCTATCCATTTTAATTAGTCCCATCATGCAAGCAAAATATTTGTTGGCTTTTTGGCTTTCAAGGTTATTTTTGTAATTGTGAGCGCAGTTAACTAGGATCAATCGGTCTTTACAAAATGTTAATTGCCAACCAATTATCGACGATTGTGTTTTAGTTCTTTCACCAATTTCAGAAGAGGACTTCTATTGGTGGCTTTGTTTAGGAGAATTAAGAAAACAATGATTAAATGAAGAACAGTCGTAGTATTTCATTAAGTAAAATGAAAGACTTACAAAGATCCGAATCAGCCTCGTAGAGGTTTATAGCAACAAGCTACTTGAAAACTACTCCTATGAACGAAATGCAGTGCAGGAATTTGAAGTACGGAAATGTAAAGAACAAGAAATGTAAAAACTGGAAAAGAAATAAAGTAGAATAAAATTGGTTTTATAGATCTGAGTCTGGGGCCTTTTCTGGGGCCTTCTCTGCTATTTATACTTCTCAAGGATAACCATCGAACTGCACTTCTAACCGTCAATTTCCTTCATGATCGCGATCATGTTGCCTTATAGTTAGCTCCACTATGCTAATACCTGCAGTTAGGCATCCCTCCTGATTTTGAATTTAAATGTGAGCAACGATTGATGCCACATCACTTTGCATCTCTTTGCTGATCCAGTGCTACGCAGATCTTATGAAAACCAATACTAACTGCCACGTGTACGATCACGATCGAAGGTTTGAATTGTCTTCCCGTGTTACCCTCAACTTGCCACGTGTTGAATTGTGATTGGCTTTATACAAAATATGTAGCCAACACACACACACACACACAATAATTTCTTTTTCTCTTCTCCGGGGTTTCAATTCCTCGTGTGTGGTTATCTTACTTTTTAATGCTTCATACTACGACTCTGAGCTTTCACCCAACTGGGCCAACTAGATTGCAAAATTTACAAAATTCCAAGGCAATCAAGGCTACAATTGTAATTCTGCAAGTAAACATTACTATGTTTCCTATCTTCCTCTATTACCACCGGCCATATGAAATTCTCATTGCCCTTGCTTTTTTGTATATCATGCTTCCAGTATGGAGTTGCACAATACATGAAAATTGAATGAAAGGTGGTTTCAATCTTTAATGTGGTTCTCGCTTGTTGTTTTGGTAAGAAACTTCCTCTCCATCCAGCTTTGGGAACAAATCAAATTATCTTTTTCTCATTGGCCAATGAGGAACAATGATAATATGGAATATGAATTGCATTTATATCTTGTACTATTGAAATTGACAAAGTGTATTATGAAATTAGCATAATATTTGTAGATAATCATTTTATTGGTGTTTATATGATCAGACCTTCTAATTGAGTTCATTTATTTTTCTTATAATTATCTCGTTTCAAATCAATCAATAATCTACTTTGTGGGATGTCAGTATAAACAAAATGCTGCAAGGAGGCACTCTAAAGTTTGGAACGGGCCTATGTATCTCAATAAATCTTCATTTGGTGGTAAATTTGTTCACATTCCTTAAAAATCACACTTTCTATCTGTAAGTTGTTTATTGTTGATAATTTTAGACAAATAGATACGAATTACACCAGATTGTTTCTCAAGCAATCGATCGAAATTTATAGTTGAGCATCTCTTTTCAAGTATTACAATTTCAGAAGGTTTTATCATTCATGTGATTATGTGTTAGTTAGAGAATGCAAGAAAGAATGTTGTATCCATCACATGCTTCCAAAGGGAGTTATTATTATTTCAATACCTCAAAATGGTGCATTTTTTTTGTTCTTCAAAATACAAAATCTAAATTTGGGGACTCAAGTTATTCTTAGAAGGTTGATGATATATGAATCTCATCAAAGTAGAGCTAATCCCAGTTGGGTCTATAGGAAATTTCAACGCTTAGCGGATACTAAAAGGTTGTTTCTTCCATCCGCAAGGAAGAACAGCCGAAGGCCCATCATCAACCGTCAAAGCCGTTTTACAGACCTTTTGCACCTTCTTCGCCCATGTATTGTCCATTATTAAAGCTCAATTGCTTTTACAAAAGCCAAGAGTAATCGAATTTATGCCAAAATGGGAATTTTTAGCCAAAACCCTTGTGTAGGCATTAAGAGTCATGGAGACAACATTAGCAGAGAGAGCAGACTACCTTTGGACTCCAACAACAACAAATGCTCTTTTGCATCCTGTGAATCACTACTTCATCTACTTTCTCTGCAGAGTCCATCAACATTACTTAGTGCCTCTCTTGCCCATTCATTTGTAACATTCTGTATAAAAACATTTAGTTATACGTCACAGGTTAAATTTATAGCATAGTTTAACCAGCCTTTGACGGAAATTTTTTTGACCTCACTGCTGGGAAATAGAATTTTAGTGGCTTTTGAAAAATGCCACTATAAGTGCCAAAAATGCTGCTAGTTCCTTTTGCGCCGCTTAGCACCAAAAGCCTATAGCTTTGTGGCGTTTTAAAAATGTCATTTTAAAAATGCCGCCAAATGTCCTACTAAACACACACTGACGTCACTGAAGATATTTAGCGATGTTTTGGAAAAACACTGTCATATATTTCTTTAAAAATATGACCGTTAGTAAGTAGGCTTTAAGAGGGGTTTGTAGAAATCATTGATCATATCACTTTTTTTTTTTTTTTTTGTTGTTGAAATTGTGCTAATTTTATTTGATTGAACTAAAAAATATATGTATTAGCACTAATATAAAATAATAACTCTCATTCAAATAAGAATGAAGCATTAATTCATTTTCTCATTCAATTAAATATCCAATCACCATTACCCACAAAATTAACATATCCAAAATCCAAAATCATGTTTTAACACTAACCACAATCTAACATATATCCAAAAATCATGTCTTAACATTAACCACAAACTAACATATATCCAAAAATCATGTCTTAGCATTAAAGTCGTAGTCTTCACTGGGTCTATATGCTGCATCAAAACATAAATTGCAATTAGATTCACCAAAATAAACACAAATTGAAGAATTTGTATCAAATACTTATAAATAGTACTTAAAACTTGAAGAAGCACTAACAAGAAGATTTTATCACATACCAAGAAGCAATAAATACATATAAAGAAAAAGGGCATACCCAAAAGACAATACAGGGACACATATGAGAATCATGTAAAATTAAATAAATAATGCTCTCATAGCATAAACAAATTTAGAGGCCATTTGATCTAACTCCCACTCATCAAATTAGGCAAGACTTTTGAAGGGTCTTTAACATATTTTTCTTTTAGAATGTGTATAACCTTATCAAATTGAGATTTGCCATCACATACAAATTCAAATTTGAATCCAACCAAAAAATGGGCCATCGTTGAATAGGTCTATGATGAACAAATCTAGACCTTTAATTGACAATAAAAAAAAAATTGATGTCACCATCGATGCTCTCTAATTCGAAAACACCATTCTTTCTAAAAAATTACAAAATTGCCAACAATTTCTTCAACATTATGATCAATTTCACACAAGAGAGAGTATTCATGAACTCGAATCCAGTAAGAGGCTACAAAACCTATAAAAAAAAGGAAAGAGAATACAAGATCATTGAAGCTTGAAATACTCATTTAAACAAGTGTACAAGCCTCAATTCAATAAAAGATGCAAATCCAACTAAATTCCTATACTTTGATTAAAAAGAAATAAATTATAGAAAGTAAAAATTATACAAAATAACATAAAAGGAAAAGAAAAGAAAAGTTATTTTTTGATTAGAATGAACATTTCACAACAAAATAAAAATTCTAATTATAAGTAACTATTTTATAACAAATTTAAATTTTCTTGTGTGCTTTACAAGAAATTGAAATCTTATTTACCATGCTATATCGAGTTGTACAAGAAAAATTAATTTTCTTGTAACTATCACTTATTTTCAAGCTAAACAAACCTTTTTTGTCTTAGCTTGATTGCAAATTTAATAAATTCCTTAACCCCTTGTATGTATTCCAGGTGCAACCTATGCTGATTTATCCAACTGTTATCCATCTGACTTTGTCTTATACTACAAATGTCACTGCCAAATCAACAATGTTCAAAATTACAGATTACATTCTAATTAATCTTAACCTCAATTAAGTACCTTATAATGCATGCGATATGACATCATTCACCTAACTGGCTCCCCTAATATGTTGGTTCATCTTGCTTTCTCATTCAAGAATGCATGTTTATATTGTACTTATTTCATACCGCTCTTGTTTATCTCTAATGAAATTTTGGCAGATCTCCCCATGGTTTTCCAAATACGACATAGACTAGGTGTCTGCTTACACACCTTGTCTAGTATGCACTAGGAGAACACAAGGAGTTACTACACAAAATCTCTCTGAGATGGACTATAATGAGAACTATTAATTACAATACAAACTTATGCTCTGAATCGTCTAAGCTGGACAATCGAAGAAGAGCTTCATCAAAGATGACTAGGTATCTCTAATGAAGATTCTTGATGTCTAAGGCTATTTATGCATGCATGCACCATTAATGATTGCATCCCGGTGGTGCAATCTGAATTAGTACTATCAAGCATACTAGAAGCATATCTAGTATGAAGCATATTAATGAAGAAACCAAAAGTTTCTACAATGCTCTTGATAGATTATGATAGATTCAAGCAATACATTGCTCTCTCAAATCAATCAATAAAGACCAAACTATTATGCCTTCAAATGAAAGCAAGCACAAACAAAGTCAAATATTAATTGATGTGCATTTCCATATATAGAATACATAATTATTTGTTTATGGTGTTTTGATACATTTTAGCATGCATCGATTGCCATATGGCGAATAAGAGCTTGCCATAATATTACTGGTGAAATTGAATGGTAAAGATTGTCCTGTAAGCAGAATAATCAGCATACCAAGACACATATATAAGCACAATGAATCCAATATTCCAATGGTTAAAATCATAGCACAATCCTCATATTGTCACTCAAAATATTGCAAGAAAACACAACACATTATAAAATAGCCGCATTTCTTTGGAATATCATTGTCCAAAATTTCATAATATAGAGTTCATTATGGTGCCCTCAGTTAATGTGTTTGCCACTTGAATTTTTGTTTCTGCTTTTAGAATGACAAAGGAGATATTTCAAACAAAAAATACCAACTAATAGTGGATTTTGTGGGAGTGATGAGAATACCAACTAATAATGGATTTACGGGTCATAATTTGGGTAAAGAAGTTCTATCTTTCTATGTGGAGTTGATGATAATACCTTCTCTCTCTCATTACCTATTCCAAAGGGGAGGTTTCTGTCAAATACCTAGGTGTTCCTCTTATATCTTCTCAACTTAAAAGCGAGGATTGTTGCGGTTAATTGATAGGATGTTAGCTAGAATCAAGCATTGGTCTGCTGTGTTACTCTTATATGGGGCAAGGTTCAACCATTCAATTAATCCATAATTCCTTCATGCTTAGTATCCAAGTCTATTGGTCCTTAATTTTTATTCTTCTATCATGAGGAATTTCTTATGTGGCCTGTTCGGAGCTAAAAGGCCATGCTAAGATTAGTTTGCAACATATTTTTGCTCCTAAAAGGAGGTGGTTTGGGGTTTAAATGTCTTAGTGATTGGAACACAAATGACTATCCTAAAAATATCTGGCTTTAAGCATGAAAAGTGATATCCTCTCGTTAAATGGATTCATACATATGTGATTAAAGCCATTGTTTTTGCTACATGGAGTTGTCCAAGTGATATGTCTTGGACTATGAGGAAAATTTTCAAGCTCAGGACTATTGTTGTTTCTCTCATTAAAAAGAAGATTGGGAATGGTGATGAACATGTCTTTTGCCTAATCCCATTTTTTATTTGTCATTTATGTTCATGAAATCAATTTTAAATTTAAAGATATCCTAGTTATGATATAATGGCATTTTTTTAAATTCCATTGAAGTAGTCAAAAACTAACTAACAGTGTAAAAGATATATATATACTTCTCACACTAAGTCCTCTCTGCTATTTGATTTTATTCCTCTTAACATCTGAAAATAATTAGAACGCGAACGTGCAACTCAAAATAATATTAATGTTCATGTTCATTTTTTCAATGTTCATTTTAATATGTTGTACTCTAACTATATATGAGGTTGTATAAGCACACATACACACAAATGCATATAATTTTTGTACAAAAATTGTGAAGTCTAATGGAACAAACAATCAGAGTATCAAAAAACATTCCATACATACAATAATCAACACAATTCCTAATTTAAGCTTTTCCTTTTCGCTTTCTACCTTTTCTCACCAACCAAACACAAAACACAAAAATAAAATAGCAAAAAACAGCAGCTAACAAGACAACTGTGCTAGAGAAGCACTAATGTAACAGTAGATACACCAATGTAACAGCATACCAGAACACATATACAAATGCAATGAGTAGCATGATAGTCTGAGTCACCGGATTAGCAAATGCACCAGTTAGCGATTAGCATAAAATATAACTCTAAATTTTCCATCATGTTTATATTAGCTTCATGTAGATGATTTTGGTGAAATCTTGAAAATGAAACTTTTCTATTTATGTAACTTCATGTTGGCGAGAGAGAGAGTGTGTACCGATTTGAGCTTGAAATCACGAGTAATCGAGGTCGAGTTGATTCAGCTTGGAAATCAGAATCTCCGAATCTTCATGGAGCTTTAGATCTAAATGTTTGATGGAGCTTGAAATTGCTTCGATGTGGAGCTTTGATGGAGCCAAATCGCTTCATGGAGCTTAGAGAGGGTTGAGAGAGAGAGAGAGAGAGGGCTTAGATTCAAAATGATGTATGCATATTGGTTGAAAAGGCCGAGATACAAAATAAGGATTGAAATGAGCGCGTGTGGACATACATTTGGAGGCGTTTTTAAATGCCTCCGATTATAAAGCGGTCTGCTTTTGGTTAAAAAGAATATCACGGCGTTTTATAAACGCGCTAAATATTAATAATAGACGTTTAAAAATAATGTCGTTAAGCCACCATATCCCATTTCGGCAGTGCTTCCTTCCATTACATAATTTATATATGTATATATAAGCAAATACTTTTGGTGCCAAATGATTTATTTAGTGACCCGAAGGGCAAAATCCATAATTTTGTGCTTGCATTGCCATAGGGAAGACTCATACCTATTTGTGTCCTCTCCAGTAGTTATATTGCCTACAAAGTCTACCAAATCAAATCTGTGATTTACGGGAATCATTAGTTCCACCAAAGACTAACCCTACATACATATCATTTTCCATAGAACTCAGAGATTGCCTCTAGAAAAACTAAAAAGCAATGATTAACAAAACTAGACAAATTAATTTGAATGTTATTTTGGGGTGTGGTTTTTTATTTGCAACCACTATACCTATACCTTCTATGTGCCAACAAACCTCATCAATTGAGGTTAGCAACGATAGCGGATTGAGTATCGTGAGATAGTTCACAAAGAAACCAAATTGACGGACATCAATAGAGATGGCTAGAATGATAGGTCAAAGATAATATCTTGGCGACAAAAAATCAAACAAGAAATTAAAATAATCTTTGGAAACAAACACAAGTTAAAGACAAAAAAAGCATGAAAATAATTGATTAGAAATAAAACTAAAAGCAAGGAAGGATGGAACTCTTAACACAATGAAACAAACTACATATAATTCTTCTTTGTATGTATAAAAGCCCAAATTGGATGTGATCGCATCTTTGAGATGAGCGAGATTGATTGATAAAGATAGGTTTTAGTATCTTTCTTTGATAAAAGCATACTCCTTCTAGACAAGTGAATACCTAATAAGCAGGAAGAATAAAAGATAATAAGTCAAATTCGAACAAGAATCCCAGGAAGGTACCTGAACAACTATAGAAACAAGAGAAAAGAAAAGGAAAATGGAAAAATAAAAAGCTGCTGCAAACTTCTAAATCGAAGTGTTGTCTTCTTTGGGAGATTTTGATGCAATATGCATATCAAGCATTTTCTTCACCTATTAGCTTTCTGTTACAATTAATGTCTGTCACAGAGGTGCAATCTGCAATCTTACTAGCTCCAACTTCATTTATATATTTAACATATTGATTCCATAAGGAACAGGTGACATGATAACATTATTTTGATATAATAAGAAGAGCAACATAGACCAAAATGAATCCAGACTGAGGGGCATTAACAATGATATTTTCAGCATGAATTTGTTGACTAAACAACTAGTAAGTACAGAGAATACAAATGTAATTGCCTAAACAATCACATTAGTTATGAACAAGAAGTTAATAATCTAAAATGAGATCGAGACACTAACCTTAACAAGAAGGATGAACTGACTTAATCAACCCACCCATTTTTCTAACTAATCTTGATCGAGAAGGCAAGACATATTTTGACAAATCGATGTACTTTTTTGTATATGGAAAAAGGCTCAAATAGGTATGCCCAACCAAAATCGGTCTCGGGATATCTGCAATGCCAAGAAAAAGATAGCTTAAGCAAATCCATATATGACTAATAATAGAAATAATAAAACTACACTCTTAGATTCCAAAAATACATCACAAACAACCACTGAAAATAGTTATTAGTAAAAGGTACAAGAGATATTATAATAATGATATCCATTTAAAAAATGAAAGGTACCTTTGTCAAAGCATGCCCTCGGTGAAACTCTGTCCTGATTCGGTAGAAGGTGCTCTTGGTGATATTAGAATGGCAATATTCATGTGGTCTACATGGAAGTCTAATGGGCATCAAGGACTGTATTTCACTGGCACTTATAGTCATGGGCACCATCCCGCCAATCCCAAAAGGCAAACGTCTTAAAGAAATTCGAAATCAAACCATTCAAGCTCACATTTGGGTGCCTTTGACAAATAAATGCCACAAGAATAGCTAAATGGACTCCTCCAAAAAACACAAGTAACTGCACATGCGAGTATAATTAATAAGATTCCTTTACCCTTGACAGAGGCTAGAAGAGAATATATAAAGACAAATCTCAAATGTGACCCTATACCAAGCTTATATGCCCTTACATTACCATACACTCTTCGCCTTTTTGCCCATAATTTAACACATCGCAGCAGTGGTTTGAATACCTAGAATAGAACAATCTGAGAATATATGAGATCTACAAGAACTCTGAAAGCACCACCTAGCACACAAAAAATGAGAAATTTAAAGAGAATGATTATCGTGTATATATTAATATCAAGGTGGCAGCAGTTTTGAAAACAAAACCCCATAGGTATTCATGGTTTGATGCCATAGAGAGCATGTTAATAAGAATTAGCTAAATTATTTCCTAATGCAGGTGCAAAATTCAAGAAATAGAGACAAATTTTGCTCCGCATTCAACCTTGAAAACCAAGTAAAAACTACTTTGCACCTAGAACAAAAATAATTACCATAGGAACCCATAGATAGCATGTTTGATACCTCCTTGTTCGGGAGAAGCCAAAGAATGCATTTGTTAGCATGAACTCCAGACAAACTTCTCCAGCTGGTTTTATCAATGTTGCTTAGAAAGAAAGGGTTGAGTATGTTCACATTCTGCAGATCATAACATGGGATCCTTGTGTATATGTAGAAACAACTATAGGAACTGATTGTTTTAAAAGATTTGGATTTTTCTGCTAATGCCATTTAGATTTCTCTGCTAATGCCATTTAGATTTCTCTCAAGCTGGTAGATTTTTCTGCTAATGCCATT
This sequence comes from Camellia lanceoleosa, assembly GCA_025200525.1. Classification (NCBI taxonomy): domain Eukaryota; kingdom Viridiplantae; phylum Streptophyta; class Magnoliopsida; order Ericales; family Theaceae; genus Camellia; species Camellia lanceoleosa. The sequence goes on along the minus strand of JANUSC010000161.1, from coordinate 500,750 downwards.
TAGATTTCTCCCTGGAACAGAACCCCTATGTATGAGGAAACTTACAACTACTCATTGCAAACTTATTAAACACCAAGAAAATATTAGATAAGAAAAGCATAAACCAGATCATTCATCTTTTATCTTCCAATGATTCTAGCTAGATCGAGTCGTAGTAAAAAAATAAAAAATAAAAATAAATTTACAAAATGAAAATGTTTATCTTCATTTACGTGTCAATTCTAGTCATTTAGCTCACGTGCAAAGGCGTTAATAAGTGAAACATAGTATCATGAATTCCATCTCCCCATCTATTCTCGACAACATAAAAATAAGGAAACAAAGAAAGAGAATTTTTTAAACAAATTATATGAAAGAAAAGACATTTATACATAAGAGTTCATTACACTTTAACACTAATTCACATTGACATTTTCCTCTAACTAATCTATGTTACTTTGGTGTGAATCCTTTTGACATAATCTTATTCTTCCTCTTCAAGCCCCCAATATGTGTATGTGTGTGTGTGTGTGTGTGTGTGTGTGTGTGTGTGTGTGTGTGACTAACAGGGAGAGAGTAGCCTTGAAAAAGGTTTCCTTCATATTATTTTCCCAAGAAAACAGAGAAGAATTTTCTTCTCTCTTTCTAACTCTCTTCCTTGTACTGAGCTTATTCAAGAGTCCAAATCACCAACAACAATGGAAGCTACAGACATCAAAATGGGAAAGGGATATAGGCTGTTAATTCAGATGTATTTGAAAATCACCAATATGTTCACACCTCAAGATTAGTGGAAATCGAGATTTCAAGTTTGAATAACTCAAATTACAAAACCGATTCAACACCATTGATCGCCAACTATAACTAGATTAGTGGATCATTAAACACAAAGAATTCATGATAAACCAAGTCAACTAGCAGCATCAAGAACATCAAAACATTTCACACAAACAAAATCTCAATCACTCAAACAGAGCAATACTATTGCATTACATAATCAAAACTTGGCAACAACCAAATCAACAAAATAGAAGAGAAGAGGGTTAGAGTATATACATATATATATATATAATCACTGAACCAACACAAACAAAATAGAATCAACAACCAACACAAACAAAATAGAATCAACAAATTAGATTACGATAGTCATATATATATAGAGAAAGGGTAGATCCGAACCTTTTGCCTTCTCTCAATGCCACTACATATGTAATGCCTTGATCCTGAACAAAAATCAACAACCAAATCAAAAGAGACCTTCAAATCGAGAGAGAGAGAGAGAGAGAGAGACCGAAATCGAGAGACAAAGAGAGCTTCAAATCAAAATCGAAATCACCGAGATGCCATTATGGGATAAATCACGAAGCTAAAGCTGATTTTGAAGGATTCATTGGTTTTTGAGATTGTAGATGGCGGTGCTCAAATCGAACTTCAAAATCAAAATCGCAATCGCTCGAGAAACTACGAGATTGAAGCCATACTGGGATGTAGATAGGTTGGCTATGAGAAATTTTGAAATCACAATCCCTCTGAAGAATCAGAGAGAGAGAGAGTAAGAGAGAGAGAGGTTTGAGGAGTGATAGATTTGAACTACGGCGGTGGGCTTTTGAAAATAAAGGTTCGGAGAGACAAAATAGGGTTTGTAGGGAGACATGATTTGGAGGCACTTCAAAGCGTCTTCTATTTATAAAACAGGGTCGTTTTGATTCATATCAAATGCGACATTTAAAAAATGCCGTTAATTATTAGAAAAAGTGACGTTTAATAAAACGTCGCTAATTAAACACCGTTAAATGCCTAATTTCCTGTAGTGCCTTTAGCTGCCCCAAACTGGATGAGACATTAACAATTCTTGTAGAACCAGAGAGCTGAAGAAGTGGAATGAGAGCTTGAGATAGCTATTTAGGTCCATAGTAATTTGTTCGTAGACACCCATACATTGTTTCATAGGTTTGTTTTATAACTTTTTTTGCCATTTGACCTTCTCACCTACAATCTATATTATTTTTAGAAGATTAAAATCCTTGATGTATACAATAAGGAAGCATATATTTTTGTTGAAACTCATAATCTTTTTAAAAGACTTACCTCTCTAGACTTGACTTTAAACTAGTAAAAGACTCTTGCATCCATTATGACTCATTACCCTTTGCATTGTTCACGCCAAGAATTTATGTACATACATATTAGTGAACAATTACCCACTAGATAGCTATAGATAAAATTAGTTTCAATCAATTTAGTTTGCTTCAAATCTCACCAATATGTCGAGCTTTCGAATTTATTTTTGATGTAATATGCAAAAGAATCAATACTAGCAGTCTGTGACATCAAGTTGATGAAAAAATATCGGATAGCCCATGCTTTGAGATTTTCAACAACTTGATGCCCTCTTCTCATCTCTAGGCGTTAAGATCACCATGACTTCATTGGAAGCTAGCATCTACATATCTCTAATCTAATTCCTTTGTTGTCCCTGTCACTACTACAATCCTGAAAAACAATTAACAAACACACAACAAAACTAAGGTGTTAGAGCTTAGAGGTTGGTTCATGCAAACTTCAAAATTTTCAACATATACAATAAAATGGAGAGAGAGAGAGAGAGAGAGAGAGAGAGAGAGAGAGAGAGAGAGATGTGCCTTTTTGGTGATGCACAGTGTTGTTCCCTCCATTTTTGAATGTAGGAGATGATAGTGGTAATGATGATGAGGTATGTGTAGATAATTTTGAAGTTGGAGATATCTATTTATATAAACATAAAATTAAGAATGAGTGTATGACACGTATGCTGTGACAAAATCCTCATTTTGTACGTAATCTGTGACATCATTGTCATATGCATTTTCAACTGGCTGCACGTAAATGATAGAAATAGGATTCTGAGTTAAGTTGAGCAGTGGATTGATTCAATTTAATTTAAAATTTTAGTGAGTTCAAAATGTGTTTAAAATTGATTTGCTTACTTTTTGAGGCAATTTTGAACTAGTTTAATTAAGTTTACGTAGTTTTGTAGTGTGTATGAGTTTATGAACCAATATTAAAAAGTCAATAATGAGTTTCAAATTTTGTTCATATTTTATTTATTTATATAAAACTTTTAATGGGCCATGTAAGTTTAAGTAATGGGGAGTTACATTTGGCCCTATGGACCGGTCTTATTATCCAAAGGGTCTACCCAAAACAATCAAACAGTGTTTTCCATTTTTATCCCTAGACTTAACACTGCAAATTTATCACTGGTTTAAACAAATTTATCACTGGTTCAAACAAATTCATCACTAGTTTAGACAAATTCATCACTGATTTATCACTAGTTTAAAAAAAATTTAACATTGATTTATCACTAGTTTATCATTAGGATCTTCCCCAATATATATATATAGAGAAGACCCGGCGACAAAAATCCTAGATCCTAGATCTAGAGGTGGAGGTGATGACAACTATGGAGGTAGAGGCGGCAGTGGTCATCAACAACAGTGGAGGTGGAAGCGAAGACGTCGGTGGAGGTGGAAGCAATGGTGAAAGTGAGAGAAGATGGCGGTTGAGGTCAGGCAATGACGATAAAGGAAGCGGCGATGGTCTTTAAAAGTCTTAATCTCATTGGAAACCATGTAAAGTACCAGATTAGATGTGGCGCCACCAAATTCGCCTTGATATTCCTGCGATAACATAATCATAAAATCCCAAAATAGGTCATCTTTCCCATTGAGAGACTTGAGTAATGACATTTCAAATATTACATTCCCACAAAAATCCAAGGTCCTATCTTGGTTCAATGACCTAGATGACTCAACAAAACATGAGCCACGAGGGCGTACATTTTACAAAATTCTGCACCAAAGTTCCATTACAAAATCCCCAAAAATAAATACAAGCAACTAGATGCCCTTGAATTCAATTAACTCCCCAAAAGAAGCTAGAGCTAGCATTTGAACCGGTTCTTCATCGAGGCTGACCTTCCTCAATTCCTGAAAAAAATAAATTAGGGTTCAGCTATATGCCCAGTAGGAATACATTTATCCAGGTATCCAATTCCTTGAACAGAAATATGGCATCCATGTGGAATAACAACATGAACAAAGGTGTTTCGAAATAAGCATATATATATAATCCATATTTCACAAGAACTTTCGCAACCTAATTCAGATAAATTTAAATGGTGATATCTAGTTAAATAAGGAAACATTCATAACTATGAAATCAATCCACACACATTCCATCGCATAAACCCAATTGAGAACAACCAATTCTTTTTGTAAACAACCCCCACATTCGCCGGCTACTATACGGCGGGGAGTGGGCATCCAAGAAAATCATCCATTTTTCCACTTTTAAGCTACTATAGTGTGACTGTGTGGACACTCAAAAACATTTTCCCACATTCGTCTAGCGATAAACCTAGACAGGGCAATTGGGCACCTTTTAAAACTCCCCGCGCGGGTACAACACAACACCACCTTACACATTACCAACTCACACATGGACTCATGCATGCTCAATAATTAAATCACAACTCAATTTCACAAATAAACAAAATGTATCATCATCATAGATAAACATCACACAAAACTCAAGGTATAATAGCATTCAAGTCATCATCTCTCTAACTACATCAATACCCACATTTCATCTCTTCATTATCCATCAAATTCCAAGAGTCAATTGAATATTCCATTAGTTGGAGTATTTTCTAACTATTAGGGAACTTAGGGTTTCTCTAAATTTTGGGGGTTTCTACTCCTTGCCACAAATCTAGTTCCTTAACCATATTTGCACTTATTTTAGGAGAAGAAATTAGGGTTTCCATGCAAAAAATTAAGTAAAAGAACATTTTTATGAAAAGTGGGTTTTATTCAACAAATACTTAAATTAATCCATCTAAGTCTCCAATTAGTTCCCAATCACACACAATACCATGAAATTTCATCAAGAATGAAGTGATACAAGGGTAAACGTATCCCTACCTCAACTATCAAGCCCCAAATTCGAACTTCTCCACGAATCTATTGCAATTCCCAATCAATCGGAAGATAATGCTATCCTTCAAGTGTTCCTCGTCCCCAACCAACAAATTTGAGTGGATTTCAATGGTATTGAAGCTACTTAAAGATGGAGATCTAGGGTTTCCAACGGAGGGAAGAGGAATCAAGAATAGAAAAGAGAGGTGTGAAAATGATCTAAGGTTATTTGTGTTTAAAAGTTGTCATCACGTTCCAGCTCGAGCATGACTTCCCTTTCGAGAGTCTAGACACGATCAAGGAGTCCCGCTTGAGTGATGACTTCCCTGCTCAAGCGGAGAAAGAGAAGTCTTAGAGGTTTTACAGTGCTATAATGAAATTACTGGAAGCTAGCATTTCACGCTCGAGCGGGACTTCCCACGCTCGAGTGGACACGCCTCTCTTGAAACAAAATCTGAGGGTAACAATTCTCGCTTTCGGCAAAGGTTTCCTGCTCGGCGGAACACTGAAACAAATTGTCACAATCTCCTCCTTAGGGAATTTCACCTCGAAATTGTTTCTAGCTCCCACTGCTATAACTAATGACAATATTAACAACAGAGGTATAAACACACACACATATATTCTAGTTTTCTATTATTCTTATTGCACTATTCATTAATCTTTATGCATCTCACCAATAATTAATATGCATGCCCATATCTATAAACATTTCCACCTGGACGCATAATCAATAGCAGAGATATAACTACAAGAAATTCGTTTACTCCCAATACAGTTACAAGTTAAAGTTAAACATCCATCACAACATCCAATTTAAACATAACTCTACTTCAAAGTCGAAGTCAAAATAAAGGAACATTAAAAGTTTATGGCTCAAGATTAACTCCATTAGTTACTTAAGAAGTACAAGAAATTTAATACATTATGGATTTGAGAATAGTTCGGGGTATTTCTCGCGAACTTCAGCTTCTCGCTCCCATGTTGCTTCCTCCACACCATGATGATACCATAACACTTTAACTAGGGGAATCGTCTTACCTCTCAACACTTGTTCCCGTGTATCTAGAATTTGGATCGGCCTCTCCTCATACGATACATCATCGTTTACTTCAATTTCGTCAATCTAACACATGGGAGGGCTCGGGTTCATACTTACGGGCATAGACACATGAAATACATTATGAACTTTTGAGAGCCGAGGAGGCAATACAAGATGATGCCACTTCCTAACTCGTTCAATGACGTCAAAGGGACCAATAAACCTTGGTGATAATTTTCACTTTGGCCAAACCTCATCAGCCTTTTCCTTGAGGAAATCTTTAGAAACACATGATTGCCAATCTCAAAGGATAAGGGTCGTCTCTTATTGTCTGCATAATTCTTTTGTCGGTCTTGAGCAATGACTAACCTTTTTCGAATAAGGGCTATTTTCTTAGTGGTTTCACAGACTAGGTGCAGGGCCTAATAGAGATGAGTCTTCCACTTCAGTCAACATACCGGGTGATCTACAGACGCGTACAATGCTGGAAGGGTGCCATTCCAATACTTGCTTGGAAGCTATTATTATATACAAACTCAACCAGGGTAAATGCTTCTCGAGGACCTTTAAAATCTAACAAACAAGATGCAAACACCCATTTTTGACCGAATCCTCAAGACTTGGGCGTCACCACTTGAACACTCGGTGATCATCCATGTTTGTGTTCGTCTTGAGTTCCTCGAGTCTCGGCTCGCGCCTTGCCTCGGGATCTCTCGACTCGACTATTCTGTGTTCGGTTTTGCACCAAACACTCGTGTTTTTGTTTTTGAGGGTATAGAGTAGCTTGTTAGCTACGCCTGACACCCACTGGTCGTGGCTTGAGGCCAACGACCATGCTTTGAGGCTACCGGCCATTGGTGGAGTATACCATTGGCCGGTCGGCATTCGATGTGGCGGCGGCCATTTGTTTGGCAGTGACCTCTTTTGGTTGGTATGCCCTTTTATAATCTTGGGCATGGTGCATGCGGCTTTGCAAGTTGGAATGCACTGCCTCTCCCGTGCATAGTGTGGCTGTTTTGAGCCTTTGCACCCCTTTTCCTTCTAGAAGGTTGAACCCTTTGGTCAAGCTTCTTGAGGAAGCTTGACCCTTTGTCATGGCTTCCTCAAGAAGCCTTGACCCCCTTGCCCCCTTTGCCCCTTTCTTATTTAGCTTCCTTGAGAAGTTTCAAACCATTTCCTTTGCCTCTATAAGGTCCTCTCCTCCTCCATTGTTAAGGGTTGATGGGTTGAACAAAAAACCAGAGCTTATACATATATATCTGTCAGATGCATCTTCTCTCTCTATATTTCCCTCTCTCTCTCCTCTTTTGTGTGTGTTTTGTGGCCTAAAAGTGTGTTTTGACCTTAGTTTTGCACTAAGACACACACCATCACACCTTGCTTCGACCTTGAGAGGCTTGGAGGGTTTGTTCTTGAGTTTTTGGACTGGTTTTGACCAAAAGAAGGAGGCTGCACCTGCTGTTCATCAAGGGTTCTTCAAGGGTAACCTTTTTACTTTGAATTCCCCAATCTTGCACTAGACTTTTTCCTATCTTGCTTACTGTTTTAGACTTTGTGTATAACTGAAAAAATTCTTATTTTTGCATGCTTGAGATGTTTCATTAAGGTCATTTTGGTGTTGGGGGTCGACCTCCCCCTCTTAGGCCTTGTTTGGTCCCTTTTGTGCTTTCTTTGTTGAGCCTTGGTTACTATTGTGTATTAGCCTTCTCAACACTGAAATCCAATGGATTTTCAGTGGTGAAGAAGGGGTTTTGAGGTCTTGCATAGGGGAGGGACACCCCTCTCCCTTGGTCTCTCTTTTGCCCTCATTTTTGGCTTAATATGGTAGCATGCATGCTTAGTTGTTTATGACTCCTTTTCAGAGGCTTTTTGGGTGTTTTGGGTCATATTATACCTCTGTCCTATGTTGGTTTGTTGACCTTTAACATGCATTATACACTTGCTTTGTATTCCTCCGTTTTGCCTAGAAGTGTCTCATGTCATTTGACTACCATGCTCTCATATTTTGGCCTTGCTTTGTGAAGTTCTTGGTCATATTTTGCCATGTTTGAGGTCTGTTAGGTGCTGGTTTGCTCGCATTTGATATGCTTTGTATGGCCCCTTTGCATTCTAGCATGTTAGCATCGAGTGTGTGAGTCCTTCGCATGCATTGGTTAGGCTATTTCAGTGATTTGGAATCACTTAACATGCCATTTCAGTCCTTAAACCATGCTTGTATGCTTGCATTCATCACATCTTTCATGCTTTGAAGATGTGTCCTTTTATGCCTTGAAATGAGCATTGTGTATGCCTATGAGTTTGGATCATTTGAGCTGTCATAACAGTGGGTTTTAGGACTTATTTTGATGCATTAAAACTCTATTTTAGTTGTATAGCTCATGCCATGCTTGCTCGGGATAGTGGTAGTGGAATGCTCCTTTGTTATGCCTTAGCCTTGAGCCTATTGGTGTGCATGCTTACGTGAGTCTTTAACCATCATTTTAAACATCTTTTGTCACTGTTTTGGCAGTAGGCTGAGGTTTGCCCCTTTGTGTTTTAGGTCCCTCATTGCATGACTGTATTGCATTCCTTCGGTTTCATGCTTGCATTGTATGATAGGATGTAATGCATTACATTTGCATGTTTAGGTTACCTTGCATTTGGTATGCCTTGTACCTTTAGCCTCATGTTGCATGTTTGAGTCATGTGGTATATTTGAAGCTCTATTGCGTACATTACATTTTGCATGGTTTGGGGTGTCAAACCAAGCGTAAGGATTGAGAAGTGTTCATACTTGAAGTGATGTAACACCTCTCAACCCTTGATCATCGATACCCTTGATCCCAATATGATAGGATGTTGACTTTCATTTGTTTGTTGCATGCATTTTTACATGAAGTTGCAAACTTGGCTTATTAGGCCATCATGCATAATTGATGGCCCGAGAGTCGAGGGTCGTGCTCCCTTGAGTCCATTGCATGATATGGATCGTGACCATCCATACATTTGCTTGAAAATTCCATGCCATACGTTGCTTGCCCTCTGTTGCTGTCAAAACTGATTGCTGCAGGAAGTTTTGGCCAACCGGCCATCTCTAGTGCCGACCGGCCATCAATGAATGGTCGATAACTTCATCAGTGGTCGGTGGCCATTCCCCATGGCCGGTGGCCATTCCTCCCAGCCGGTGGTGTTCCACAGTATGCATAAAATCACGAGACTTGTGGTTTGGAGGAGCTAGGTAGTGAAAGAGGCGGCAATGCTATGGCGGCGAGTTTCCGGGCGAAAGTCAAATAGGCATCATTCGCGCATTAGAGCGAGTTGCAAGAGTCTCTTTAAAGCTTCACATTTAGTTTAATTTTATTTTATAATTAATTTGTTAATTAATTGGGTCTGTAATAATTAATTAGCTAGGATAGTTGATTCGTTATTTGGCCTGTATATTCTTTTGATCCCTCCAAGCGAGGGCAATTGTGTAATAAGTGTGCGTAAGTGTGTGTATGTCTTCCAACCCCACGTCTTTCTTCCCTTTTATTTACTAGCTTTCCATGGTTAGATTAGGACATGTTTCAATTAGCATACAGTATGACAGCATGTTTGCATTCATTCATTCGCTTTGCATGCACCGGGCTCGGCACATCATTCTAATTGCATTGTATTTCGTTTCCAAATTGAATACATGTTATTTGTAGCATTTCACATGCCATGTTTAGGATAGCCGAGCCTGTCTAGATTGCATCTTTGCATGTGTTGCATTAGCCATTTTAAACATGAACTAGGATCATGCATATGATTACTAACTAGTTTCTGTTTTGGCTTGGAGTACTAGGTGAGCTGTTATGATTTAGCATACTGCATGCGTGTGAGTGTTGCCATAATTGCATGATTACCATGAGGCTAGCTGCTTATGTGATATAACTGCTTGAATGCCTATGGATGGAGGTCGAATTACTTAAATTGGGATAATGCATTAAAACTGTGAGTTTTATGCCCACTAGATAGTGGCAAAACCATTTTTTCTAAAGCCCACTTGAGGGTGGCAAAACCTGCATTTTAGCCTACTTACGAGTAGCAAACCATTTTCAAAACAAACATGAAATGTTTTGTTCCAATTTAGGCGATTTGGTCTATACTTGTTTGCTGTGCGCATAACGTAGTAATTCTAGGCTAATTACCGGAATAAGAACACATAATGTTTTTCAAAACAAGATATCACGGTTAGTAGAGGCCGATCTTCGGATAAGGCGAGAGGGGGTGCTCATAGCTGACCTTCCCCAATCGTACCCAAGTTCTTGAGCCGAGGCAACTTTGGTGATGACGGACACGTGGCCTTTGGCACCGAGTCAGGGTTTCCTAAATTCCCCCATTAAAAATATTTAGGTGGCGACTTCAGATTCTGCAAAGCGATCCATGTTTGGCACTTCTTTCAAAAATCTATTTTTTCTCAAAATGATTTGCGATTTGGACTCTTTGGTTTAGATTAAGAACCGTGACAAATTGAGTCCGAATCGTAGTAGACCCACAAAAGCGAACAAACTGACTCATCTTCCGGGCATTGGGACATCTATTCTGGTGACTCATTGGGGATTTTAGAGAATTTGACTCGAACTTCGTGATATCCTATTTTGACTACACTTATGTGTTTCTTTGCATTGCATGTGCATTAGTGCGCCTAGGACCGTGTTGGCCATCTGCTATTCTGGCGGTTTCTTTGGAGGCTTGACTTTGTCAAAGCATGCCATAAGGCTGACTGGTTGCGGGCTCTACCAGTATGGGAACACAAACCCCGGTTTTACTGGGGCACCCTTTTTGACCATTCGACCTAGTGCATGTTCGGAATCCATAGTAACCATTCCAAGCTAGGACAGGTTGCTTACCCGATGTTAGGTTGTTTGAAACCGCTGCGTGCGTAGTGAAACCCTAGCTCCTGACAAAATAGGACAGGGGAACCTTACCCAAACATAGGAGTGTTTTGGCTCTCTTTACTTGCTATGTGCTTTTAGAGTGTATCCCTACAGGAACACACATATCAGTTTGCAAGTTTGAGTATCAGGCCTGTGGGCATTAGTATTTTGGGAATCAGTTATCTACGAGTATCAGATTCAGACTTGGGGGAATTTGGAAGCAGTGATCAGTGATTAAGGAACAGTGTTTTCAGCTTATTGGCAGTGTATTGTGATGCCCAACTGTGTGTTGTGTGTTTATTTTACGCCGTTACGCTGTCCGATTATCTGTTTATTTATACACTTTATTTATCTTTTTACTAGGTAGATTGAGCACAATTGCTTCTGACCTAGTAGATATTCCCCAAGCACTCTGGACTAGAGGTCGTCGATTCCATCGATCTGAGGATTTGGTAGACGGACAACCAGTGTACCACTCTCTACCCCCGATTACTAGACGGAGGCGATTAGGCGAGAGGGCATCGATTCGTGATCGGTCTGAGGGCTTTGTCTACCCCACCTGTGTACAGTAGGGATCATGATTCTGTTTCTCCCATAGAGAGAGAACATATACCGAAATAATTGATTAGAAACAAACAATATGGCGATTTAGAGGAGATGGTGCGCTAGCTCCAAGAGAGTATGAAAATGATGCAGCAGGATCTTTGTCGACAGCGAGTTCGCCAAGCGAAAGCCACGGTTATGAATGAACAAGCGAGTTAATTGTGAGGTTACAAAAGAATCGGAGCATCTGTTTATGACAAGCTCCTCCCCGCCAGAGTTCCAACCCGGGAGAGACCAATCTCTAGAATAATCTGAGACATTCCCAGGACCACCTCCACCCCTGGTCTTACCCCAAATCCAACCCTAGTTATCCAAAACACCCACCAACCTACCGGACTCTCCCTTTGAGTTCGAGACAGATCCCACGGGACTGAAGTTGAGCAAGCTTGAAAAGCTGTTCAAGAGATCCAAGGGAGTCAATACCATCCCTGACATTGAAGATGGATATACCGATGCAGCTGTGATGCTGCCTGACAGATTCAAAATGCCTCATATCGATCGATTTGATGGATTCGGGGACCCCATGGTGCACTTAAGGTTGTTTTCGGATGTTTTAAGGCCAATGGGCCTCACCAGACTGCAAAAGCTGTCTCTGTTTGGCCGGACCCTGTCGGGTGTGGCGGCCATATGGTATGCCAAATTAGAAGATGACGTCAAGAGAAATTGGGATGAGATGGCGGAGGCCTTTATTGCGCAATACTCATACAATACACAAGTCGAGAATACGACCCGTGATCTCGAGACAACAAGGCAAGAGCCTAAAGAGAGCTTCTCAGAATTCATGACTAGATAGAGGGCCAAGGCTTCAATGGTGACCTTAAGGCCCACAGACAAGGATCAGATTCGGATGATTGTGTGCAATCTTTAGCCGAAGTTGATGCAGAAGATGATTGTACTCCCCTTCCCTACCTTTTCTGATCTACATGAAATGGGGGTACAGATTAAGGATGCCTTGAAGCAAGGCTTAATTGATAATGACCGGGAGCAACCCCGAAGAACTTTCAATCGCAGCAGCAATGCAGGCCCGAGCGGCGCTACAACTACAAGAGCCTCCGAAGTGAGCATGGTCACCACCAACCCCCCTCCAAGAACCATGGCAGGTATGCCATTCTCTAGCGCGTTCGGAAGCCATACCCAAACAGCCAAATACCCACCCAAAAACACAAGAACCTTCGCTTCACTGTATATGCCCCTATCCAAAGCTCTGGGGGTTTTAATCAGAAAAGGGCACTTGAAGCCCCTAGAGCCGCGGCCATTACCGGAAAAACTTCCCCCTACCCACAACCCAGCTAAATATTGTGCATTTCACCAGCAGCATGGTCATGACACCGATCTGTGCTACCGATTACTCATGAGATTCAAGATCTCATCGATAACGGGGTGATTCTGCCTCCCGAGAAACCCAATGTTACAACAAACCCTCTCCCTACACACAACCAAGCTCCACCTCCCAAAAGAATCAATTTCATCCAGATTGGGGTCGTGTCTTACGATCCTAGCATCTATATCACTCCTTCCCATTTGCCTAAACCGGAGGTACTCCTTCCTGATTGCACTGTCTTGTGCATGATGGACATCTCCATAACCCAACCTAAGCCAATGGTGGTGACAGTCAAGGATAGAAGGGAGGAGATTTCAGAGGAAAAGAGGGTTGTTGAGCTAGAATTTGAGAAATCTGGGAGTTCTGTTGAGAAAGTATATAGTCCGAGCGACTACATTTTGTCAATAGGCCAGAATGGGCTAGATATGGAATTGCCGACAGAGGCAGAGCTATGTGTGATCCAAGGGGATAGTTTGGGACAGAGGATGGATGATTTGACGGCTATGGAAAAGGACCTTGCCAATCTCCAGTTCTATAGTGACCAAGATCTAGCGGACGCAGCAGTCAACTGGTTTGATTATGAGGAATCGGCAGAGGCTACTGGGTGGTTGGATGATCAGCCGGATGTGGTGGAAGAGTTCCATCCGCAAGCGAGAACTGGCGAGGTAAGAATGTCGATGTGGCGGAAGGTCGAGAATAGAGTACATCGCCAAGCGCGGTGTCAAGAATTTTCGCTTCAGATTGGAGCATTTTGAATATAGGAATTATTGAAGCGACCGGTTGTTGATCCATCGAACGAGGAAGATTTGAAGATTCTGAGAGAATCAGGAAGGCAAAGGCCCATGTGGGGACTGAAACTACTATAAGCACAGAAATAGAGAACGCTGTGAACATAGGGATGGAAGGTACCACGAGTACGAGAAGCGATCATACCAGAGCGGACGGTGTCGTAAATTCTGGCGATGGAATGTGGTGGGAGGATGAGGATGTATGTCTTGCCCATACGGATGAAGAATGGGGGAACAACCAACCCGATGACACGGTACCTTGGAGAAGTCGACCATATGACCTGAAGGCGGTGCTTCAAACCCCACACCTAGATCAACAGAGGCTTCACGGGAAGATAGGGAGAAAAGCGAAGGAGAAACAACTTGAAGAGGAGGGTGCTCAAAGCGGTTAAAAAGATACAAGCAGACATCTCCATTTGGGAACTACTTATGGCATCATGAGTGCATAGACAGGTTGTCTTATCAGCCATGGAAAAGGCTAAGCTTTCGATAGAAACCACGCGGAAGCATTTGGTAGGATTAGTCTTTCGGAGGAGCTACCCGATCTTGACTTTTTTCGACAAGGAATTGCCACCGAGGGGACCATAAAAGCCACTCTACATCTTTGTGGGTGTAGGAATAAATGGATCGGTGGTTCTTGTTGATCTGGGATCCGCCATCAACATCTGCCCGCAAGAACGTCATGAATCGGTTTGAAAATCGCAGACTTTGTACCGACAGCCCAGGTAATTAGGGCATATGACAACACAAGTAGAAAAGTCATGGAGACGGTGAAAATTCAGACTAAAGTTGGGCCGGGATAGCATGAGATAGATTTCCATGTCTTAGAGGTTCCTACAACTTTTAACCTGCTTTTGGGGAGGCCGTGGCTGCACCAGGTAAAGGCAGTGTCGTCCACTCTGCACCAAATGGTGAAATACCCCTATGGGAAGGGAGTAGCCATTGTTTTTGGGAATTCATCGATTCATCCACCACCGGAGGTATCTACGCCTGTTCTAGAATTGAGCACGGTATGGAGGATGTGTTCATATCGGGTTTTACCCTGGCTGAGGCTCGGGTTGTACGGGACGTCATGGCTGCTAACGAGGGGATATATGTCAGTGCTCAAGTAGTATACCTCATGAACAAGCTCCAACACATCCCCGGGATGGGATTAGGAAAGAGCGGCCGGAAAGGCGTCGCAGCATTGGCCGAAGTGCCACACAACCCTTATACCTTTGGCTTGGGTTATCTGCTCACCAAGGAGGATTGGATAATAAAGGGAAAGGAAATGGTTGGAAGAGCCAGAGCGAAACAAATGGGGAAACCTTTTGAGTTGATGCATCGGCCCATCCGGGGTACCCTAAACGGACGCTTCGTCTGGGAGGGGGAGGGTTTTCCATTCTGTGGCTTTCCGGAGCCGTGGCTAAACGCGGAGAGGAAGTGCGTGTCGGGGTTCGAGATTTTCTTTGACCTACAGTTATCTGGGGATGATGTTCTCAAGAAGCGAGCAGACCCGATTGAGGTTGAAAGCGAGAATAGGGAGATGGAGTCTGAGGACACCGAACTTGAAATGGAGGTAGCACTGGCATGTCTACTTTCAGATCCTCCGATCGAACAGAAGTGCTTGGGGGATAATTTCTCGGTGTCCATGATCGGGAATGAAACGGCTGCGGGCCTACCATCAACTATTTTGGACGCATCCATCGCACCCTCTCTCGTTTGGCGATCTGAAGAGGATTTTATCAGCAAAGGGTCGGTAGTGAGTCGAATCTGATTCCACCGAGTCTTGTGAGTCGAATCGCTTCAGCTCAAGCGAGTCTGAGTCTGTATTCTGGGGTGATAACGGGATGCCACGATCTGTCCAGGTTGTCTTTTTCTTTCTCTTTTGAGTCTGTTGTAACAGAAGAATCGGATGGTTTGGAAGTACATAATGAGAATAATATGGATGTGGTTTCTGAGTACTTTTCTGTGCCTTTGATTTATTGCTTAAATTAGGACTTTCAAAATTTTGACAAAAACGACGAGGAAGAAATTCCTCCGGTTTTGCAACGATTAATTCATCAAGAGCAGGAAAGATTTGTTAAACCTTTAGTTGATGAAATCACTACTGTGAATATTGGTACTGAGAAGGACCCGCGGCTGGTCCAGATTGGGTCCACGTTGTCTTCGGAGGAACGCGAGCGCTTAGTCGCTTTATTAAAAGATTTGAAAGATGTCTTCGCATGGTCCTACGAAGACATGCAGAATCGATCTGAGATTATGCGACCTGGGATCCCTCTTGACCGAGGCGGGCAGTCAAATAGAAACTCAGAAGGATTCGCCCTGGCTGGGCCATCAAGATTAAGGAAGAGGTCACCAAACAAATCGATGCAGGCTTCCTGCTGGTATCCGAATACCCGACTTGGTTGGCCAACATTGTTCCAGTGTCGAAGAAGGATAGAAGGATCTGGGTATGCGTGGACTTCAGGGATTTGAACAGAGCCAGCCCGAAGGATGACTTTCCTTTGCCACGCATCGATGAGCTTATAGATTTCACAGTGGGGCATGCTCTGCTTTCGTTTATGGATGGCTTCTCAGGCTATAATCAGATAGTAATGGCACCTGAAGACCAGGAAAGGATTGCTTTCACCACCCCGTGGGGGACTTACTGCTACAGAGTGATGCCATTTGGGTTGAAGAATGCCAGAGTAACATATCAACGGGCCGCGACCACGATATTGCATGACATGATCCACAAAGAGGTTGAGGTGTATGTGGACGACATGATTGTGAAGTCCAAAGAAACAGAGGGCCACTACACTGCCTTGCAAAAGTTCTTCCAAAGGATCAGAGAATTTCGGTTGTGGCTGAATCCGCAGAAGTGTACATTTAGTGTTACAGCAGGGAAAATACTGGGGTTTCTGATTACACAAAGGGGCATCGAAGTCGACCCTTCCAAAATCAAGGCCATCTTAGAAATGCCACCACCAATGACTGAAAAGGAGGTGCGAGGCTTTCTGGGTAAAGTGCAATTCATAAGACGGTTTATCTCAAAATTAACCTTGACTTGTGAACCACTTTTTGGTCTCCTGAAGAAAGGAAAGAAATTCCAATGGGACGGCCGATGCTAAGCTGCTTTTGAACAGATCAAGAAATACTTACAGAACCCACCCGTGTTGTCACTGCCAGAACCGGGGAGACCGTTGATATTGTACCTTTCGGTGACCAAAACTACAATGGGCTGTATGCTCGTGCAAGAATCAGAGGACAAGGTGGAGAGGGCCATTTACTATCTGAGCAAGAAAATGTTGGAGTATGAAACTCGCTACACGCCGTTGGAGAAGGCTTGCTTAGCTTTGGTATGGGCTACCAGGAAGCTGCGGCACTACCTGTTAGCTCACTCTGTAATGTTGGTTTCACGATTGGATCCCATCAAATATTTTTTCGAGAAACTGGCACTTACGGGTAGGCTAGCTCATTGGTTGCTGTTGCTTTCTGAATTTGATTTGAAATATGTGACACGCAAGTCAGTCAAAGGAAGAGCAGTTGCAGAGTTCTTAGCCGATCATCCAGTGGAAGGGGGCGAAGCAGTTGAGTACTTATTCCTAGATGAGGCCATTTTACACATCGAAGATGAAACTTGGATGATGTACTTTGACGGAGAGTCAAACCAGTACGGGTATGGGATATGAGTGTTGCTGATAGCACCCGACAATTCCCGTATCCCTCTAGCTTTCAAACTCTGATTCAAAGTCACGAACAATGAAGCAAAATATGAGGCATGCATTGCCAGTCTAGAAGCAGCCGTGGAACTAGGGGCAAGACGGTTGGACGTCATCGGGGACTCGAACCTTGTTGTGTCTCAAGCAAAAGGAGATTGGAAAGTCAAAGAAGAAAAAATGATAATGTACCACCAGACCTTGGATTTGTTAATTCCTCGGTTTGAGAAGCTAAACTTTGCTCATCTAGCAAGAGAGAACAACAGGTTTGCAGATTCACTAGCGACTCTATCTTCCATGATAGACATCCCATTCGGAGTCCGGATGCGTCTAGTCATCATTGACCAGAAGTTTGTGCCGGCGTATGAATTAATTGCTGCCATAGACGAGGTTCATGACGACAACCCCTGGTATTACGACATTTGGAACTTCTTGGAGAAAGAGACGTATCCACTAGGGGCAAATGCCAAGTATAAAAGGGCAATCAGAAGAATGGCCGTTCAGTTCATCATCTGCGGGGGTAAGCTGTATAAGAGAGGTCATTTGGGAATGCACAAGCTGTGTGTGGAAGCCGAAGAATCAAAGCGCCTAATGGAGGCCATCCATGGAGGGGCATGTGGTGCACATATGAACGGGGTAATGTTGGCTCGGAAGATCCTCAGACAAGGTTACTACTGGTCAACCATGGAGAAGGATTGTATCGGCTTTGTTCGGCGATGCCACAAGTGTCAGAT
The DNA here is from genome assembly GCA_025200525.1 of Camellia lanceoleosa. Taxonomy (NCBI): domain Eukaryota; kingdom Viridiplantae; phylum Streptophyta; class Magnoliopsida; order Ericales; family Theaceae; genus Camellia; species Camellia lanceoleosa. The sequence continues at coordinate 482,759 of JANUSC010000161.1, read as the reverse complement.
CCATGCCAACCGCACGAACATCCCGCCATCGAAGTTGTACAATATGACTTCGCCATGGCCATTTTCAGCTTGGAAAATTGATGTGATCGGGGCTGTCACTCCGAAGGGGTCCAATGGGCATAAGTTCATCCTTGTCGCGATAGATTATTGCACAAAGTGGGTCGAGGCCCAATCTTATGCAGCGTTAAAGGCTTCGCATGTCGCAAAGTTCATCAGAAACAACATCATCTGTCGTTATGGGGTCCCAAACGAGATCATTTCAGATAACGGTTCCCACTTCAAGAAGGAGGTGATTGATTTGTTAGAGAAATACAATGTGGCTTTTCATAAGTCATCCATATACCGGCCGCAAACCAATGGAGCGGTCGAGGCTGCCAACAAGAACATCAAGCACATACTGCAGAAGATGGTGGAAACCTACCGGGACTGGCCAGATAAGTTACTGTTTGCTCTGTGGGGCTACCGGACTTCAATCAGAACTTCTACTGGGGCGACTCCATATTCATTGGCTTATAGGATGGAGGCCATTCTACCTATCGAGATTGAGGTTCCGTCATTGGGAGTATTGGCTGAGTGCCAGATAGCTGAAGCAGATTGGCAGCAGAGCAGATTTGAGGAACTCATGCTCTTTGATGAGAGGAGATTGAAAGCACTGTACCATGTTCAAGGTTATCAGTGCAGAATTGCCCGAGCTTTCAACAAGAAAGTTAAGTCCAGGAATTTGAAGGAAGGAGATTTGGTACTCAAGGACAATTGAGCTCCCATCCACGACCCAAGGGGTAAGTTCAAACCCAATTGGACCGGTCCTTACATCATTAAGTCTATTTGGTCGGGTGGAGCTGTGGTTCTAATGGACCTAGATGGCCTAGAGTTCTCACAACCTCTCAATATGGACAAGTTGAAGAAATATTACCCCTGAGAGGCTCGCTAGGCCGAAAACTCGAAAGGGCGACCTAGGCAAAAGTTAGAGCACAAAAAAATTGAAAATTATAAAAACTGAGCTTGCAAGGTTGAAAACCCGCAAAGGGCGGCCTTGGCAAAAGTTAGAGTGCAAAAGGAGAGTCAAAATACTCGAGTGAACCCAAGGCTGAACTACGTAAGGCTTGATTCCCGTCTTTGGGATACATAGGCAACTTCATCCTGAAGTCCAGCCATAAACTTTTCCCTGATCAACTTCGTCTATTTGATCAGCTCGGTCATCTTGGACTGTTCAGTATTCAAAAGCTTTGATTGTAATCTTTGGTACAGTGCTATTCAGACTAGGGGCAACTTTCCGTTGCTGTACAGTGCCGCGATGCTATTTAGACTAGGGGCAACTTTCCAGTTGCTGGGATCTGGGGTTGTGCATCTCAGTGACAAATCTCAGGCGTGTCCAGTTCTGATCCATACTGAAAATAGTTTTGAAAAGTTTTAATAAAAGTTGACTTTGTTCAAATTAATCTTTTTACAACTAAGACCATTTCTGGACCAAAACGGGAAATTTTCAATACCACAACCTTCAATTTCATTAATTTCAATACAGAGTTCTCATGCTCTTGCATACAAATTGAAATTGCTTTTTATTACATTCGTAAGGAAAACTTGAAAGTACTAATAAAACAATAAATTCGGGGCATAGATAAGTCAAGTGTTCCTGCGCCCCCTCCCAGAGCTGGTCGAAGCCTCTCATGCCAAGCTGGGCCCGACCTGTGCCACTTCATTAAGTCAATCTAAGTACTCATCAGACAAAGTGCAACTGAAAGTGGGAGCTGGCGCCAGGAGCTCCCTAGTCCTCCATGCTGTTGTATACCGGGCAAGCTGTGCGCCTCGGATTGGGAATGCAGCTGGATATTCTATCCCTTCTCGTGGACAAGTCTGGTCATGACCGAATTGACGTCGGATCCGAAACGGAAAATAGAAGATATAGTGAGTCAAGCCAATCAGCTGAATTCCAAGTTGGCGGGTCATGCTGTAGCTCATTGCCGGTAGATTAAGCCAAGGACAACGCCAAGCAATGCGATCTGCTGACAAATTGCACATCCAGTCAAACCACCAACCCTCATCAAGGGCGTCGACTAAGCGTTGTCTGAAGAAGTAACCGCGGGCTGAGTATGTTGGGCAAGAGTTCGCGACCTGCAACTTGTCCATCAACCATACCTGGGAAGGGATGAAAAATGAGAGAATAAAGAATAGAGAGATGTACGATGAGAGTAAAAGTGAGAAAAGGGTTTTTGTGAGAAAAACCGAGCTTGAGAGCCGAGTGATGTAAGCAATATATATGTGAGATTGGGTGGAAAACATTACCTGCAGTAGTAGTGGACTACCTGCAAATCTGGTCGCCTCTCGACGATAAAAGGCGTCTAAGCCCATCAACGTCTCAGCCAGAGTCATGGCAATGCATCTCTTGCCCTCCTTCAAGCCTTGGGCAACCTCGATCAACTGAACACTAGATCCTCCGGAGCCTGAGGCAAATAGAAAATAAGACAGCATGCATAAACAAAGGGCGTGCCACCGGAAGCCTTGCCAATGATGGTCACCGGTCCCAGAGAAACGGCAAATCAAACTCGGAACATCCAGCATTCCATCACAAATCAAAGAACGAGCATCGGGTATTGAGAGCCCACACATTTGTCCTAAGGTTTGGGCATAGCTAAAACGAAGTTGGGGCAGGATCTCTTCATTGCGCTCGGACTCCATTAAAGCTCGAAAATCTTCAAAGGTAGGACACACCTCTTGCCCGCTAAAGCTAAAGACATCTGTCACCAGATTCCAAAACTTCGCCGCAGTATGGAGAAACGGAAGGTGCAGCAGAGTACGACTCAGAATGAATAGTGCGTTTATACCGAAGCCCCGAAAATTTAGCTTTTCCGAGCCATCCAAGTTGTTAATCCAAGTTGTAAGATTTTGGGCAAGAAGCGCTTCCATTTGGAGCAAATCAGTGTTGAATTGAGAAGAACCACGAAGCTGAGACCCTTTTGTAGAAGATAAGGTTGAGTGGAGGACAGATGTCAGCCTTCTGCTAGTTCTGACAATTCATGGCCGGTCGACCAAACATAGTGCTGACCGGCCACCACTTTTGGCCGATTGATCAAAATTGCTGGCCGATGGCCATTTCTCATGGCCGATGGCCTTTATCTTTGGCCGGTGGTCTTTCTTCTTGTTCTCTAAGTCGTTCATGCTGAGGATTAATGAATGCCACCACTTCCAACACCCTCCAGTGATCGATTCTTGCGGAGTCACGCCTATTTGCTTATCGAGTTGTTGTACCTGTGCTTATTGAGTTGTATTTCACTCTCTTCAAGTCTTTAATTTGCTTATCGAGTTGTACTCACACTTGGTTAGCTTATCGAGTGTCTTTGTTTTGCTTATCGAGTTGTAAGTTGGTTCACTACCTGATTATTACGATGCGAATGCTCTATTTTCGAACGAATTTCATTCACATTGTTGTGTGATGCCATGCGATGCAATGCATAGAACGTGCAAATGTAACATCTTTTGAACGAAATAGCAGTTTCATTTCGATCATATGCTTTGCAAAAATATGCAGTTTTGAGAAAAAGTAAAACCTGCCTGAGGCAGTGCAATGTGCTTAAACTACTAGTAAAAAGGAAAGTAAAGCAAAAAGAAGGAGCAAGGCAGCAAAGTATTAGGATTGATGCCGGTAACCCCTCCCTCGTGGTCAATACATCTCTCGCGTCCTTGTGTGGATCAATTGTATGGTTTGGTACCTTCATTTCTTGAGGCAGTGCAAGGAAGTACACCTTCGAAACATTCATAAACCTCCAAGTTGACCTCAAGTTGTGTTTGCTATGAGCGATGCTCCGTACGTATGAGGAACATCCCTTCCCGTATCCTTCATGTATCTTGTGAACTTCACGAATCCCTTCAATCATACTGTGTTGCAGTACTTTGCATTCCAACGTCATGAATAACATGTTTCTACCATATTTCAAGTTTCTATACACATTGCGTGCACACGCGCATTGCTTTACTGACATGTGTTCAATTTCAATCTCCTTTATACACATTGCATGCGTTGTCGCGTTATGCTTTACTTACATGTGTTCAATCTCCTTTATACACATTGCGTGCATACGTGCATTGCTTTACTTACATGTGTTCAATTCCAAGTTTCTATACACATTGCGTGCATACATGCATTGCTTTACTTACATGTGTTCAACTCCAAGTTTCTATACACATTGCGTGCATACGTGCATTGCTTTACTTACATGTGTTCAATTTCAAGTTTCTATACACATTGCATGCATACGTGCATTGCTTTACTTACATGTGTTCAATTTCAATCTCCCTTTATACACATTGCGTGCGTTGTCGCGTTATGCTTTACTTCCATGGGTTCAATTTCAAGTTTCTATACACATTGTGTGCATACGTGCATTGCTTTACTTACATGTGTTCAATTTCAAGTTTCTTTTATACACATTGCATGCGTTGTCGCGTTATGCTTTACTTACATGTGTTCAATCTCCTTTATACACATTGTGTGCATACGTGCATTGCTTTAATTACATGTGTTCAATTTCAATCTCCCCTTATACACATTGCATGCGTTGTCGCGTTATGCTTTACTTACATGTGTTCAATTTTAAGTCTCTATACACATTGCGTGCATACGTGCATTGCTTTACTTACATGTGTTCAATTTCAAGTTTTTACACACATTGCGTGCATACGTGCATTGCTTTACTTACATGTGTTCAACTCTAAGTTTCTATACACATTGCGCGCATACGTGCATCGCTTTACTTACATGTGTCCAAGTTCTTTTTATACACATTGTATACGTTGTCGCGTATATTTTACTTACATGTGCTTACATCTTCACACTTTGTGCCTTCACAGCATTGTTATGCTTCCCACTTGCTTTGCGTCGTTACGCACTTTCAATTGCATTGATATACAGGCTGCTAACAATATTGTACCTGTTAAGTTGCTTTCTTTCGCAGGCACGATATTGTATGTACGGTTCATTTGAGGCTGGTGCAACCAGACGAACCGCACAGGTATTGTACTCTCTGCATGAAACGTAGTGAGAATTGCATAATTCTCTTACATCCCTTCTGCATTGTAATGTAGTTGGATTTGTGTATGCTAGCTTAAAATTGTCGCATGTTATGCTTCATTACAGCTTTCTTTGCATGATCATAAGTTATGTTCGGCTTTGTGCATTGTCTTGCATTTTGCCCCAGCCTTCGGGCGCATATCTTGTTTGTCTTGCATGCTTTGTCTAAGTCTTTGGCCTTGTCAAAAATGGGTCGTCTCTGGGCTTTGACACTCACTCCCGTCATTGTTATGACTTTCGAGTTCTATCAAAGAGGGGCAACTGTAGACACCCCATTTTTGACCGTCCTCAAGACTTGGACGTCACCGCTTGAACACTTGGTGATCATCCATGTTTGTGTTCGTCTTGAGTTCCCGGAGGTCTCGGCTACGCGTCTTACCTCAGGATCTCTCGACTCGACTATTCTGTGTTCGGTTTTGCACCAAACACTCGTGTTTTTGTTTCTGAGGGTATAGAGTAGCTTGTTAGCTACCCCTGACACCCATCGGCCGTGGCTTGAGGCCACCGGCCATGTTTTGAGGCTACCGGCCATTGGTGGAGTATACCATTGGCCGGTCGGCATTCAGTGTGGCCGGCCGGCCATCTGTTTGGCCGGTGGCCTCTTTTGCTGGCCGGTATGCCCCTTTTGCACCCTTCAGGCATGGTGCATGCCAGCTGTGCCAGCTGGAATGCACCAGCACTCTCTCCCGTGCATAGCGTGGTTGTTTTGAGCCTTTGCACCCCTTTTCCTTCTAGAAGGTTGAACCCTTTGGTCAAGCTTCTTCAGGAAGCTTGACCCTTTGTCATGGCTTCCTCAAGAAGCCTTCACCCCCTTGCCCCCTTTGCCCCTTTCTTATTTAGCTTCTTTGAGAAGCTTCAAACCATTTCCTTTGCCTATATAAGGGCCTCTCCTTCTCCATTGTTAAGGGTTGATGGGTTGAACAAAAAACCAGAGCTTATACATATATATCTGTTAGATACATCTTCTCTCTTTATATTTCCCTCTCTCTCCTCTTTTGTGTGTGTTTTGTGGCCTAGAAGTGTGTTTTGACCTTAGTTTTGCACTAAGACACACACCAGCACACCTTACTTCGACCTTGAGAGGCTTGGAGGGTTTGTTCTTGAGTTTTTGGACTGGTTTTGACCAAAAGAAGGAGGCTGCACCTGCTGTTCATCAAGGGTTCTTCAAGGGTAACCTTTTTACTTTGAATTCCCCAGTCTTGCACTAGACTTTTACCTATCTTGCTTACTGTTTTAGACTTTGTGTATAACTGAAAAAAGTCTTATTTTTGCATTCTTGAGATGTTTCATTAAGGTCATTTTGGTGTTGGGGGTCGACCTCCCCCTCTTAGGCCTTGTTTGGTCCCTTTTGTGCTTTCTTTGTTGAGCCTTGGTTACTATTGTGTATTAGCCTTCTCACCACTGAAATCCAATGGATTTTCAATGGTGAAGAAGGGGTTTCGAGGTCTTGCATAGGGGAGCGACACCCCTCTCCCTTGGTCTCTCTTTTGCCCTCATTTTTGGCTTAATATGGTAGCATGCATGCTTAGTTGTTTATGACTCCTTTTCAAAAGCTTTTTGGGTGTTTTGGGTCATATTATACCTCTGTCCTGTGTTGGTTTTTTGACCTTTAACATGCATTATACACTTGCTTTGTATTCCTCCATTTTGCCTAGAAGTGTCTCATGTCATTTGACTACCATGCTCTCATATTTTGGCCTTGCTTTGTGAAGTTCTTGGTCATATTTTGCCATGTTTGAGGTCTGTTAGGTGCTGGTTTGGTCGCACTTGATAGGCTTTGTATGGCCCCTTTGCATTCTAGCATGTTAGCATCGGGTGTGTGAGTCCTTCGCATGCATTGGTTAGGCTATTTCAGTGATTTGGAATCACTTAACATGCCATTTCAGTCCTTAAACCATGCTTGTATGCTTGCATTCATCACCTCTTTCATGCTTTGAAGATGTGTCCTTTTATGCCTTGAAATGAGCATTGTGTATGCCTATGTGTTTGGATCATTTGAGCTGTCATAACAGTGGGTTTTAGGACTTATTTTGATGCATTAAAACTCTGTTTTAGTTGTATAGCTCATGCCATGCTTGCTTGGGATAGTGGTAGTGGAATGCTCCTTTGTTATGCCTTAGCCTTGAGCCTATTGGTGTGCATGCTTACGTGAGTCTTTAACCATCATTTTAAACATCTTTTGTCACTGTTTTTGGGGTAGGCTGAGGTCTACCCCTTTGTGTTTTAGGTCCCTCATTGCATGATTGTATTGCATTCCTTCGGTTTCATGCTTGCATTGTATGATACGATGTAATGCATTACATTTGCATGTTTAGGTTACCTTGCATTTGGCATGCCTTGTACCTTTAGCCTCATGTTGCATGTTTGAGTCATGTGGTATATTTGAAGCTCTATTGCATACATTACATTCTGCTTGGTTTGGGGTGTCAAACCAAGCGTGAGGATTGAGAAGTGTTCATACTTCAAGTGATGTAACACCTCTCAACCCTCAGTCGTCAATACCCTTGATCCCAATATGATAGGATGTTGACTTTCATTTGTTTGTTGCATGCATTTTTACATTAAGTTGCAAACTTGGCTTATTAGGCCATAATGCATAATTGATGGCCCAAGAGTCGAGGGTCGTGCTCCCTTGAGTCCATTGCATGATAGGGAGCGTGACCATGCTTACATTTGCTTGAAAATTCCATGCCATACATTGCTTGCCCTCTGTTGCTGTCAAAACTGATTTCTGCAGGAAGTTTTGGCCGACCGGCCATCTCCAGTGCCGACCGGCCATCAATGAATGGCCGATAACTTCATCAGTGGCCAGTGGCCATTCCCCATGGCCGGTGGCTATTCCTCCCAGCCGGTGGTGTTCCACAGTATGCATAAAATCTGTCCTGAGACTTGTGTAGTTTTCAGAGGAACTAGGCAGTGAAAACAGAGGCAGCAATGCTATTGCAGCGACGTTACAGGCAGACGAGTCAACAGCATCATTCAAGCGATTTCGAGGCAAGAGTTGTGTGATCTTTAAAGCTTCACATTTAGTTTAATTTTATTTTATAATTAATTTGTTAATTAATTGGGTCTGTAATAATTAATTAGCTAGGATAGTTGATTCGTTATTTGGCCTGTATATTCTTTTGATCCCTCCAAGCGAGGGCAATTGTGTAATAAGTGTGCGTGAGTGTGTGTATGTCTTCCAACCCCACGTCTTTCTTCCCTTTTATTTATTAGCTTTCGATGGCTAGATTAGGACATGTTTCAATTAGCATACAGTATGACAGCATGTTTGCATTCATTCATTCGTTTTGCATGCACCGGGCTCGGCGCATCATACTAACTGCATTGTATTTCGATTCCAAATTGAATACATGTTATTTGTAGCATTTCACATGCCATGTTTAGGATAGCCGAGCCTGTCTAGATTGCATCTTTGCACGTGTTGCATTAGCCATTTTAAACATGAACTAGGATCATGCATATGATTACTAACTAGTTTCTGTTTTGGCTTGGAGTACTAGGTGAGCTGTTATGATTTAGCATACTGCATGCGTGTGAGTGTTGCTATAATTGCATGATTACCATGAGGCTAGCTGCTTATGTGATATAACTGCTTGAATGCCTGTGGATGGAGGTCGAATTACTTAAATTGGGATAATGCATTAAAACTGTGAGTTTTAAGCCCACTAGATAGTGGCAAAACCATCTTTTCTAAAGCCCACTTGAGGGTGGCAAAATCTGCATTTTGGCCTACTTATGAGTAGCAAACCATTTTCAAAAGAAACATGAAATGTTTTGTGCCAATTTAGGCGATTTGGTCTATACTTGTTTGCTGTGCGCATAACATAGTAATTCTGGGCTAATAACCGAAATAAGAACACATAATGTTTTTCAAAAGAAGATATCACGGTTAGTAGAGGCCGATCTTCAGATCGGGCGAGAGGGGGTTCTCATAGCTGACCTTCCCCAATCGTACCCAAGTTCCCAAGCCAAGGCAACTTTGGTGATGACGGACACGTGGCCTTTGGCACCGAATCAGGGTTTCCTAAATTCCCCTATTAAAAATATTTAGGTGGCGACTATGTATCTGGCAAAGTAGTCCATGTTTGGCACTTCTTTCAAAAATCTATTTTTTCTCAAAACGATTTGCCGGATTTGAACTCTTTGGTTCAGATTAAGAACCGTGACAAATTGAGTCCGAACTGTAGTAGACCCACAAAATGAACAAAACGGCACTCGTCCTCCCGGGGCGTTTGTGGACGTCTACACAAGCCCTCAACATATTTTCTAAAATCTAAATCATGCATTCGGATTATCTGTCAGTTTGGGGGTGATATGCAGTACTAAAGTTCAGTTGGGTTCCCAAGGCGCTCTGAAGACTCTGCCACATTCTGGCTGTAAAATGAGGGTCTCTATCAGATACTATACTGATTGGTACTCTGTTGAGGCGGACGATATCACGAATATAGAGTTTGGCTAAAAATTCTATGGAGTCCCCCATACTCATGGAAGGAAATGAGCTGGCTTAGTAAGTCTGTCAACAATCACCCACACTGCATCATTACTTTTTTGAGTCCTAGCAAGAATAAAAACAAAATCCATGTTAACGTATTCCCATTTCCATTCAGTAACTGGAAGGGGTTGCAATAGGCCAGCCGGTCTTTGGTTTTTCGCCTTAACTTGTTGACAGGTTAAACACTTTGACACAAAAGAGGCTACGCCCTTTTTCATACCCCTCCACCGAAATTGGCAGCTTAGATCACGATACATTTTGGTGCCCCCCGGGTGCACCACGAGACGAGAATGATGAAAGTCTTTCAAAACTTCATTTGTCATAGACTCAGGCACGAACAATCAATCAAGGTAACGAGCACTAGAGTCTTTATGAACATTTGAACCCCTCTCTTCCTTTCTGAGTTGAATTCTCTCTCTAATGGTCTCCACTTCCGGATCACCTTGCTGAGTTTCAATTACTCTTGCAACAAGAGTCGGTTGTGTGATGGTGGCAAAGAGGGTTGCTTGCTCCAAAGATTCACCGAGCCACAGAGAATACTCATTGATATCTCCTAACATCTTCCATTCATTCATTGCCAAGTTGGCTATTGTACTCATTGATATCTCCTAACATCTTCCTACTCAGAGCATCCGCTACCACATTGGTCTTACCAGGATGGTAGTGTGTCTCAAAGTCGTAGTCTTCCAGGAACTCCATCCACCTCCTCTACCGTAGGTTTAAGTCCTTTCGGAAAATAGGCATTTGAGGCTTTTGTGGTCAGAGAAGACTTCAAATTTCTCACCGTAGAGGTAGTGTCTCCACAATTTCAAGGCAAAAACAACGGCTGCGAGTTCTAAATCATGTGTAGGGTAGTTTCCTTCATGAGTCTTTAGTTGGCACGAGCCATATGCTGCCACCCTTCTTTCTTGCATTAAAACACATCCCAATCCCTCTCTAGAAGCATCACAATACATCGTATACCCTAACCCCCATTCCGGAATAATAAGAATTGGGGCGGTGGTCAGTCTAAACTTTAATTCTTGGAAGTAATTCTCGCAAGCTTCATTGCAAACAAACTTCATTCCCTTACCGGTCAATCTTGTTAAAGGTGAAGCTAAAGAAGAGAAATTCTTCACAAGGCATTCTTAGGCTGCTCCCACCCTAACACAGCTTTTATTTTTGAAAAGTCCACCATAACTCCGTCTCCTGACACTACGTGACCTAAGAACTTCACTTCTGATAGCTAGATTTCACACTTTTCATACTTCGCGTACAGCTGATGCTCCCTAAGAAGTTTCAAAACCATACGAAGATGCCCCTCATGTTCTTCTTTGGAAGGTGAATAAATAAGATTATCATCCACAAAGACAACCACAAATTTATCACGGAACTCTCGAAAGATCCTATTCATCAAATCCATGAACGTAGCTGGAGCGTTAGTTAGTCCAAAGGACATAACCAAGAATTCGTAATGACCATATCGGGTACGAAAAGCGGTTTTGGGGATGTCTTCTTCTCTAACTCGAATCTGATGATAACCCGACCTTAAATCTATTTTGGAGAAACAACGAAAGCCCTTAAGTTGATCAAAGAGATCGTCTATTCTAGGCAAGGGGTATTTATTCTTAACCGTGGCTTGGTTCAGTTTCCGGTAATCTATGCACAATCTCAAGGACCCATCCTTCTTCTTTGCAAATAAAGCCAAGGCTCCTCATGGTGACGTGCTAGGGTGTATGAAGCCCTTACCAAGTAGTTCTTGTAACTGTTCCTTCAAAACCACTAGTTCAGCTGGGGTAAACCTATATAGGGACAATGAAATTGGTGTCAGTGAACTCTACTTCCCTACGAGGTGGTGTAGACACCCCATTTTTGACCGTCCTCAAGACTTGGATGTCATTGTTTGAACACTCGATGATTACCCATGTTCGTGTTCATTTTGAGTTCCCGAAGGTCTCGGCTACGCGCCTTGCCTTAGGATCTTTCAACTTGACTGTTTTGTGCTTGGTTGTGGACCAAACACTTGTGTTTTTGCTTTTGAGGGCAGGAAGTGGCTTGTTAGCCATCCCTAAAACCCATCGGCTAAGGCATGATGCAATCGGCCTTGTTTTATCGCCATCGGCCAAATGTTTGGCCGATCGGCACTCTTTTTGGCCGATCGGCACCTTGTTTTGGTCAATCGGCCATTTTTCCTGGCCGAACCTTTTTCTTTGTGTCTGCAGAGTTTGTGCTTGCTAGTTGTGCCAGTTGGAGAGCACATACTGGCTCCTCCATACACGTGTATGGAGGGATTTCATCCTTGTGCTAGCTTCTCCAAGAAGCTTTGCATTTGGATTTCTATAAGAAGGGGACTCCTCCTTCCTTCTCAAGGGTTCAAGAAATTGATATAGAAGATATATATCACTCTCTCTCTATATCTCCCTCTCTCTATATTTGTGTGTGTAAAAGTGCTCTAAAGTGTGTTTTTGTTCATATTTTTGCACTAAAGCATCTAGTAATACACCATCCTTTAGTTACTGAGGTGCTAAGGAGTTGATTTTAGAGTTTTTGAGTTGGTTTTGACCAAAAGGAGGTGCTGGAGTGGTGTTCTTGAAGGTATTCTTCAAGTGTGAGAAACTACCCTTTTATTCTCCATTTTTGCTTAAGCTTTTAGAAATGCTTGCATACTGCTTTAAGCTTAGTGTCCTACTGAAAAAAGTTCTAATTTTTCATGCTAAAGATGTTTGTTTAAGGTTACTTTTGGGTTGGGGGTTGTCTACCCCCTCTTAGGCCTTGTTTGGCTTTATTTTGTGACGTTCTTTTTGAGTTTTGGGACCTCCTTGTTTTGACCTTTCTACCACTGAAATCCAGAGGATTTTCAATGGTGGAAAGGTGTTTTTTAAGTCTTGAATAGGAGAGGGACACCCCCCTCTCCTTGTGTCTCATATGCTTGTGTTATTGGCCCATAATGGTAGCATGTTTGCTTAGCTTGTTTTGGCTCCATTTCAGTGGGTATTTGGTGTTGTTTTTTCATGTTACACCTCTGTTTTGAGTTGGTTTAATGGCCTCTTACTTGTTTCATATACTTGTCTTACAATCCCCTCATTTGCCTTAACATGCATCTTGTGTTTAGGCCATCATGCTTGCATGTGTTGACTTAACTTTGAGAAGCTTTTAGCCTTGTTCTACCATGTTTAAGCTCTATTTGGTGTTGTATTGGTCATACTTGCATCGTTTTGTATAGCCATAGTTTAACTTAGCTTGTTGGCTTTGAGTGTCCAAGTCACTAGCATGCATTACTTGGCTCATTTCGGTGATTTGGTATCATTTGTTATGATATTTCAGTCCATGTTTCATGCTCATACACTTGCACCTATCACTCCTTTAATGCTTTAAAGAGTAGATGTTTTGTGTCTCAAGAATGGGTCATTGTGCATGCCTCTTTGCTTAGGTCTTTGGAATGCCATCTCAGTGGGTTTTTGGGCTTGTTTTAACTTGTTATAACACTATTTTTCATTGTTTAAGTCATGCCATGTTTGGTTGTAATAGGTGTAGTGTAATGCTCCCTTTGTAGCCTTGCATGCTTCATGATTTGTGCTCATATTTTTAGCATGTTTTGGCCTTATTCCATGCATGTTCTAGCCTTGTTTTGGCTTGCCTTGGGACTATTTTAGGTCCCCTTGGCCCTTTGGGGCTTGGTTGATATGGCCATGGTATGAGCCCCTCGACTAGCTTTGAGCATTGAGTCCATTAGCATGCTATGCTTGACTTGCGTATATGATTTGGCATCATTCCTCAAATGATTTTAGAGCTTATTGCATTGTCACATTCTCATGTTTATCCCATCTTGCTCATGTTTGAAGATTATGCATTGTGGTCTAGCTTATGGACCAATATGTGTGCATGCATGTCTTCCCATTTGGTACCTTGATTTGAGTGTTTTGGCCACTGTTTTGGGCATGGCTGAGGTCTGCCCATTTCGGTTTAAGTTCATCTATGCATGTTGTTGCAGGCTTGTCTTGCATGTTGTCGCATGCTTGTTGCAAATTTGGTACATTGTATGTTGCCACATGCTAGTTCCATTGCATATTGTTCCATGTTGTTACATTGTATTTTGTATGCTTGGCACATTGCATATTCGCATGTTTAGGTACATTGCATTTGGCATGCTTGTTACCTTAGCCTCATGTGCATACTTGAGTCATATTGCATTTGGCATGCTTGAGCTATATTGCATTGTGTGTGCATATGATGCATTGTATTTGGTATACATACATTGCATTGTGTTTGGTTTGGGGTGTCAAACTAAACACGAGGACCGAGGGACGTTTCGTACTTGAAGTGACGAAGTGTGCCTCAATCCTTGGTCGCCGACACTCTTGATCCAACATGATGGAGTATGAGGCATTCGTATGTTTTGTGCATTCATTCCATAGTGATTTGTACAACTTGGCCTCTTTGGCCATCATGCATTAAAATGCATGATTGATGGCCCGAGGGTCGAGCACTACACTCCTTTGAGTCCCAAGCATGATAAGGGGTGTAGTTGCACAACATTTTCTTGCAAATGTATTGCCATGACCTTGTTTGTCCTCTGCTGCAGCAACAGGAGCAGTCTGCAGGAATATATGGCCGTTTGGCCATCTTCAGTGCTGGTCAGCTAAAAGTTTTTGCCCCATGGCTTCACATTTGGTCGATGACCAGTTTCCCTTGGCCGATGGCCTTATTTCTTGGACGATGGCCTCCTACAGTGCCCATAGGGTAAATCAGAAATGTGTTGGGAATTTTCACACTTTACAGAGGCATAGAGCAGTGCAAACAGAGGCAACATGAGGCATGGCAATGGATTTCCGAGCGGAGTTGACCGAGCATGCATTCGTCCTTCTTCTCGAGGCCTCTTTACTATTTTTCCTAGCTCAGCTAATTTGTTTAATTAGTTAAGAGTTGTGTAATAATTAATTAGCTTGTAAGTTAGTTAATTAGGTGATTTGTATTAACCGTGCGTGCGTGTGATGCATGTCTTCCAACCCCCATTTCTTTCTCCCTTTTATTTACCAGCTTACGATTGCTAGTTTAGGGCATGTTTTAATTAGCATACTTATACTCGCATGTTTGCATTCATTCATCTGTCTTGCATGCACCGGGCTCGGCGCATCATACTAATTGCATTGTATTTCAATTCCTATTTGAATATGTGTATCAATTGTTGCATTTCACATGCCATTTTAGAATAGTCGAGCCTATCTTAGTTGCACTTTGTATGTGTTGCATTAGGCATTCTTGACATAGCTAGGATCATGTATGATTACTAACTAGCTTCTTTTTTGGCTCGGAGTACTCGGTGAGTTTTTATGCTTTAGCATCCTTGCACGTGTGTGAGTGACTGCCATAATAGCATGCTTGCCATGAGGCTATTTGCTTAAATGATATAACAACCTGGATGCCTGTGGGTGAAGCTTGGATTGCTTGAATTGGAACAATTCATTGAAATGTGAGTTTTAAGCCCACTTGAGAGTGGCAAAATCATGTTTTCTAAACCCACTTGAGGGTGGCAAATCAACGTCTTAGCCTACTTGTGAGTAGCATCATCAAACCATTTTCAAACAAACATAAGATGTTTTGTTCCAATTTAGGCGATCTAGTCTATACTTGTATGCTGTGCGCATCACATAGTAATTCTAGGCTAATAACTGGAATAAGAACGCATGTGTTTTCAAAAACAAGATATCATGTTAGTAAAGGCTGATCTTTGATCAGGCGAGCAGGGGTGCTCATTGCATGACCTTCCCCTCTTGTACCCAAGTTCCTGAGTCGAGGCAACTTCGGTGATGACGGACACGTGGCCTTAGGCACGAGTCAGGGTTTAATAAATTTTTCAAAATAAAATATTTAGGTGGCGACTCTGTATCTAGCAAAGTAGTTCATGTTTGGCATTTCTTTCTAAAAATCAGTTTTCCAAAACGATTTGCCGGATTTGGACTCTTTGGTGATTTATCAATCTTGCATTGCACTTTGCGATTCGCGATTCAGTACCGTGACACGAGTCGTACTGTAGTAGCCTAGAACAACGATTCGCGCCCTCACGGCGCAGGACGAAGTTCTGGACGGTCTACAGTTTCTGGCGACTCCACTGGGGATTTAGAGAACTTGACTCGAACTCATGACATCTTGTTTTGATTACACTTATGTGTTTCTTTGCATTGCATTTGCATTGGTGCGCCTAGGACACCGTGTTTTCTATCTGCTATTCCTGAACAGTTTGCCGGAGGCTGCGTGCCATAAGGCTGACCAGTTATGGGCTCTGTTACGATGGGAACAGAAACCCCAATTTTTACCGGGGCACCCTTTTTGACCATTCAACCTAGTGCATATCGGAATCCATAGTGACTATCCCAAACTAGGACAAGTTGCTTACCCGATTGTCGGTTGTTTGAAACCGCTGTGTGCGTAATGAAACCCTAGTTCTTGACGAAACTAGGACCGAGAAACCCTACTCCTCCATAGGGGTTTTTGGCTCTCACTTGCTTGCTATGTGCTTTTAGAGTGTGTCTCTACAGGAATGCATGTATCAGTTTGGAAGTCTGGGTATCAGGCCTACGAGCATCAGTATTAGTATTTGGTAATCAGTTTTGCCTATGGGTATCATATTCAGATTTGGGGCAGTGATTTGAGAACAGTAATCAGTGGTTGAGAATAGTTCTTTCAGCTTGCGTTTGCCAACTATGTGTTGTCTTTATTTAAGCTGTTATGCTATCCATTTCTTTGGTTATTTATTTCCTTATTATGCTTTATTTATCTTTTTGCTAGGTAGTTTAGCACAATTGCTTCCGATCAAGCAGATATTCCCTAAGCACTCTGGACCAGAGGTCGCAGACTCCATCGATCCGAGGATCTGATAGACGGACAACCATTGTTCTATTCTTTACGCCCGGTTACCAGACAGAGATCAGTAAGGCGCAGTGTATCGGTACTGCGGTTGCTAGATCAGTGGTCCTTGAGTAGTCAGGCTGAGATTTCTAAGTCTACTGCAGAGACAGATATACCGATAGTTCAGTTAGATCAGGGCAGTATGGCAAGACTGGAAGAGATGATGTGTCAGCTCCAGGAGAGTATGAAAACCATGCAGCAGGACACTACTCGTCAAGCAGAATTTGCCAAGCAACAGGCTGAAGTCATGGCCCAACAAGCAGAGTTAATTACCAGGCTACAGCAGCAAACCGGAGCATCTGCTTCACACCAGGTTCCTCCCCCATCAAGAGTTCCCATACTTGGGGAGACAATACACGTTCAGGATGATACGGACATTCCAATAGGGCTAACTTTTCCCCCGATCCAACCCTAACCCCAAGCACAGACCAACTTGCCAGATTCTCCCTTCGAGTTCGAGGTGGACCCCACTGCTTTAAAAGTGAGCAAGCTAGAAAAGCTGTTCAAGAAGTCTCAGGGCGTGAAATCTATTCTAGATATTGAGGATAGGTATACCGATTTGGCTGTAACTTTGCCAGACCAGTTTAAAATGCCGTACATAGACCGTTTCGACGGGTCTGGAGATCCTATGGTGCATCTACGGCTGTTTTCCAATATACTAAGGCTGATGGGCCTCTCCAGATTGCAGAAGCTTTCCGTATTTGGCCGGACCCTGTCAGGTGCAGCGGCTATTTGGTATGCAAAACTGGAGGACTCCGTTAAGAGGAACTGGGAGGAAATGACTGAGGTCTTTATGGCTCAATACTCCTACAATACACAAATTGAGATCACAACTTGTGATCTTGAGATGACCAGACAGGAGCCGAAGGAGAGCTTTTCCGACTTCGTAACCCGTTGGAGGGCCAAAGCCTCAATGATGACCATTAGGTCGACTGACAAAGACCAAATACGGATGGTTGTGTGCAACCTCCAGCCCAAGCTCATGCAGAAGATGATCGTCCTTTCCCTCCATACTTTTACAGATCTACATGAGATTGGGGTGCAGATCGAGGATGCCTTGAAGCAGGGTCTGATTGACAATGATAGAGAGCAGCCTCGGAGGACTTTCAACCACATTGCGAATGCAGGCACAAGTAGTGCTGCAACTGCTAGATCTTCAGACGTGGGTATGGTCACACCACCACCCCAAGAACCCTTACAGCTACACCATTCACTGGTGCGTCCGGAAGTAACTTACAAACAACCAAGTACCCACCCCGAGGCCAAAGAACCTTCACTCCACTATACATGCCCCTGTCCAAAGCTCTGGGGGTTTTGATCAGAAAAGGGCACTTGAAGCCCTTGGAGCCGCGGCCATTGCTAGAAAAACTTTCCCCCTCCCATAACCCAGCTAAGTGCTGCGCCTTTCACCAACAGCATGGTCATGACACCGACTAGTGCTTCTGATTACGTTATGAGATTCAGGATCTCATTGATAATAGGGTGATCGTGCCTCCAGAGAAACCCAATGTCACAATCAACCCTCTCCCACCACATAACCAAGCTCCACCTCCCAAACGCATCAACTTGATCGAGGCTGGGGTTGTGTCATACGACCCTAGCATGTATATCACTCTTTCCCACCTAGCCAAGCCGAAGGTGTTCATTCCTAACAGCACTGACTTGTGCATGTTGGACATCTCTCGAACCTAACTTGAACCGATGGTAGTGACTATCGAAGATGGAACATGGATGACTTCAGAGGAAAATAAGACTGTTGATTCAGAGTTTGAGGAATTTGGGAGTTTTGCTGAAGAGGTATACAATCCAAGTGGTTACATTACATCAGCAGGTCAGGCTAGGCTAAATGTAGAATTGCCAGTGGGGACAGAGATTTGGGTAGTAAAGGAGGATGGACTTAATCAGGGGCTGGATGACCTAGCGGATTTGGAGGAAGACCTTGCGAATTTGTAATTCTCGGAGGAGCAGGACCCATGGGACATGGCAATCAATTGGTTTGATGGGACAGGAGAGTTTATTGGGTGGCTTGATGATCAGCCAGATGTCGTTGAACAAACTCAGCTAGAACAGGGTCCGTCAGGGACAGGGATAATATCAATAGTGGTCGAAAGGGCCGGGAATCAGAATGCATCGCCAGAAAGCGCTGGTGCTAAGAATTTCGCTCAGGATCTGGGCAGTTTGAATACAGGAAATATTGAACAACAGTCTGTACTGAAGCAGTTTGAACAGGAAAGGATCGAGGATTCTGAGAGGATCAGAAAGGCCAAGGCCCCTGTGGGGACTGAACGTGCTGTGTGCACAAGAACAGAACGTGCTGCAAGCACGAGGACGAAGGTGCTATGGGCATAGGAATAGTTATACCGGAGCCGGACAGGTGTCTATCGGCTGCCGATGGTATGTGGTGGGAAGACGACGACCATGTCTTGTCCACACAGATGAAGACTGGGGACAAAGTCAACCGGATGATACTTGGTTCATGGAGGAGGTTGACCACATGACTAGGAGCGGGCAGTATTTCAAGCCCCCGTACTTAGATCAACCAGAGGTGTCCGGAAAGGACAAGGAGGCGGAGAAGCAGAAAGATAAGCAACTCAAAGAGGAGGCTGTATTGAAACAGCTAAAAAAGATATAGGTAGACATATCCATCTGGGGATTGCTTATGGCATCAAGAGTTCATAGACAAACTGTCCTTTCTACAATGGACAAGGCCAAACTATCAATAAACACCACACCTGAACAATTGGTAGGACTGGTCTTTTCGGTAGGAGCTTCCTCGACATTGACCTTCACTGACAAGGACTTGCCGCATGAGGGCTCAAACTATAACAAACCACTCTACATCTCTGTGGAGTGTAGAAACAAATGGATACCGGTGGTTCTTGTTGATATGGGATCCGCCATTAATGTATGCTGGTCGAGGACAGCATATGCAATCGGGTTGAACCTCGCGGACTTTGTTCCAACTGCCTAGGTGATAAGGGCCTACGAAAATACCAGCAGAGAAGTGATGGAGACTGTGCAGATTCAGACCCAGGTTGGTCCAGGACAACACGATGTTGACTTTCATGTCTTGGACGTTCCTGTAACCTTCAATCTACTCCTAGGGCGGCCGTGGCTGCACCAGGTGAAGGCAGTCTCTTCCACCCTCCACCAGATGTTCAAATACCCCCACAAGAAGGGGGTGGCCATAGTTTTTGGGAATTCGTCAATCCATCCGCCGCTAGAAGTGTCTACACCAGTTTTGGAAATCGAGCGTGGCATGGAGGATTATTCCTATCAGGATTTACCTTAGCCAAGGTCCGAGTCGTACAGAACATCTTGGCTGTTGATGAGGGGTTATATGTCAACGCACAGTCAGTATATCTCACGAACAAGCTCCAGCACATCCCTGGGATGGGACTAGAAAGAAGTGGTCGGAAGGGCATTGTAGTATCGGCCGAAGTACCGCACAATCCGCATACCTTTGGCTTAGGTTACCTGCCTACCAAAGAGGGCTGGGTAAGGAAAGGCAAGGAGATGGCTGGGAGAGCCAGAGCAAAGGAGGTGGGGAAGCCTTATGAGTTAATGCACTGACCCATCCAGGGTACCCTAAACGGATGCTTTGTCTGAGAGGGGAAGGATTTTCCATTCTGCGGCTTCCCAGAGCCATGGTTGAATACAGAGAGGCGTCGCTTGCCAGGGTTTGAGATCTTCTTTGACCTGCAGTTATTTGGGGATGACATTGCCAAGGAGCAGATAGACCCATCAGCTGAGGTTGAGCAATGTAAGGAAGTGGATTCCGAAAGCACCAAGATTGAAATGGGGGTAGCACTGGCTTGTCTACTTTCAGATCCTCCGATCGTACAGAAGTGCTTGGGGGATAACTTCTCGATGTCCATGATCAGGAATGAAACAGCTACGGGCTCATCTTCAAACATTTTGGATGCATCCATCATACCCTCCCTCGTCTAGCAGTACGAGGAGGGATTTTTATCGAGCAGCACCGGGTCAGGTAGTGAGCCAGAATCTGTTTCCACCGAGTCTATGGAGTTGGAATTAGTTTCTAGCTTGTCTGAGTCTGAGTCAAGTATTCCTGGGGGTGACAGCCCGGATGCCACAGTCCTATCTAGGTCGTCTTTTTCTTTCTCTTTTGAGTCTGTTGTAATAGAGGAATCAGGCGATTCAGAAATGATTAATGAGAATGGAATGGTTGTGGCTTCCGAGTACTTTTCTGTGCCTTTGATTTATTGTATTAATCAGGACTTTCAAAATTTTGATGAAAACAAAGAGGAAGAAATTCCTCTGATTTTACAACGTTTAATTGATCAAGAACATGAGAGATTTGTTAAACCCCTGGTTGATGAAATCACTACAGTTAATGTTGGTACTGAAAAGGACCCGCGGCTAGTCCATATTGGGTCCACGTTGTCTTCAGAGGAGTGCGAGCGCTTAGTCGTTTGATTAAAAGATTTCAAAGATGTTTTCGCATGGTCCTACGAAGACATGCCTAGAATCGATCCTGAGATTGTACAGCACCGGCTTCCTCTTGACCCAGAGGCCCGACCCGTTAAGCAGAAACTTAGAAGGATCTGCCCAGACTGGGCTCTCAAGATCAAAGAAAAGGTCACCAAGCAAATTGACGCAGGGTTCCTGCTGGTATCTAAATACCCAACTTGGTTGGCTATTATAGTTCTGGTGCCGAAGAAGGATGGCAGGATTTGGGTATGTGTGGATTTCAGGGATTTGAACAAAGCCAGTCCGAAGGACGACTTTCCTTTGCCGCATATCGACGAATTAGTGGACTTCACTGCTAGGCATGCACTGCTCTCATTCATGGATGGATTCTCAGGCTACAATTAGATATTGATGGCACCCGAAGACCGGGAGAAGACTGCTTTCACCACTTCGTGGAGGACCTATTGTTATAGGGTGATGCCATTTGGGTTGAAGAATGCTGGAGCTATATATCAACGGGCTGTAACCACAATATTGCACGACATGATCCACAAAGAGGTTGAGGTGTACGTGGACGACATGATTGTCAAATCCAAAGAAAGAGAGGGCCATTACACCGCCTTAAAAAAATTCTTTCAATGGATCAGAGAGTATCGGTTGTGGCTGAATCCTTAGAAGTGTACGTTCGGTGTTACAGCAGGGAAAATGCTGGGGTTCTTGATCACACAGAGAGATATCGAAGTCGACCCTTCCAAAATCAAGGCCATCTTAGAAATGCCACCACCAAGGACTGAAGAGGAGGTGCGAGGCTTTCTAGGTAAAGTGTAATTCATAAGATGGTTTATCGCAAAATTAACCTTGACTTCTGAACCACTTTTTGGTTTCTAGAAGAAAGGAAAGAAGTTCCAATGGGACGGCCGATGCCAAGCAGCTTTTGAACAGATCAAGCAATATTTACAAAACCCACTTGTGTTGTCACCGCCAAAGCCGGGGAAACCGTTGATTCTGTATCTTTCAGTGACTGAAACTACAATGGGTTGTATGCTTGCACAGGAGTCTGAGGACAAGGTGGAGAAAGCTATCTGCTACCTGAGCAAGAAGATACTGGATTTCGAGACCCGCTACACTCCGTTGGAGAAGGCTTGTCTGGCCTTGGTATGGGCTATCAGGAAGATGCGGCACTACCTGTTAGCTCACTCCGTAATGGTGGTTTCAAGATTAGATTCCATCACATATCTCTTCGAGAAACCGGTACTTACGGGTAGTCTAGCTCATTGGTTGCTTCTGCTTTCCGAATTCGATATGAAATACGTGACGCACAAGTCAGTGAAGGGGAGAGTAGTAGCATAATTCCTAGCCGATCATCCAGTTGAAGGGGATGAAGCAGTTGAGAACTTATTCTCGGATGAGGCCATTCTGCATGTCGAAGAAGAGTTTTGGATGATGTACTTTGACGGAGTGTCAAACCAATACGGGTATGGGATAGGGGTGTTGCTGATAACACCTGACAATTCTCGTATCCCTCTAGCATTCAAACTTCGGTTTAAAGTATCGAACAATGAAGTAGAGTATGAGGCGTGTATTGTTGGGCTAGAAACGGCTCTGGAACTAGGGGCAAAATGGTTGGACGTTATCAGGGACTTGAACCTTGTTGTATTTCAAGCTAAAGGAGATTGGAAAGTCAAAAAAGAAAAGATGAGAATCTACCACCAGACCTTGGACTTGCTGATTCCTCGATTTGAGAAACTAAATTTCGCTCATCTATTAAGAGAGAACAACAGGTTCATAGATTCATTAGCAACTCTATCTTCTATGATAGACATCCCTTTCGGAGTCCGGATGCGTCCAATCATCATTGAACAAAAATTTGCGCTGGCCTACGAGCTGATTGCTGCCATAGATGAGGTACAAGATGAAAATCCCTGGTATTACGATGTCTGAAACTTCTTAGAGAAAGAAGCATGTCCACCCAGGGCAAATGCCAAAGACAAAAGGGCAATTCGAAGAATGGCTGCTCAGTTCATCATCTACCGGGGGAAATTGTACAAGAGAGGTCATCTGGGGATGCATAAGCTGCGTGTTGATGCTGAAGAGTCCAAGCGCCTAATGGAGGCCATCCATGGAGGGGAGTGCGGAGCGCACATGAACGGGGTGATGTTATCCTGGAAGATCTTTAGACAAGGTTATTACTGGTCCACCATGGAGGAGGATTGTATTAGCTTTGTTCGGCGATGCCACAAGTGTCAGATCCATGTAAACCGCATGAACATCCCACCGTCGAAGCTGTATAACATGACTTCGCCATGGCCATTTTCAGTTCAGGGGATTGATGTAATCAGGGCTGTCACTCCGAAAGGGTCCAATGGGCATGAGTTTGTTCTGGTCGCGATAGACTATTTTACAAAGTGGGTTGAGGCCTAATCTTACGCGGTGTTGAAGGCTTCGCATGTCGCAAAGTTCATCAAGAACAACATCATCTGTCGCTACGGGGTCCCAAACGAGATTATTTCAGATAATGGTTCCCACTTCAAGAAAGAGGTGATCGACTTGTTAGAGAAATACAATGTGGCTTTTCATAAGTCATCTATATATCAGCCACAAACGAACTCCGTATTCGTTGGTTTATGGGATGGAAGCTGTTCTGCCTATCGAAGTTGAGGTTCCATCATTGCGAGTATTGGCCGAGTGTCAATAGCCGAGGCAGATTGGCAGCAGAGCAGATTCGAAGAACTCATGCACTTTGATGAAAGAAGACTGAAAGCACTGTACCATGTTCAGGGTTACCAACGAAGAATTGCCAGGGCTTTCAACAAGAAGGTTAAGTCCAGGAATTTGAAAGGAGATTTGGTGCTCAAAGACAACTGAGCTCCCATCCATGACCCTAGGGGCAAGTTCAGACCTAATTGGATTGGTCCTTATATCATCAAGTCTATCTGGTCAAGTGGAGCTGTTGTTCTGATGGACCTAGATGGCCTAGAGTTCTCCCAGCCGATCAACATGGACAAGTTGAAGAAATATTATCCCTGAGTGGCTCGCTAGGCCGAAAACCCGAAAGGGCGTCCTAGGCAAAAGTTAGAGCATGAAAAATTTGAAATGATAAAAACTGAGCTTGCAAGGTTGAAAACCCGGAAAGGGCGGCCTTGGCAAAAGTTAGAGTGCAAAAGGAGAGTGTTAATACACGAGTGAACCCAAGCTGAACTATGTAAGGCTTGATTCCCATCTTTGGGATACGTAGGCAACTTCATCCTGAAGTCCAGCCATAAACACTTCCCCGATCAACTTTGTCCATGTGATCATGTCTGGTCATCTTTGTCTATTATGCATTGAGGAGCTTGGTTGTGATCTCTGGTACAACGCTATTCAGACTAGGGGCAACTTTCCAGTTGTTGGGATCCAGGGTTGTACATCTTAGTGATAAACTTCAGGCGTGTCCAGTTGTGATCCATATCGAAAATGGTTTTGACAAGTTTTAATAAAATTTGATTTGGCTCAAATTAATCTTTTTACAACTTAGACCATTTTTAGACCAAACGGAAAATTTTCAGTACCCACAACCTTCAATTACATTGATTTTAGTACAGAGTTCTCCTGCTCCTGAATACAAATTGAAGTGCTTTTTATTACATTCATAAAGAAAACTTGAAAGTACTGATTAAAGCAAATAAATTCGGGGCATAGTCAGGTGTTCCTGCGTCTCCTCCCAAAGCTTGTGGAAGCCTCTGATGCCAAAATAGGCCCAATCCGCGCCTCCGCATCAAGCCAAACTATGCACTCAACAGACAAGGTGCAACTGAAAGTGGGAGCGGGGGCCAGAAACTCTCTCGTACTCCATGCCATGGCATACCGAGCTAGCTGTGCGCCTTGGACTGGGAATGTAGCAGGGTACTCTACCCCATCTTCTGGGCAAGTCTGATCATGTCCAAACTGGCGTCGGAATCGGAATGGAAAGTAAAAGACACAGTAGGTCAGGCCGATCAACTAGATCCCAGGTTGGCAAAACATGCTGTAACTCATCGCCAGCAGATTGAGCCAGGGGCAGTGCCAAGCAATACTGGCAGAGGATAGACTGCACACCCAGTCGCACCACCATCCCTCATTGGGGGCATCGACTAGACGTCGTCAAAAAAAATAGCCGCGAGCTGAGTGTGCTGGGCATGAGTCCACGACCTTTAATTTATCCATCACCCATATCTGGGGAGGGTTGAAAAATAAGAGATTAAAGAATAGAGAGGTGTAAGTTGAAAGAAAAGTAAGAAAAGGGTTTTGAGAGAAAAACTGATCGTGAGGGCCAAGTAATGTGAGAAAATATATGTGAGATGGGGTAGGAAACATTACCTGTAGTAGTAGTGGACTCCCCACGAATCTAGTCGTCTCCCAGTGATGAAAAGCGTCCATGCCCATCAATGTCTCAGCCAGTGTCATGGCAATGCAGCTCTTCTCCTCTTTTAGGCCTTGGGCAACTTTGATCAAACAGACACTAGAGCCTCCGAAGCCTGAGGCAAGCAAGAAATGAGACAACATGCACAAACAAAGGGCATGTCGTCGGAAACCCTGCCAATGGTGGTCGCCGCGATCACCGGCATCAGAAAACCGATGAATCAAGCTGGGGATGTCCAATTCCCCGTCGTGGATCAAAGACCGAGCATCGTGCATAGTGAGCCCACATATCCGTCCTAAGACTTGGATATGGCCGAAGCGGAATTGTGGCAAGATCTCCTCCTCGCGTTCGGATTCCATCAAAGCTCGGAAGTTTTCAAAAGTGGGGCACATCTCTTGACCGCCAAAGCTAAAGACGTGTATCACCGGATTCCAAAACGTTGTCGCGGCATAAAGGAACGGAAAACGCAGTGGGGTGCGACTCAGTGTGAATAGTGCATTTATGTCGAAACCCCGAAAATTCAGCTTTTCCGAGCCATCTAAGTTGGCAATCCAATTGGTGAGATTTTGGACAAGAAAAGCCTCCATTCTATGCAAAAATAGTGCTGAAATGAAGAAACTATGAAGCCGAGGCTTTTGTAGAGGATAAGGTGTTGAGTGGAAGACAGGTGGTAGCATTCTAGTGGTCGTTGCCATTTTTGGCCGATCGGCCAAAAAGAGTGTCGGCAGACCATCTCTTTTGGCCGATCGGCTAGTAATGACGGCCGATGGCCTTTCCTCTTGTTCTCTGAGCTATCTCTGAGTTGGACATGTGGAGAACTTGTGATTGGTTCCACTGAAAATGTCTTCGGTGATGATTTTGCGAAGTCATGCCTCTGTTACTCCAATTTGTATATCGAGTTGTTGTACTTTTGTTTATCGAGTTGTATATACATCTGGTTAGCTTGTTAAGTCTTTTGTTTTGTTTATCAAGTTGTTTTGTTGTTAGTTGGTTCACCACCTAATCAATGCAATTCGAGTGTTTGGTTTTTCAAAACAAAGTTCAAATCTCATTTCCATTGTTATGTAATGCAATGCGATGCATAAAATGTGTAAGTGTAATACTTTTTCAACAAAAAAGAGCTGTTTAATTCCATTGTATCATCTTTTTCAAAAATACATGGTTTTGAAAAAAACAAAAACCTGCCTGAGGCAATACAATGTGCTTAAACTACTAGCCAAAAAAGGAAAATAAAGCAAAAGAAGAATAAAAGAAGAAAGGTAGTAAATGTTTGGATCAGCATCAGTCATCTCAAGCATGAGAATCTGTCCTCGTCCTCTTCCTGGAGGAAGGTCCAGGAGTGTCACCGTCAGCTCCACCATCTGAGCCCGAGCCCGAGCCATCCCCAGTCTCATCCTCAGACAACTCGGCCTCTGCCTCAGACTCATCGTCGTCCGGAATTGGTGCCCGTGAGCTGCTTCCAAGATGAGTACGCTTTGCTTTCACGGGCGTGACAGACCCTCGCCTTGCTCTCCTCGCTCCTCGGCAGAATCTGAGATGGTCTCATCGAGCACCCCCATGCGGTATCTGAAATGGGGCCTAAAAAGAATAGTTGGCACGCGCATCAGTTATGCTATGCAAAGTCGAGTATGAATACCAAATGCACTGTATGAGTACAACGTATGAATGCTGTGAGCAGTATGTGAACTACAGTGTATCAGTGCCGTGAGTGGTATGTGGATGTAGTGTATCAAGCACCGTATTGACAATGTGATGCAGTAAATCAGTAGGGAACAGAATGTGTAGAGTATTGAGACCGAGGTTGAAAGAACTCACTGGGATGCCGTAAATGGTCAACAGGTCGAGGCTCCTCTGCAGCATCCCCATCACCGAGGCTGTCAGCTCCAAGGCCTGCTCGGTGTACTTAATCGAAGCCTGCAAAAGTGTTGAAATCATTAGTATTCTACGGGATATCAAATGAATTGGAATGACTGTACAGAGTGGAAGATAAAGCACGTACCGGGGTCGAACCACGAACTCCGACAAGCTCATGATCAGCCGGAGGAGGAGCGATGGGTATCTAGTAAGTTTTCCCTCCCTATCCTCGGCATGTCATGGTGGTGGGCAGCGCTGGCCACCTGACTCCCTGTCCCCTTCGGGACCCACTCTTGCTATAGGCCTGAGCCGCCCCAAATGCCCCCGCTCCTGCCATAGGCACCGCAGGCCTCTCTCTCTGGACTCGGCGAGTATCGGTCAAAGGCCGCATCAGATAAACTCGGATGAACGCGGCATAGTCACCCTCGCCTCTGAAGGGGTCAGAATCCCAGCCTATCGTGTAATCTATCATCTCCTCCAAGGTGTACCTCTCTGTATGCCTCATGTGGGTAGGAGGCAGCGCTACGACTATCTGCTCCAGTAAGCCCAAGGTCTGGCACAGGAAACGCTCGCCCAGGTACCAAGCCCGACAGACCGGGCCCTCTAGCAGAATCCTAAATCAGGCAGTCTCCTAAGCGCCCGCGTACTGCTCCCTTACTGCGTCTAGTAATTGAGCCTAGGGCTGCCAAGTGATCTACAAATAAGGGAAATACACAGTTTGTTATCCACTGTTGGAGGTATAATGTAAAGTGAAGCCTAAATGAACTCTAAAGTTTGAAATACCTCTACGGCGGTGATGGTGCCAAAATATCGACGGAAGAACACGAAGGACTCCCGCGGCCTCCGCTTGCATCTCACATCGAATCGATGGAAAAATGGAACGCCGAGGGGGATCTCCACATCTGGCACTGGGGCAAGCCTCGGGAAGTAGGCGTACACCTACAACTACAAAGTACAATAGGGCAAATATGAGTATGCTTATTAGATAAAGCAAAATGCAGATAAAGCAGAAATCAGAAAATGGTGTGCAGTGTATGGTGCAGCATGTGAAGTGTATTGTGCAGTGTGTGCAGTGTACAACCAGTGTAAAGAAGATTGCGTACATGCAGTGTGTGTGGTGTACAGATAATGTAGAGCAGAATTGAAAAGACAGAACGGGAAAAATATAACTCCCAGGCTCGCCAGTAGCCTCCGAGCAAATGACCGTTGCGGCAAGAAGATGAGCTCATGTATCCGTAAGCGTGGCTAAGCCTGCGCTACCCCAGTCGTAGCGGCGAATCCGCGTCACGTCCACTAATGCACTCAGCAGATAAAGGGCAACAGTGTTCACCCGGTCAGTGAAGAGGGTGGTCCCCAGCAGGAACATGATGAAGTTACGAGCATACTGCTCCACTTCCTCCTGGGTTGTGGGCGTTTGAATCCTGAAGTGGTCCTCAAACCAAGAGTACCTCACAAATCCTGACCGGGAGAGAGGAGGCCGATCGCCGAGCAGGTACATCTAGGCGGTGTCCCACTCATCCATATTAGTGTCAAAGGGGATCGGATCACCCCCTACCCCGATGCCGGTTGTAGATGCGCCCGAACATCCCAGGAAAATCCCGTTTTGTTCAATGGGCTTACTATAGTTCGGACTTAATGTCACGGTTCTTAATCTGATCTCACAAAGTGCAATGCGAGATTGATTAATCACCAAAGAGTCCAAATCCGGCAAATCGTTTTTGGAAAACTGATTTTTGTAAAGAAGTGCCAAACATGGATTGCTTTTCCAGATACAGAGTCGCCACCTAAATGTTTTATTTTGGAAAAATTTAGGAAACCCTGACTCGTTGCCTAAGGCCACGTGTCCGTCATTACCAAAGTTGCCTCGGCTCGGGAACTTGGGTACGATAGGGGAAGGTCATGCAATGAGCACCCCCGCTCGCCTGATCAAAGATCGGCCTTTACTAACATGATATCTTGTTTTTGAAAGCACATGCGCTCTTATTCCGGTTATTAGCCTAGAATTACTATGTGATGCGCATAACACATACAAGTATAGACTAGATCGCCTAAATTAGAACAAAACATCTCATGTTTATTTGAAAATGATTTGAAGGTGCTACTCGCAAGTAGGCTAAGACATGGATTTGCCACCCTCAGGTGGGCTTAGAAAAACATAGTGATTTGCCACTCTCAAGTGGGCTTAAAACTCGCATTTCGATGAATTGTCCCTATTCAAGTAATCTAACCTTCACCCACATGCATTCAAGCAGTTATATCACATAAGCAATTAGCCTCATAGAAAGCATGCTATCATGGCAGTCACTCACACACATGCAAGGATGTTAAAGTATAAACACTCACCGAGTACTCCGAGCCAAAACAAAAACTAGTTAGTAATCAATGCATGATCCTAGTTTATGTTAAGATGACTAATGCAACACATGCAAAATGCAACTAGAAATAGGCTCGGCTATTCTAAAAATGGCATGTGAGATGCAACTAGATAACATGTATTCAAATTAGAATTGAAATACGATGCAGCTAGTATGATGGGCCGAGCCCGGTGTATGCAATACGGATGAATGGATGCATGCATGCAAGCATAAGGATGCTAATCAAAATACGCCCTAAAACTAACCATCGAAAGCTGGCAAATAAAAGGGACGAAGAAATGGGGGTTGGAAGACATGCATCACACACACGTGCACTTATTAGGTCCGAATAAATAATACAGAACCGATTAATTAACTAACTACTCTAGCTAATTAACTATTACACAACCCAAAATGAAAAAAATATATATTCTAAACTATCGAAAGTACTGAAATGGCATCATGACGAGGGACGCACGCATGCTCGAACCGCTTCGCTCGGAAATCCATCGCGGTGCCCCAACTTGCCTCTATTTGCAATTGTTCTCGGAAGCTTACACCAAGCTCCAGAAGGCTTAAACAGCACCTTGGGAACCTGTGGGAGGGCTGCCGACCAGTTGTTGGCATTGGTGACCACCTACTGACTACTTTTGGTGCTGAAAAACCAGAAAAAGTGGTCGGCCAGCCACTTTACCTGGTCGGCGGACCAGTTTTTGCTGCCAAACTCTAGTTTTCTACAACAGAGAGCAAGAAAGGGCATGGCGATGTATTTGCAAGGTATGTGTGCACAACCACCCTCCCTATCATTTCATAAGCTCAAGGGAGTGTAGTTCTCGACCCTCGGGCCACAAA
Organism: Camellia lanceoleosa; assembly: GCA_025200525.1. Classification (NCBI taxonomy): domain Eukaryota; kingdom Viridiplantae; phylum Streptophyta; class Magnoliopsida; order Ericales; family Theaceae; genus Camellia; species Camellia lanceoleosa. The sequence goes on along the minus strand of JANUSC010000161.1, from coordinate 452,439 downwards.
TCATGCATCTCGATGCATGATGGCGGAGAAGCCAAATTGCATAATTCAATATGAAAATGAATGCACAAGTAAACACATGAAGCCTAAAACTCTATCTTGTATGATCAAGAGCGTCGGCAACCAGGAATTAAGGCACGTTTCATCACTTTAAGTATGAAACCTCCCCCGTTTCCCGTGTTTTGATTAACACCTATTTCAAACACAAATACGAAACAAACACGGCATACATAATGCAAGGGTCAAGCATGCAACAACATGCAATGCAACTACATGGCATACTTAATGTAACTAATAACATAACATACACAATGCAAGGAATAACATGGCATCCACAATGCTAAATGCTAAGAACTAGATGGCATACTCAATGCAAGGCAATCATAAGGTTTTAAGCACAATGTAGTGCATGCATGCACAATGCAATGCAACAAGGGCAACAATATGAAATACACCAAGCATGCAACAACATGCAAACTACATACTCAATGGTCTTAAAACCAATATGGGCAGGCCTCAACCATGCCCAAATCAGTGGCTATACATGCTAAGATGGAAACTCAAAAAGCTGTACAAACATGCATGCATGTTGGCCCAAGCTTAAGGCACAAAATACAACTCTCCAAAAGCATTGAAAAGATGAAATGTGGAGTACAATGACATATGTTCCAGCACTGAAATGGCATGCAAAATGACTTAGAATCATGCAAACAACCCATGTAATGCATGTTGAAAGGCTCAAGCATCAAAGCTAGTGAAGTGTATTACACTAGAGGCATACATGACAATGCTCAAATGGCCAAACCAACCACAAAAAGACCCTATACAGGCCAAAATAGTAGCAAAAATGGGTTGAGATGATGGCTTGAAAGGTGCGAAAATGATGCTCATACAATGGCTCACAAATAGGGTATAAAGGTACAACCCTCAAGAGCACTTAAAGAGTGGAAAATATGGAAGTGCAACAACCTTACATGCTCTGAAATATCATTATAAATGATGCTAAAACATGCAAATACCTCAAGTTAAGTATGCAAGAGACCTCAAAACTCAAAACTAGTCAAGGCTATTACACTGCAAGCATGCATGACAAGTATCATTCGACCAAGAAGCCTCAAAATAGAGGTAGAACAGCCCAAAATATGAACGAAATCATGCAGGAGCATAGCCAACATATGATAGAATAATGAGCCAAAACATCACGCATACAAAGCTAATAAACAAGATTTATACTACATGCATATGGAGCATGCAAGAGGCTACCAAACCAGCCAAAAACAGAGTCATGACATGTTAAATGATGACAAAAAATGGAGCAAATGCATGCTAGAAAGGCATGCTACTTTGAGGAGCCACAAATGGGATTACACTACACATACAAAAAGCAAACACAAGGTGACCAAACCAGCCATAGACAGAGCTAAGGCAGGCCCTAAAAGTCACAAAAAAGTGCCTGAACCAAGCCTTGAAAGTATGAAGATGCATGCTCATTTGATAGGCCAATAACTCAAGCAAACAAAACAAAAAGGGAGTGGGTCACCCCCCTCCGATTTAGGGCCTCAAAAACACATGTCTACCATTGAAAATACACTAGATTTCAGTGGCTAGGAGGCCAAGCAAGGACTAGCGCAAAGGCCTTAACGCATGGCACAAGACAAGGCCAAACAAGGCATGCAAGAGGGTAGAAGATCCTCAACACCAAAAGGGGCTTTAAAAAAACATCAAAACCACTTAAATACAATACTTTTTTCAGTTGAAAGAAAATCCTAAATAAGCATGCAAATGGGTTCAAGAGAGCAACCAAAACAAAGCTTAAAAGGGAGAAAAGAGGCTACCCTTGAAGCACTGCAAGACCAGCAGATTTCTCAGCCAAGAATCAGCTTTTTAACCTCCAAAAATGTCCTCCAAGAACCTCAGTTCAATGATGGGGGTGTATGGTTAAGAGTTGTGGTGCAAAAGTGAAGAACAACCCACTCTTTAAGCACCAAATATAGAGATATAGAGGGAGATATATGCTTATGCCTTAGGAAAAATTCAGAACCTCTGCAAAGGAGAGGGAGACTCTCTCTTATAGGAGAGCAAAAGTTAAAGCTTCTTGGAGAAGCTAAAACTTGGGTGCAATCCCTCCATACACGTGTATGGAGGATACAGTCTATGCCCTCCAGCTAGCACAGCTCGCATCCACTCAGTTTGCCAAAACAGGGAGAAAGCTGCCGACCAACTAAAGTGGTCGGCCGGCTACTTGCAGTGGTCGGCCGACCACTACAAGTGGTCTCCCAGGTAAAAAAGTAGTCGGCAGGGGTAATTGGTGGTCTCTACACTGAAAGCAAGCCAATGGTGGGGTGGCCGACTAGAAAAGGTAGCCCAAAGACCAAGAAAACTAATTTCCCGAGCAGAAAATCAGCTGGTGGCAAGGAAAGTGGTCTCCAAGGAGAAAAACTGGTCTCCTACCCTTGTGCCATCTCCCAAACAAGGAAAACAAGGTTCGTACCAAAAACAAACCAAAACGAATGCAAAACGAGAGTTCGGGAGGCAAAGCGCGCAGCCGGGAACCTCGAAAACTAGCTGTCAAGCACCAAAAGTGGTATACGACCACAAAAGTGGTCTCCCGGACCACAGTGTCCCTCTAGGCAAAGGAAACAAGGTGCGGTTCAAAAACCACGCCAAATAGAGAACGTTAAGCAGTCGCGAGACAAGGCGCGCGGCCGAAGGCTCCAAAAATTAGAAACTGGTCTCCAAGTGGGAAAAGTGGTCTACGACCACAAAAGAGTGGTCTGCAAGACCTCTCCTTCCCTCAGGCAAGGAAAACAAGGCTTGGTCTACAAACCAAGTCGAAGCACAAAGAGTTCAGAGGCCCGAAGGAAGGCTCTCAGCCAAAACTTCGAAACCTCGAAACGAGCACAACATGCGCAATCACTGAGCACTCAATCGATAACGTCTGAATCTTAAGGTCGGTCAAAAATGGGGTGTCAACAGTTGCCCCTCTTTGACAGAACTCGAAAGTCATAAGTGACGGGAGTGAATGTCAAAGCCCAGAGATGACCCATTTTTGACAAGGCCAAAGATTTAGACAAACAGGCAAGATAACAAAGAGATGTGCCCGCAGGCAAGGGCAAAATGAAAAAGACATGCACGAAGTTGAACATTACTCATGATCATGCAAAGAAAGCTATAATGAAGCAATTATACACAATAAATGCAACAGTTTTACACAAGTGAATACAAATCAAACTACATTACATGCAGAAAGAATGTAAGAGAATTCTACAATTCTTTCTACGTCTCACGCGGAGAATACAATACAGTCCGGTTCGTCTAGTCATGCCAGCTTCAAAATGAACCGTACATACAATACCATGCCTGCATAAGAAAGAAACTCAACAAATACAATGTTGTTAGAAACATGCATAGCAATGCAAGTGAAAAGTGCGTGGCAACGCAAGTGGAGGGGTGCATGACAATGCAACCCAAGTCTGACGCATAACAATGCAAATAAAACAAGCATAACAATGCAAGTGAACTAAAAGAGTGCATAACAAACAGAAGAACTATGCATGACAACGCAAGTGAAGAATGCATAACAAAGCAACGAGTGGTGTTCATAACAAAAGCAAGAGAGGAAATTGTGCATATCAATGCGAGAGTGGTATAACTTCGATAGCATGCCCTGAAACAAAATGCCGGTTAAGGAAAAATAAGCCTTAACATGAGCAAATTAACCAAAACCTCTGATTTACCTCTCGGAGGTGTCACAACGTATTCAAAAAGGATACATCTTGCTTTTGACGAGTGACGATGACTCATGAGTCAAAGACTTGAATTGAAGTTCCTGCGGGTACACTTTTGAGCCGAAAAGTGTACTTTTCTTGTACTTTCCCGAGAGACAAGAGCTCCAATCATCACCAAAACATACAGGGAGAACAATGGAATTTTGAACATCACCTAGGAGGGTGGCCGACCACCTAGAACCATGGCCGACCAGTTGTTGACCACCAAAGTGGTCAGCTAGCTAGAAAAACTGGTCGGCCGACCAGTTTATCAAAACAGGGACAGTTTTGTCTTTTCATGCTCGGTTCTTTAAGTTCACTCATCCAAATCAGTTTGTATCACACCTTGAAGGCCAAAATTAACTTCTCTTGCTCCTTAGACCCTTTTCTCTCTCAGATCTGCACTTTATACGCATTTTCCAATGCCCCACGCGAAGTTGTTTCGCCAAAACTTTCGATTCTCTTCGTTTTGAACCGATTAAAATTTGTTTTCGGAGCCTCTTTCTCTATTTTCACCACTTGAGGTATGTTTGTCTTGAACTTTGGCACCTTTTCTCGAGCGTTGACTTTTGTTGACTTTTTCTCTTCCCAAGAGTTGACTTTTGTTGACTTTTTGCAATTTTGGCTCATTTTGCTCATTTTTGCTCATTTTCGCAGATTTCTTCAGATGGCGGACCATTTTCATCACGATGGAGGTTCTCCACATGCCGAAGGTGAGCTAGACATCATGTCATTGCCTCCAAGGATACGACCGTTTCATCCTACAGCATACCATCTGGAGGAGCATATTCTTCCTCCTAGCACTTTCCATCACTTTACCGACTTCGCGCAGCGAGCACCTCTGGACCTACTGTTACGGGAGCTAGAGTCTCACCTATCTCATCAGGCACGAAAGGTACGTACTTCATTTTTACATTCTCTGCAATGTATCCTGCATTTCCTGCACATTTCATGTTCTCGCTATGTATTTTGTTTGCTCATTCTGAACACATTCGTATGCACAGTACTTCTGCTCATTCTGGCATATGGCTCGCACATAGCACAGTCCTGATTTGGCACGCAACTTACTCTGAACACACGGTTCATTCTAACCACACAGTTTATGTCGGGCACATAGCACATTTTCGGGCGCAGAGCTCATTTTTGATCACACAACTCATTTTCGGGTACACATTTTTACGCTTTCGGCGCACAACTTATTTTCTAAGGCGCCTGACTTATTTTCGACTCCGCTCATTTTTCAGAACTGGCTCATTTTTCGGGCACACTCATACATTTCATTCTGAGACTAAATACATCTGTTCATTCTGAATGCAGGTATCTTCCCGTTCCACACGAGGTTATAGATCGATCATTGCTAGGGAGTGGTATATGGAGCTCCCAGATGCCGTTCGCCACATCATGGACGAGTCAGGATTTGGACCTTTCTGTGCGGGATTATCTGTGGAGAGATGGTGGGACACCACCAACTCCTTCCATTTTTCAGCTACTGGGGACATGACGATGACCCCATACGACCTCTCCATGCTGACAGGCCTTGACGTGGCAGGCCGGCCGATCCCCTACGATGTAGATATGGGTGAGTGAGAGCCTGCTTGGATTTATCTGCTGAGAGCTCGCCCGCCGATCGAAAGATCATCAGGTAGGGTTAGGTATACCTGGTTCTCCGAGAGATTCAGGAGGACTTCACCCGAGACCGTCGAGGCCATACATCAGTATGCTCGGGGGTTTTTGATGTTCCTCATCGGGACCACTCTATTCTCCGACAGGGGAACACGGTTGGGCTTTATCTACTCAGTGCTTTGGTAGACCTATCACAGGTCAGCCAGTATGATTGGGGTGGCGCTGGCCTTGCTACCCTTTACTTCTATATGAGCGCGACCTCCCGCGGGCGAGGGAACATAGTAGGTGGCTACTGGAGAGCCTGGGATGTACATTCTTCCTTCTTGATTTAGATTTTCACTTTTCATTATTTGTACACTGCACACGGCACACATTACATTCTGTACTCTGCGTTCTGCACTCAGCATTCTGTATTTTCTACGCATTCTATATTCTGACAGCCACTGCCTTGCTTTTCACTGCTGTGGGTTTATGCATACTTCCCAACGCTCGCTCCCGAGCTCGAGGTTGAGGTGCCTTTGGAGATCCCCTACTCTCGCAGATTTGAGGGTTGATGCCGGCCCCAGGCCTGGGAGTTCTTCGATACTGTACGACCGGCAGAGTAAATCCAGAACTCTTAGTTCTTCATGTTTTCATCTTTGATTCATCTTGCATATTTATGACATCTAATCAGTTTATGCACTTGCTACCTGCAGATCACTTGGCAGCCATGGGCACCCTTGTTAGGAGATGCCCGATTCTGGTTCTCTGGGGCATGGGCCACTTCTCGATGCAGGGTTTTATTTGAGGGGCCAGCTGGCAGGGCCTGGTTTCTGGGGGATCGCTTCATGCGTTAGACAATGGGCAACCCTGATCAGGATATCCCCTCAGCACCTCTCACGGACATGCGATCCACTGAGAGACTCACTCCCAGGAGGTAGACGACCTTATGTTGGGTATTGATGCAGTTCTGTTCCTGGAGGAGGGGAAGTACGCGACCTACCGCCATACATACTTGATGCTCCACTAACAGGTGTTCGTACTCCCACGAGGGGGGCTGCTGGCATGCCATCTTTGAGTCGAGCACGGGCTGCAGATGCCCCTTCGACTAGCAGGGTCAACACATCAAGGGGTGGGGCTAGAGAGATTCCCTCGACTTACCAGCATGCTGGGTGGCCAGACCTTCCAACCGAGCTAACAGGCTGGCAATATGGGGCATCTTGCCTGATTCCATTGGAGCCTCCATTGCTCGATCATCAATACGTTAGTGACCCTGACTCACCACCGGTGTGCTCCATGACTTTCATTTGTCACTCAGATATTTAGATATTCATTCGTTAACTGATGACTTGAACTTGTATCTATAGCCTCCTAGAGAGTATACTGAGGGATTACTCAGAGTGGTGGCCTCACTCGAAAGCATGGTCTTGCGGAGGGAGACGCTGCTGTTCATCTCCGGCGTTTCGGTAATTTTCAATTTCCTCGTATTTATCGTACTTGTGATGACATACTGAGATTGATCATTTCACTACCTTGATTCATTGCATGTGTAGAACACATTTGACACATCACATTCACATACTGTCTCAGCATGCACCCACTCTTTGCATTATTCTTGCATCCGCATCTGATATACATACTGGCGGATGCATTCAAACTATCCTTTTCAGGTTCCACTTCTGCAGACTAGGCCATCCAGGCCTTCACGCACAGCTAGAAGAGGAGTCTCAGCATGCGGCCGGGGGGGACGCAGAGCACCTGTTAGTCAGGATAACGAGGAGTCTAGCGAGGAAGAGGAGTCTACGCATCCTCAGTCAGAGACATCTACAGGCCGGGAGGATGACTCTGGTTTCGGTTTTGAGAGCGGAGGTGATGCTGAGGAGGATTCCAAGGACGGCGACTCCGATTCAGATGGTGGTGCCGGTGGAGGTGGTGCAGAGGCTGCTCAGCCGAAGAGGATGAAGAGAGCTTCTCGATCTTGAGCCCGACAGCGCTGATGCAGATGTTCCTGCTTTATTTTCCTTTTTACTGTAGTTGTATCACATTGCACAGTATTAGGCAGTTTTATTTTCTTCAAAACTTGTACCTTGTTGTAAAATGTTGTAAAAAGAAGCTATGATGGAATGAAACAACTTTTTGTTCAACAAGTGTTGTATTTCATATTCTTAGGATCGCATCGCACCATTTTGCACAAAAATGAGATTAAAAGGAAATTGAGTATTGTGCATTGCCAATTCAGGTAGTGAGCCAACATAGCAAACTAAACAACTTAACTCACTAGGAAACAACAAAACCTTAGTAAGTTCACAACTCGATAAGCAAAACTTGACAACTTGATAAACGGAGAGCAACAACTCGATAAGCAAACTTAACAACTCAATAAGAAAAACCTAACAACTCGATAAACAAATGCATTTTGGACAAACGGAGCGACAGAACGCATCCAAAACAGAGGTAAACTCGAACCTTCAGTACTCCAAACGCATGGAAAGGCTAGGAGCTCTCTTCTTGAGACTAGGAAAAGGCTGAAAACCAGTTTCCCTTCATGGCTGGCCACCAAATGTGGCTGGCTGACCAGTTTCTCATTCTGTAGACTAGTTACGTGGTTGGCCGACCAGGAAAAGTGGTTGGCCAACCAGTTGGCCTAGTGACCTCCAGATTTTTGACACTTGTCCTCCTAACATTGCCTTACCCTGCATAAAGGTTCCAGCTTCGTGGTTCTCTCATTCCTCCTCAGTTTTGCATCAAAATGGAGGCATTTCTCGTCCAAAATCTCACAACTTGGATTGCTACCTTAGATGGCTCGGAGAAGTTGAACTTCCGGGGTTTTGGCATAAATGCACTATTCACATTGAGTCGCACCCTGCTGCGTTTTTCGTTTCTCCATGCTGCGGCAAGGTTTTGGAATCTGGTAACACATGTCATTAACTTTGGTGGGAAAGAGATGTGTCCTACCTTTGAAGACTTCCAAGCTTTGATAGAGTTCGAGCGCAACGAAGAAATCTTGCCTCAGCTTCGCTTTGGGCATGCCTAAGCCTTTAGACGAATGTATGGGCTCGTTATGCACGATGCTCGATCTATGATCCGCGATGGAGAATTGGACATCCTCAGCTTGATTCATCATTTTTCTAATACCGGTGACCGCGGTGATCACCACTGGCAAGGTTTTCGGTGACATGCCCTTTGCTTGTGCATGTTGTCCCACTTTTTGCTTGCCCCAGGCTTCAGTGGGCCTAGCGTCCATTTGATCGAAGTTGCCCAAGGCTTAAAAGAGGGCAAGAACTGCATTTCCATGACACTGGTTGAGACATTGATGGGCTTGGATGCTTTTCATTGCTGGGAGATGACTAGATTCATGGGGAGTCCACAATTGTTACAGGTAATATTTCCTACCCCATCTCATATATATTTTCTCAGGCTTGGTTTTTCTCTCAAAACCCTTTTCTTACTTTTCTCTCAACTTACACCTCTCTATTCTTTAATCTTTCATTTCTCATTCCTCTCCAGATATGGCTAATGGATAAATTGAAGGTTGTGGACTCATGCCCAGTATACTCAGCTTGCAGCTATTTCTTCCAACAATGTCTAGTCGATGCCCCTGATGAGGGATGGTGGTGCGAATGGATGTGCAGTCTATCCGCTACTAGTATTGCTTGGTGCTGCCCCTGGCTCAATCTGTCAGTGATGAGTTACAGCATGCCTCGCCAGCCTGGAATCCAGCAGATTGGCCTGACCCATTGTGTCTTCTACTTTCCATTCTGATTTCGGCGCCAGTTTGGACATGATTAGACTTGCCCAGAAGATGGGGTAGAGTACCTTGCTGCATTTCCGGTCCGAGGTGCACAGCTAGCTCGGTATGCATGGAGGACGAGAGAGCTTCTGGCCTCCGCTCCCACTTTCAGTTGCACCTTGTCTGATGAGTGCATAGCTTGGCTAGTTGAGGAGGCATAGGTTGGGCCCACTTTGGTATTAGAAGCTTTGACCAGCTCTGGGAGAGGACACAGGAACGCCTGACTTATCTGTGTCCCAAATTTATTGCTTTATCAGTACTTTCAAGTTTTCTTTATGAATGTAATAAAAAGCAACTTCAATTTGTATTCAAGAGCAGGAGAACTTTGTACTGAAATCAATGTAATTGAAGGTTGTGGGCACTGAAATTTTTTTCGTTTGGTCCAAAAATGGTCTAAGTTGTAAAAAGATTAATTTGAGCAAAATCAACTTTTATTAAAACTTTTCAAAACCATTTTTGATATGGATCAAAACTGGACATGCCTGAAGTTTATCACTGAGATGTACAACCCCGGATTCCAGCAATTGGAAAGTTGCCCCTAGTCTGAATAGCACTGCACCGGAGATCACAGTCGAGCTCTAGAATGCAAAATAGACAAAGATGACTGAGATGATCACATGGACAAAGTTGATCCGGGAAGAGTTTATGGATGGACTTCAGGATGAAGTTGCCTATGTATCCCAAAAATGGGAATCAAGCCTTATGTAGTTCGGCTTGGGTTCACTCGGTATTTTCACTCTCCTTTTGCACTCTAACTTTTGCCAAGGCCGCCCTTTCCGAGTTTTTAACCTTGCGAGCTTAGTTTTTATAATTTCAAATTTTTCATGCTCTAACTTTTGCCAAGGTCATCCTTTCGGGTTTTCGGCCTAGTGAGCCACTTAGGGATAATATTTCTTCAACTTGTCCATGTTGATCGGCTATGAGAACTCTAGGCCATCTAGGTCCATCAAAATGACAGCTCCACCTGACCAAATAGACTTGATGACGTAAAGACTGGTCCAATTGGGTCTGAACTTGCCCCTAGGGTCGTGAATGGGAGCTCAGTTGTCTTTGAGCACAAGGTCTCCTTCTTTCAAATTCCTGGACTTAACCTTCTTGTTGAAAGCCCTGGTAATTCTTCATTGATAACCTTGAACATGGTACAGAGCCTTCAGTCTTCTTTCATCAAAGAGCATGAGTTCTTTGAATCTGCTCTACTGTCAATCCGCCTCAGCTATCTGACACTCGGCTAATACTCACAATGACGGAACCTCCACTTTGATAGGCAGAACAGCTTCCATCCCATAAACCAACGAATACGGAGCTGCTCCAGTAGAAGTTCGAATTGAAGTCTGGTAGCCCCATAGAGCAAATGGCAGCTTATCTGGCCAATCCCGGTAAGTTTCCACCATCTTCTGCAGAATGTGCTTGATGTTCTTGTTGGCAGCCTCAACTGCTCCATTGGTTTGCGGCCGATATGTGGATGACTTATGAAAAGCCACGTTGTATTTATCAAACAAATCAATCACTTCCTTCTTGAAATGGGAACCGTTGTCTGAAATAATCTCGTTCGGGACCCCGTAGCGACAGATGATGTTGTTTCTGATGAACTTTGCAACATGCGATGCCTTGAACACCGCATAAGATTGGGCCTCAACCCACTTCGTGAAGTAGTCTATTGCAGAATGAACTCATGCCCATTGGACCCCTTTAGAGTGACAGCTCCAGTTACATCAATCCCCTAGACTGAAAACGGCCATGGCGAAGTCATGTTGTATAGTTTCAATGGCGGAATGTTCATGCGGTTTGCATGGATCTGACATTTATGGCATCGCCGGACGAAGCCAATACAATCCTCCTCCATGGTGGACCAGTAGTAACCCTATCTAAGGATCTTTCGGGCTAGCATCACCCCGTTCATGTGTGCTCCGCACTCTCCTCCATGGACGGCCTCCATCAGGCACTTCGATTCTTCAGCATCAACACAGAGTTTTTGCATCCCAAGATGACCTCTCTTATATAGTTTTCCCCTGCAGACGATGAACTGAGTAGCCACTCTTTGGATTGCCCTCTTGTGTTTGGCATTTACCCTTGGTGGATATGCTTCTTTCTCCAAGAAGTTCCAGACATCGTAATACCAGGGATTTTCAACTTGTACCTCATCTATGGCAGCAATCAGTGCATAGGCCGGTGCAAATTTTTGTTCAATGATGATCGGACGCATCTGGACTCCGAAAGGGATGTCTATCATAGAGATAGAGTTGCTAGTGAATCTGCGAACCTGTTGTTCTCTCTTAACAAATGGGCGAAATTCAGTTTCTCAAACCGAGGAATCAACAAGTCCAAGGTCAGGTGATAGATTCTCATCCTTTCTTTTTTGACTTTCCAATCTCCTCTAGCTTGAGATACAACAAGGTTCGAGTCCCCGATGGCGTCCAACCATTTTTCCCTAATTCCAGAGCCACTTCTAGTCCAGCAATACATGCCTCATACTCTACTTCATTGTTCGATACTTTAAACCGGAGTTTGAATGCTAGAGGGATACGAGAATTGTCGGGTGCTATCAGCAACACCCCTATCCCATACCCGTATTGGTTTGACGCTCCGTCAAAGTACATCGTCCAAAACTCTTCTTCGACATGCAGAATGGCCTCCTCCGGGAATAAGTACTCAACTACTTCATCCCCTTCAACTGGATGATCGGCTAGGAATTCTACTACTGCTCTCCCTTTCATTGACTTGCGCGTTACATATTTCAGATTGAATTCAGAAAGCAGAAGCAGCCAACGAGCTAGCTTACCTATAAGTGCCAGTTTCCCAAAGAGATATTTAATGGGATCTAATCTTGAAACCAACATTACAGGGTGAGCTAACAGGAAGTGCCGCAGCTTCCTGGTAGCCCATACCAAGGCGAGACAAGCCTTCTCCAGCGAAGTATAGCGGGTCCCGTAATCCAGCATCTAAAGACACCCCATTTTTGATCGACCTTAAGACTCAGACGTCATTGATTGAGCACTCAGTGATTGCACATGTTGTGCTCATTCTGAGGTTACGAAGTCTCGGCTGAGAGCCTTGCCTCCGAACCTCGGGACTCTTTTTTGCTTTTCCTCGGTTTGCAAACCAGGTACTGTTTTCTCTTCCCAAAGGGAGGGAGAGGTCTCGTAGACCATCTCTCAGTGGCCGTAGGCTACTTTTCATGGTCGTAGGCCGCTGTTCCCATTTGGAGACCAGTTTTTGGTTTTCAGAGCTGTCGGCCGTGCGCCTCGGTTCGGGACCGCTTAACTTACTCTGTTTGCCACGGTTTTTGGAACACACCTCGTTTCCTCTATTTAGAGGGACACTTTGGCCAGGGAGACCACCTTTGTGGTCGTACGCCACTTTCGGTGCCTAACAGCCAGTTTTTGGTGCGCCCGACCGCGCGTTTTGCCTCCTGAACCCTCATTTTGCATCGGTGTTAGTTCATTTTTGGCATGAACCTTGTTTTCATTGTTTGGAAGGTACAAGGGTGGGAGACCACCTTTTCTCATTGGAGACCACTTTTCTCCCTGACAGCCGATTTTCTTGTTAGGAAGCTGGTGTCCTTGGTTTTTGAGCCGCATTTACTGGTCTTCCACCACACCACTAGCTTGCATTTAGTTGGAAGACCACCAAATAGGCTGGCCGACCACCGTTCATTAAGGTGACCCTTTTGACTTGGTCGGCCGACCACCTGAACTGGTTGGCCAGCTCTTTGCAACTTTGTCTCTGTGAGTAGTTGCCAGTTATGCCAGCTGGAAGGCATCGACTGGATCATTCATACACGTGTATGGAGGATCTTTGCCCTTGTTTTTTCGCTTCTTTGAGAAGCTTTGGTCTCTTTTGGCTATAAAGGAGAGCCTTCCCCTCCTTTTCCATGGTTCAAATTTTGGTTAAGGCAAATATGCATATCTCTCTCCTTGTCTCTATATTTAGGCTTAGAAAGTGTATTGTTCTTGGCCCTTTTCACACAACCTCATAACCTAACACCTCCACCATTGTTACTAAGTTGCTGGAGGATCTTGAGTGGTCTCAAAGGTTAGGTTTTTGGACCAGAAGGTGACTGGTTTTGCTGAGCTTCAAGGGAAATCTCTATTCCATCTTTTAAGCTCTATTTTGCTCACTCTCTTAGCCATACTTGCATGCATATTTAAGCTTTGTTGTCTACTAAAAAAGGTGTTGTTTTGAGGTCCTTTTCATGTTTGTTTAATGTCATTTTGGTGTTGGGAGTCATCTACCCCCTTGCATGCTCCATTTTTCCTTGTTTTGAGCCATGCCATAAGGCCTTTGTTTTGATCTTTGCTTGGCCTTTTGGCCATGAAAATTCGGTGTATTTTCAGTGGTTGGCATGCTGTTTTGAGGGCCAAAATCAGAGAGGGGTGACCCTCTCTCTTTTGGCCTTGTTTGTTGGCATTTTTGGCCTTACAAGGGAGCCTATATTTGCAAACTTCCTAACCATGGTTCAGGCCCTTTTTGGTGGTTTTTAGGGCTTGAATAAGCTCTGTCCAGAGTTGGTTTTATCACTTTGGGTGTGCATCTTGCATGTGTAGAATAATCCTCTTCATAGCTTGTCAAAGGAGCATGTTATTCTTGCATGCATTGATCATGTTTCAGTGGGTTTTTGGGCTTTATTTGGCATTTCATACCACTGTATTTTGCTGGTTTGATAGCCTCTCATGTGTTTCATGTGCTTGTAGTGTAAACCATGCTTACTAGCTTACATTGCATGTTGTTTTGGCCCTTCATGTTAGCATATTTTGGTCATCATCCAAACTGATCTTATGCATATTTTGGGCTGCCTTAGCTCTATTTTGAGGTCCCATGGTCGAATGATGTTTGCTATGCATGGTTGTAGTGCAATACCCTTGCCTAGCCTTGAGTTTTAAACCCCATTGCATGCTTAAATTGAGGTGTGTCCATGTTTTAGCATCATTGTGCATGATATTTCAAAGCATATAAGGTTTCCATGATTCCATGTTTTCCACTCTTTAAATGCGCTTGAGAGTTGTGCTTGTATGCCTCATTTATGGACCGTTGCGTGAGCTTCATTTTTGTGCATTCCAAGCCATCATCTTAGTTCATATATGCCATTGATTTGGCCAGCATGAGGTCTTTTTGGAGTTGGTTAGGCCATTTGAGCATCATTTTGCATACCTCTAGATTAATGCACTTCACTAGTTTCGATATTTGAGCCATCCAACATGCATGGCATGAGTTGTTTGCATGATTCGGGACCATTTCATATGTCATTTCAGTGCTGGAACTTGTGTCATTGTATGCCATATTTCATCCTTGCCATGCTTTGGTAGAGTTGCATTTTGTGCCTTAGGTTTGGTCCCTTGCATTTGTGCATGTTCGCATTTACTTTTGTTGCCTCATTTTCATTATACTGGCCACTGATTTGAGTGTGGCTGAGGCCCATTCATTTTAGTTTAAGTCTATCATGCATTGTGTATGCTATATCCATGTTGTCGCATTGATTGATCGTCGAATTGTGTATGCCTTGTTCGTTTCTTTGTGTATGTCCATCTTCATATCTGCGCACTGTGTATGCCGTATAGCATCATGTGCATTGAGTATGCCATCGTTGATTCATAGCGTTGTGTACGCTAGTTACATGTTTGCATATCATCCCTCGCATGCTAGCATGATTAGGTTGCATTGCATTTGGGATCGCATGCTAGTCGCATTGTGTATACCATCTTGTTGCATTGTGTTTGGAGTAGGGGTTAATCCAAACACGGGAAACGAGGGGCATTTCGTACTCAAAGTGACGAAACGGGCCTCAATTCACGGTCGCCGACACTCTTGACTATCCATGATAGAATCGTCGGCTTTAGTTGCTTATATGTGCATTCATGTCCCATTGAGTCGTGCAATTCGACTCCTCGGCCATCATGCATTGAGATGCATGATTGGTGGCCCGAGGGTCGAGGACTACACTCCCTAGAGCTTGTGCAATGGTAGGGAGAGTGGTCGGGCACATGTATGTTGAAAATACCTTGCCTTCTCTCTCTCTTGCCTTTGTTGCAGAAAACCCAGAAACCAGAGGTGGAAACTAGTCGGCCGACCAGATTTTCTGGCAGGCCGACCACCCTCTTTGGTCTCTACCAGAAAGGGTGGTCGGTAGGTGGTCTCCCATGCCAATAGCTGGTTGGCAGCCCTCCCACAGCTTCCCAAGGTGGAGTTTCAGCCTTTTGGAGCTTTGCGCAAGTTTCTGAGAACAATTGCAAACAAAGGCGAGACGAGGCATCGTGATGGAATTTCCTGACAAGGTGACTCGAGCATGCATCCACCCTTCATCATCCAAAACCAAGCTGAGGCAGTCCATTCCATGTAGTTCGCACGCTAGTTTATATTGCTTACTTAGTTAATTTGTTGATTAATTAATGTCGTGTAAAATTAGTTGTAATTTGTTATTTAGCTTAGATTAGCTAGATGGTTTGTACTATTCATTTAGACCCTCCGAGGAGGGCAATGTTGTAATAAGTGTGCGTGTGTGTGATGTATGTCTTCCAACCCACATCTTTCTCCCTATTATTTACCAGCTTATGATGGTTAGTTTAGGGCATGTTTCAATTAGCATACTTATGCTCGCATGTTTGCATCCATTCATCTGTCTTGCATGCACCGGGCTCGGCGCATCATACTAACGGCATTGTATTTCAATTCCAAGTTGAATACGTGTTAGCTGTAGCATCTCATATGCCATCTTAGAATAGCCGAGCCTATATTAGTTGCATTTCTGCATGTGTTGCATTAGGCATCTCAGTATAGTCAGGATTCATGCATGATTTCTAGTTAGCTTCTTTCTTTGGCTCGGAGTACTCGGTAAGTGTTTATGCTTTAGCATCCTTGCATTTGTGTGAGTGACTGCCATGATAGCATGCTTACCATGAGGATAACTGCTTATGTGATATAATTGCCTAAATGCCTGTGGGTGAAGATGGGATTACTTGAATTGGAATAATTCGTCAAAATGTGAGTTTTTAAGCCCACTTGAGAGTGGCAAATCATCATGTTTTCTAAGCCCACTTGAGGGTGGCAAAATTCATGTTTTAGCCTACTTGCGAGTAGCAAACCGTTTTCAAAAACAAGCATGAGATGTTTTGTTCCAATTTAAGCGATCCAGTCTATACTTGTATGTTGTGCGCATCACATAGTAATTTTAGGCTAATAAACTGGAATAAGAACACATATGTTTTCAAACTCGACATCATGCTTAGTAGTGGTCGATCTTTGATCGGGCGAGCGGGGGTGCTTATGAAATGACCTTCCCCAATCGTACCCAAGTTCCCGAGCTGAGGCAACTTTGGTGATGATGGATACGTGGCCTTAGGCACGAGTCAGGGTTTCCTAAATTCACCCAAAATAAAATATTTAGGTGGCGACTCTGTATCTGGCAAAGCAGTGCATGTTTGGCACTTCTTTCTAAAAAATTAGTTTTCCAAAACAATTTGCTGGATTTGGACTCTTTGGTGATTTATCAGCCTTGCATTGCACTTTGCGAGATCAGATTAAGAACCGTGGCATTTTTTAGTTCAAACTGTAATAAGCCCAAAAGAACAAGTCGGGATTCCTTCTCGGGGCGTTTGGGCGCGTCTACAGCTTCTGGCAACTCTGTTGGGGATTTAGAGAACTTGACTCCAACTCATGATATCTTGTTTTGATTACACTTATATGTTTCTTTGCATTGCATTTGCATTGGTGCATCTAGGACACCGTGTTTGCCATCTACTATTCGTGAGCGGTTTGCCTGAGGCTGCGTGCCATAAGGTTGACCAGTTACGGGCTATGCCACGATGGGAATACAAACCCTGATTTTCGCCGGGGCACCCTTTTTGACCATTCGACCTAATGCATATCAAAATCCGTAGTGACCATTCCCAACTAGGACAGGTTGCTTATCCGATTTTAGGTTGTTTGAAACCGCTGCGTGCGTAGTGAAACCCTACCCCAACATAGGGCTGTTTTGGATCTCACTTGTTTGCTATGTGCTTTTAGAGTGCGTCTCTGCAGGAATGCATGTATCAGTTTGCAAGTCTGGGTATCTGACCTGCGGGTACCGGTATCAGTGTTTTTTGGGGATTAGTTATATCTGCAGGTATCAAATTCAGATTTGGGGCAGTGATATGGGAACAATGATCAGTATTTGAGAACAGTATATTCAGCTTATCAATTGCGTGTTGTCATACCCAACTGTGTGTTGTGTTTATTTAAGCCGTTATGCTGTCCATTTGTCTGGTTGATTATTTCCTTATTATTGCTTTATTTATCTTTTTGCTAGGTAGTTTAGCACAATTGCTTCAGACCAAGCAGATATTCCCCAAGCACTCTGGACTGGAGGTCGCCGACTCCATCGATCTAAGGATTTGGTAGATGGACAACCAGTGTTCCACTCTTTACCCCCGGTTGCCAGGACGAGGTCAGTGAGGCGTAGTGTATCAGCATCGTGGTTGCTAGAACAGTGGTCCTTGAGTGGTCAGACTAAGATTTCTGAGTTCACTGCAGAAATAGATATTCCAGTAGTTCAGTTAGATCCGGGTAGTATGGCAGGAATGGAGGAAATGATGCGTCAACTCCAAGAGAGCGTGAGAGCAATGCAATAGGACTCCGCTCGTCAAGCAAAATTTGTGAAACAGCAGGCTGAGGTCATGGCCCAACAGGCAGAGTTAATCACCCGACTGCAGCAACAAACCGAGGCTTCCGCTTCACACCAGGCACCTCCCCCACCTAGAGTTTCAACACTCGGGGAGACAGCTAATGTCCAGGAAGAGACAGACATTCCAACAGGGCCACCTCTGCCCCCGATCCTACCCCAGCTATCTAAAGCACCGATCAACCTGCCGGATTCACCCTTTGAGTTCGAGATAGACCCTACAGCGCAGAAGGTAGGCAAGCTGGAGAAGATGTTCAAGAAATCTTAGGGAGTAAAGTCCATCCCAGACATTGAGGACGGGTATACTGACTCAGCTGTGACGCTACCAGATCGGTTCAAGATGCCACAAATCGACCACGTTGACAGAACTGGGGATCCCATGGTACATCTCTGGTTATTCTCAGACATACTAAGGCCAATGGGCCTCACCAGACTACATAAACTTTCTTTATTCGGCCGGACCTTGTCGGGTGTAGCGGCCATCTGGTATGCAAAACTGGAAGACTTCGTTAAGAGGAATTGGGAAGAGATGGTCGGGGACTTCATTGCACAGTACTCCTATAATACGCAAATCGAGATTACAACCTATGATCTTGAGACGACTAGGCAAGAGCCTAAGGAGAGCTTTTCGAACTTCCTAACCCCCTGGAGGGCCAAGGCCTCTATGATGACCATTAGGCCCACTGATAAGGATCAAATACGGATGGTTGTGCGCAACCTCCAGCCCAAGCTCATGCAGAAAATGATCGTGCTCCCCTTTCCCACCTTTTCAGATTTGCATGAGATGGGAGTATAGATCAAGGATGCCTTGAAGCAGGGCCTGATTGACAATGACAGAGAGTAACCCAGAAGAACCTTCAACCGCAACACCAATACAGGCACAAGCAGTGTCGTAACTGCTAGAGCTTCAGAAGTAAGCATGGTCACCACCACCCCTCCTAGAACCCTTGCAACTACACCATTCATCGGTGCGTCCGGAAGCAACACACAAACAACCAAGTTTCAACCCAGAGGCCAAAGAACCTTCACTCCACTATATATGCCCTTGTCCAAAGCTCTAGGGGTTTTAATCAGAAAAGGTCACTTGAAGCCCCAGGAGCCACGGCCATTGCCAAGCCCATTTCCTACCTCTCACAACCCAGCTAAATACTGCGCATTTCACCAACAGCACAGTCATGACACCGACCAGTGCTTTCGATTGCGTCATGAGATTCAGGATCTAGTTGATAACAAGGTGATCGTGTCTCCCGAGAGACCCAATGTCACAACCAACCCTCTCCCACCACACAACCAAGATCCACCTCCTAAATGTATGAACTTTATCCAGATTGGGGTCGTGTCATACGATCCTAGCATATATATCACCCCTTTTCACCTACCCAAGCCGGAGGTGTTCATTCCTGATAGCACTGACTTGTGCATGTTGGACATCTCTCGAACCCAATCTGAACCTATGGTGGTGGCCATCAAAGGTAGAATAGGGGAGACTTCAAGGGAAAATGGGGTTGCTGATTCAGATTTTGAGGAATTTGAGAGCTTTGCTAAAGAGGTATACAATCTGAGTGGCTACATTATATCAATGGGCCGGGTTAGGCCAAATGTGGAATTGCCAATAGGGGCAGAGCTTTGTGTAGTACGGGGAGATAGATTTGATCAGAGGCAGGATGATTTAGCAGCTCTGGGAGAGGACATGGCTAACCTTCAGTTTTTCAACGAACAAGATCCAGGGGACATGGCAGTCAACTGGTTTGATTTTGAGGAGTCAACAGAGGTTACAGGGTGGCTTGACGACCAACCAGATGTTGTTGAAGAATTCCAGCCAGCATAGGGCCTGTCAGGGGCAAGGACAACAGTTGTGGCTGGAAGGGCCGGGAATCAGAATGCATCGCCGGAGAGCCCCGGTGCTAAGAATTTCGCTCAGGATCTAGGCATTGTCAAAAAACAAACTATACTAACGTCGTTAGAATGGGAAGGGATCGAAGATTTTGAAAGAGCTAGGAAGGGCAAAGTTCCTGTGGGGGTTGAACGTGCTGTGTGCATAGGAACAGAACATGCTGTGAGCATAGGAACATAAGGTGCTGTGGGCATAGAGGTAATTGTAACAGAGTTAGACAGGTGCCTGTCGACTGCTGAAGGCATGTGGTGGGAAGATGATGATCTATGTCTTGCCCACACGGACGAGGATTGGGGAACTAATCAGCCGGACGATACCTGGTACATAGGCGAAGTCGATCATGTGACTAGGAGTGGGTGGCATTTCAAGCCCCCACACCTAGATCAACCAGAGGCGTCCGGGAAGGACAAGGAGGCAGAAAAGCAGAAGGAGAAGCTACTCGAGAAAGAGGCTGTGTTGAAATAGCTAAAAGAGATACAAGCAGACATCTCCATCTGGGGACTGCTTATGGCTTCACGAGTTCCTAGACAAGCCGTCCTTTCTGCTATGGACAAGGCCAAACTCTCAATAGACACCACGCCGGAGCAGCTGGTGGGATTGGTCTTTTCGGGAGGAGCTTCCCTAACGTTGACCTTTTCTGACAAGGAATTGCCGCCTGAGGGCGCAAATCACAACAAACGAATTTACATCTCTGTGGAATGTAGGGACAAGTGGATACCGGTAGTTCTTGTCGACAAGAGATCCGCCACCAACGTATGCCCATCAAGGATGGCATATGCAATCGGGTTAAAGCCGCGGACCTCGTGCCAACTACTCAAGTGATCAGGGCCTAGGACAACACTAGCAGGGAGGTGATGGGAACTGTGAAAATTTAGACCAAGGTTGGTCCAGGACAACACGAGATTGACTTTCACATCTTGGACGTTTCCGCAACCTTTAATCTACTTTGG
The DNA here is from genome assembly GCA_025200525.1 of Camellia lanceoleosa. Classification (NCBI taxonomy): domain Eukaryota; kingdom Viridiplantae; phylum Streptophyta; class Magnoliopsida; order Ericales; family Theaceae; genus Camellia; species Camellia lanceoleosa. Next base: position 431,786 of record JANUSC010000161.1, on the reverse strand, counting down.
GGGCGACCGTGGTTGCATAAGGTAAAGGCAGTCTCTTCCACCTTGCACCAGATGCTGAAATATCCCCACAGGAAGGGAGTGGCTATTGTTTTTTAGAATTCGTCAATCCATCCGCCGCCAGAGGTGTCTACATCAGTCTTGTAAATTGAAAATGGCACATAGGATATGTTCTTATCACGGTTCACCATGGCTAAGGCCCGGGTCGTGCAAAACATCTTAGCTGTTGATGAGGGAATGTATGTCAGTGCACAATCAGTATACCTCATGAACAAGCTCCAACATATCCCCGGCATGTGATTGGGACGCAGTGGCCATAAAGGCATCGTAGCATCGGCCAAAGTGCCGCACAAGCCGCATACCTTTGGCTTCCCACCAAAGAGGACTGGGTGAGGAAAGGCAAGGAGATGGCTAGGAGAGCCAGAGCAAAGCAAGCGGGAAAGCCTTTTGAGTTAATGCACCAACCCATCTAGGGTACCCTGAACGGACGCTTCGTCCGGGAAGGGGAGGACTTTCCATTTTGCGGCTTACCCGAGCCATGGTTGAATGCGGAGAAGAAGCGCCTGCCAGGGTTTGAAATCTTCTTCGACCTGCAGTTATCCGGGGATGATGTTGCCGAGGAGCAGACAGACCCATCAGCTGAGGTTGAGCATCATAAGGAAGTGGATTCTAAGAGCGCCAAAATTGAAATGGGGGTAGCACTGGCTTGTCTACTTTCAGATCCTCCAATCATACAGAAGTGCTTAGGGGTTAACTTCTCGATATTCATGATTGGGAATGAAATAGCTATGAACCCACCTGCAAGTATTTTGGATGCATCCATCGCACCCTCCCTTATCTGGCAGTACGAGGAGGGATTTTTATCAAGCAGCACCGGGTCAGGTAGTGAGTCGGAGTCTGATTCCATCGAGTCTGTGGAGTCAGAATCAGATTCCAACTCGTCTGAGTCTGAGTCTAGTATTCTTGGAGGCGATAACCCGGATGCCACAGTCTTGTCTAGGTCATCTTTTTCTTTCTCTTTTGAGTCTGTTGTAACAGAGGAACTTGACGATTTGGAGGTACTTAATGAGAATGAAATAGTTGTGGCTTTTGAGTACTTTTCTGTGCCTTTGATTTATTGTATTAATCAGGACTTTCAAAATTTTGATGAAAACAACGAGGAAGAAATTCCTTCGATTTTGCAACGCTTAATTATTAAGAGAAGGAAAGATTTGTTAAACCCTTAGTTGATGAAATCACTACTGTTAATGTTGGTACTGAGAAGGACCCGCAGCTGGTCCAGATCGGGTCCACGTTGTCTTCGAAGGAGCGCGAGTGCTTAGTCGCTTTATTAAAAGATTTCAAAGATGTTTTCATGTGGTCCTACGAAGACATGCCTGGAATCGATCTTGAGATTATACAGCATCGGATCCCTCTTGACCCCGAGGCTCGACCCGTTAAACAGAAACTCAGAAAGATCCACCCTGACTGGGCTCTCAAGATTAAAGAAGAGGTCACCAAGAAAATTGACACAGGGTTCCTGCTAGTATCAGAGTACCCAAGTTGGATGGCCAACATAGTTCCGGTGCCGAAGAGAGATGGCAAGATCCGGGTATGCGTGGATTTCAGAGATTTGAATAGAGCCAGTCCGAAGGACGACTTTCCTTTGCGCATATCGATGAGTTAGTGGACTTCATAGTAGGACATGCATTGCTCTCATTCATGGATGGATTCTCAGCCTACAATCAAATACTGATGGCACCTGAAAACCAAGAGAAGACTGCTTTCACCACCCCGTGGAGGACTTATTGCTACAGGGTAATGTCGTTTGGGTTGAAGAATGCTGGAGCTACTTATCAATGGGCCGCGACCACGATATTGCATGACATGATCCACAAGGAGGTTGAGGTGTACGTGGACGACATGATTATCAAGTCCAAGGAAAGAGAAGGCCACTACATTGCCTTGCAAAAGTTTTTCCAAAGGAGCAGAGAATTCCAGTTGCGGCTGAATCCTCAAAAATGTACGTTTGGTGTCACAGCAGGGAAAATGTTGGGGTTCTTGATTACACAAAGAGGTATCGAGGTCGACCCTTCCAAAATCAAGGCCATCTTAGAACTGCCACCACCAAGGACTGAAAAGGAGGTGCGAGGCTTTCTGAGTAAAGTGCAATTCATAAGACGATTTATCTCAAAATTAACCTTGACTTATGAACCACTTTTTGGTCTCCTGAAGAAAGGAAAGAAGTTCCAATGGGACGGCCGATGCCAAGCTTCTTTTGAACAGATCAAGGAATACTTACAGAACCCACCCGTGTTGTCACCACCTGAGCCGAGAAAACCGTTGATTTTGTACCTTTGAGTGACTGAAACTACAATGGGCTGTATGCTTGCACAAGAGTCCGAGGACAAAGTAGAGAGAGCCATCTACTACCTGAGCAAGAAGATGCTAGATTACGAGACACGCTACACTTCACTCGAAAAGGCTTGTCTGGCCTTGGTGTGGGCTACCAAGAAGCTGCGGTACTACCTGTTAGCTCACTCTGTAATGTTGGTTTCAAGATTGGATCCCATCAAATATCTCTTCGAGAAACTGGCACTTACGGGTAGGCTAGCTCGTTGGTTGCTTATGCTTTCTGAATTTGATCTGAAGTATGTGATGCGCAAGTCAGTAAAGGAGAGAGCAGTAGCAGAATTCCTAGCCGATCATCTGGTGGAAGGAGGTGAAGAAGTTGAGTACTTATTCCCAGATGAGGCCATTTTGCATATCGAAGACGAAACTTGGACGATGTACTTTGACAGAGCGTCAAACTAATACGGATATAGGATAGGGGTGTTGCTGATAGCGCCTGACAATTCCCGTATCCCTCTAGCATTCAAACTCCGGTTTAAAGTCTCGAACAATGAAGCAGAATATGAGGCATGCATTGCCGGTCAAGAAGTAGCCCTAGAACTAGGGGCAAAATGATTGGATGTCATCGGAGACTCGAACCTTGTTGTATCTCAAGCCAAAGGAGATTGGAAAGTCAAAGAAGAAACGATGAGAATTTACCACCAGACCTTGGACTTGCTAATTCCTTGGTTTGAAAAACTAAATTTCGCTCATCTGTTAAGAGAGAACAATAGGTTCGCAGATTCACTAGCAACTCTATCATCCATGATAGACATCCCTTTTGGAGTCCGGATGTGTCCGATCATCATCGACCAGAAATTTGTGCCGACCTATGAGTTGATTGCTGCCATGGATGAGGTTCAAGACGAGAACCCCTGGTGTTACGATGTTTGGAACTTCTTGGAGAAAGAGGCGTATCCACTAGGGGCAAATGCCAAGGATAAAAGAGCAATCAGAAGAATGGCCGTTCAGTTCATCATCTACGGGGGTAAGCTGTATAAAAGAGGTCATCTAGGAATGCATAGGCTATGTGTTGATGCTGAAGAGCCGAAGCGCCTGATGGAGGCCATCCATGGAGGAGAGTGCGGAGCGCATATGAATGGGGTGATGTTAGCTCGGAAGATCCTCAGACAAGGTCATTATTGGTCCACCATGGAGGAGGATTGTATTGGCTTTGTTCGACAATGCCACAAATGTCAGATCCATGCAAACCGCATGAACATCCCGCCGTCGAAGCTGTACAATATGACTTCGCCATGGCCATTTTCAGTTTGGGAAATCGATGTAATCGGGGCTGTCGGTCCGAAAGGGTCCAATAGGCATGAGTTCATTCTGGTCGCGATAAATTATTTCACAAAGTGGGTCGAGGCCTAATCTTATGCGGTGTTGAAGGCTTCGCACGTCGCAAAGTTTATCAGAAACAACATCATCTGTCGCTACGGGGTGCTGAATGAGATTATTTCAGATAACGGTTCGTATTTCATGAAGGAAGTGATTGACTTGTTAAAAAAATACAACGTGGCTTTTCATAAGTCATCCACATATCGGCCGCAAACCAATGGAGCGGTTGAGGCCGCCAACAAGAATATCAAACACATACTGCAGAAGATGGTGGAAACCTATCGGGATTGGCCAGATAAGCTGCCGTTTGCTCTGTGGGGCTACCAGACTTCAATTAGAACTTCTACTGGGGCGACTCCGTATTTATTAGTCTATGGGATGGAGGCCGTTCTACCTATCGAGATTGAGGTTTCGTCGTTGCGAGTATTGGCCGAGTGTCAGATAACCGAAGCAGATTGGCAGCAGAGCAGATTCGAGGAACTCATGCTCTTTGATGAGAGAAGATTAAAATTACTGTACCATGTTCAAGGTTATCAGCGTAGAATTGCCAAGGCTTTCAACAAGAAAGTTAAGTCCAGGAATTTGAAAGAAGAAGATTTGGTGCTCAAAGAGAACCGAGCTCCCATCCACGATCCTAGGGGCAAGTTCAGACCTAATTGGACTGGTCCCTACATCATCAAGTCTATTTGGTCTGGTGGAGCTGTGGTTCTGATGGACCTAGATGGCCTAGAGTTCTCACAGCCGATCAACATGGACAAGTTGAAGAAATATTACCCCTGAGAGGCTCGCTAGGCTGAAAACCCGAAAGGACGACCTAGGCAAAAGTTAGAGCATGAAAAATTTGAAATAAGAAAAATTGAGCTCGCAAGGTTGAAAACCCACAAAGGGCGGCCTTAGCAAAAGTTAGAGCATAAAAGGAGAGTGAAATACATGAGTGAACCTGAGCCTGAACTACATAAGGCTTGATTCCTATCTTTGGGATACGTAGGCAACTTCATCCTAAAGTTTAGCCGTAAGGTTTTCCCCGATCAACTTTGTCCATTTGATCATCTTTGTTATCTTTGTCTACTCATCATTATCTCCGGTATAGTGCTACTCAGACTAGGGGCAACTTTCCAGTTGCTGGGATCCGAGGTTGTGCATTTCAGTGACAGATCTCAGGCATGTCTAGTTCTGACCCATATCGAAAATGGTTTTGAAAAGTTTTAATAAAGTTGATTTTTGCTGAAATTACTCTTTTTACAACTTAGATCATTTTTGGACCAAAGCGGAAAATTTTCAGTATGCACAACCTTCAATGCTATTGATTTCAATACAGAGTTCTCCTGCTCTTGAATACAAATTGAAGTTTCTTTTTATTACATTCATAAAGAAAACTTGAAAGTACTAATAAAACAATAAATTCGGGGCATGGATAAGTCAGGTGTTCCTGCGCTCACTCCCAGAGCTGGTCGAAGCCTCTGATGCCAAGCTGGGCCCGATCTGTGCCTCTTTATTGAGCCAATCTATGCACTCATCAGATAAAGTGCAGCTGAAAGTGGGAGTGGGCGCCAGAAGCTCTATAGTCCTCCATGCCGTGGCATATTGAGCAAGTTGTGCGCCTCAAACAAGAAATGTAGCAGGGTATTCTATCCCCTCTATCGGGCAAGTCTGATCATGGCCGAACTGGCGCTAGAATGGGAAAGGAAAGTAGAAAACGCAGTGCGTCAAGCCGATCAACTGAATCTCGGTTTGCTGGGACATGCTGTAGCTCATTGCCTGTAGATTGAGCCAAGGGCAGCGCCAAGCAATGTGGTCTGCGGACAAACTGCACATCCAGTCAAACCACCATCCCTCATCGAGGGCATTGATTAGACGACACCGGGAGAAGTAGCCGCGAGCTGAGTACACTGGGCAAGAGTCCACAACCTGTAGCATATCCATCAACCACACCTGGGAAGGGATGAAAAATGAGAGAATAAAGAATAGAGAGGTGTACGTTGAGAGAAAAGTGAGAAAAGGGTTTTGTAAGAAAAAAAACGAGCCAGAGGGCAAGTGATGTGAGCAATATATATGTGAGATAGGGTGGGAAATATTACCTGTAGCAATAGTGGACTCCCCGCAAATCTGGTTATCTCCCGGCGATGGAAAGCATCCAAGCCCATCAGTGTCTCGGCCAATGTCATAGCAATACAGCTCTTGCCTTCCTTCAGGCCTTGAGTGACTTCAATCAGACGAATGCTAGACCCTCCGAAACTTGAGGCAAGTAAGAAATGAGACAACATGCACAGGCAAAGGGCATGTCGTCGAAAGCCCTGCCAGTGATGGTCGCCACGATTACCGGCATCAGAAAACTGGCAAACCAAGCTTAGATGTCCAGCTCTCCATCATGAATCAAAGACCGGGCATCATGCATAGTGAGCCCACACAATCGTCCTAAGTCTTGGGCGTGGCCGAAGCGAAGCTGAGGCAAGATTTCCTCGTTATGCTCGGACTCCATCAAAGCTTGGAAGTCTTCGAAGGTAGGACACATCTCTTGCCCGCAAAAGCTAAAGACATGTGTTACCGGATTCCAAACCTTGCCGTGGCATGGAGGAACGGAAGATGCAGCGGAGTACAACTGAACATGAATAGTGCATTCAAGCCGAAGCCCCGGAAGTTCAACTTTTCCTAGCCATCTAGAGTAGCGATCCAAGCTGTGAGATTTTGGATGAGAAACACCTCTATTTTGATGAAAAACTAAGATGGAATGAGAGAACCACGAAGCTGGAACTTTTATGGAGGATAAGGCACTGTTTGGAGGATACGTGTCAAAAATCTGGTGGTTGCCGGGCCAACTGGTCGGCCGACCACTTTTTTTGTCGGCCAGCTATTTTTTCTGGTTGGTTGACCACCCAACTGGTCTCCAAGGCAGAAAGCTGGTCGGCCAGACTTCTTTGATGGTCGCCCATGGAGGGAAGTTGGTCTTTGGTGTTTCCCTGGTCTCTAGAAGAGAGCTCCTAGCCTTTCCATGTGTTGGGAGGGTTGAAAGTCCGAGTTTACCTCTGTATCGGATGTGTTCCATCGCCCGGTTTGTCCAAAACGCATTTTCTTATCGAGTTGTTGTTAAGTCTTATTTATCGAGTTGTTATCAAGTTTTGTTTATCGAGTTGTTGTTAAGTTTTGTTTATCGAGTCATTGCTTATCGAGTTCTCGAGTCTTGTACTTCGAGTTGTTACTCCATATTTATCAACTTTGTCGAGATTTGTTTATCGAGTTGTAAACTTGCTAAGATTTTTTTGTTCCTTAGTAAGTTAAGTTGATTAGTTTGTTGCGTCAGTTCACTACCTGACTCGGCAATATACAGTGCGCAATTTTCATTCAATCTCATTTCTTTGTGCAAAATGATACGATGCGATGCTAAGAATACAAAATACAACACTTTTTCAACAAAAAGCTGTTTCATTCCATCATGCTCCTTTTCACAACATTTTACAACAAGTGTTCAAGTTTTACAGAAAATAAAACTGTCTAATACTGTACAACGTGCTACAACTACTAGTAAAAAAGGAAAATATAGCAGGAACATCTGCATCAGTGCTCTCGGGCTCAAGATCGGGAGGCTCTCTTCATCCTCTTCGACTGAGCAGCCTCTGCAATATCTCCACCAGCACTATCATCTGATTCAGAGCTGCCGTCCTCGGAATCCTCTCCGGCATCACCTCTGCTCTTGGAGCCAGAACTAGAGTCATCCTCTCTGCCTGTGGATGTCTCTGACCAAGGATACTTAGACTCCACCTCCTCACTAGACTCCTTGTCATCCTGACTGATAGGTGCTCTGCGTCTCCCCCGGCCGTGTGCAGAAACTCCTCTCCTAGCTGCTCGAGAAGGCCTGGATGGCCCGGCCTATAGCGGTGGCATCTGAAAAGAACAATTTGAGTGCATAGCCAATATCTATATCAGATGCAGAGACAAGAAAGCTACGTAGAGTGGATGCGTGAAGATACGATGTATGAATGTGGTGTGTGTTAGATGTGCTCTACACATGCAGTCAACCAATGCAGTAAAACGGTCAAATCCAGCAAGTCATCAGAAGTATGATAAATGCAAGAAAGATGAAAAGGTACCGTAACACCAGCGATAAACAGCTGCGTCTCCCTCTGCAAGACCATGCCCTCAAGTGAGGCCACCACTCTGAGTAACCCGTCAAAATACTCTCTGGGAGGCTGCAGATACAAGCTTAAGTCATCATTGAGTAAATGAATGCCTAAATATCTAAGTGATATATGCAAAACAGTGGAACATACCGGTGGTGAATCGGGGTCACTGACATATTGGTGATCGAGCAATGGGGGCTCCAATGGAATCGAGTATGATGTCCTGTATCGTCATTCTGTCAACTCGGTCGGAAGATCTGGCCACCCAGCGGGCTGGTAAGTTGGGGGAATCAGGGGAATTGATCCAGGCCGACCTCTCGATGTGCCAGCCTGCTAGTCGAAGGAGTATCTGCAGCCCGGGCCCGACTCGATGATGATGCACCAGCAGTCCTCCTCGTAGGAGTGCAGACACCTGTCAACAGGGGCATTAGGCACGTGTGACTGTAGGTCACATACTCCCCCTCCTCCAAGTGCAGAGTTGCATCAGTACCCAACATGAGTACCTCCACCTCACCAGGAGTGAGTCTTTCAGTAGACCACATGTCCTCTGGAGGTGCTGAGGAGATACCTTGATCAGGGACGCCCACCGTCTGGCGCATGAAGCGATCCCCTAGAAACCAGGCCCTGCCAACTGGCCCTTCAAATAAAGTCCTGTATAGAGAAGAGGCCCACCCCCCAGGGAATTGGAACCGGGTGTCTCTCACCAAGGACGCCCAGGGCTGCCAAATAATCTGCGGATAGCAAGTGCATAGACTGATCAGATGTCATAAATATGCAACGTCAACTAAAATTGAAGACATGAAGAACTGAGAGTTCTGGATTACCTTTGTCGATCGTACGGTATCAAAGAACTGCCGAAGGTAGGGCAGAGTCTCCCGAACCCTCGGCCGGCATCGACCCTCAAATCTGTGAGAGTAAGGGATCACAAGGGTTGCCTCCACCTAGAACTGCGGGGCCAGCGTCGGGAAGTATGCATAAACCCATAATCGTGAAAAGGCGCAGGTCATCAAAATCTGAGAATGTGGAAAGTATAGAATCGTTAGCAGCATGACATGAGAACACAGAAAGTGTGAAGTATACTGCTGCGCAGTACGTATAATGGGAATGCAGAAAATATAGAATGTTGAGTGCAAAATGTAGAGTACCGAATATAAGGCGTGCTGTGCACAGTGTGCAGATAATGAAAAGCGGAAATGTAAATCAAGAGGGCAGAAAGTACCTCCCAGGCTCTCCAGTAGCCGCCTACAATGTTCCCCCACCCGCGGGAGGTCGCACTCATGTAGCAGTAAAGGGTAGCGAGGCTGGCGCCCCCACAATCATACTGGTTGACCTCTGATAGGTCTACCAAGGCACTGAGCAGATAAAGTCCAACAGTGTTCCCCTTGTCAGAGAACAAAGTGGTCCCAAGGAGGAACATCAAAAACCCTCGAGCATACTGCTCTATCTCCTCGATAGTCTCGGGCATAGACCCCCAATACTGCACGGGAACCAGGTGTACCTGACTCTACCTAAAGATCTGTCAGTCAGCGGGCGGGCTCCTAATAGATAGATCCAAGCTACCTCCCACTCGCCCATGTTTGCGTCGTAGGGGACCGGTCGGCCAGCCACATCAAGGCCAGTCAGCATGGCAAAGTCAAACGGGGTCATGGTCATATCCCTAGAAGCTGAAAAGTGGAACGAGTTGGTGGTGTCCCACCATCTCCCCATAAGTGCCCCCATCAAGGTCCTGCTCGCCGGGTAACGTGATAGCCCTGCACAGAAAGGTCCGAGTCCTGCCTCATCGACGATATGGTGAACGGTCTCCGGGAGCCCCACATACCGCTCCCTAGCAACGATCGATCCGTAGCCCCGTGTAGCATGGAAAGATACCTGCATTCAAAATGAACAGATGTATTCAGTTTCAGAATGAAATGTTTAAGCTGCGTGCACATGAAATGGATGAGCTGCATGTTCAAAGTGGGATGTATAAGCTGCGTGCAAATGAAAAGTTTGGGCTGCGTGTTCAACTTTCAACAAGTGTGTGCTGCGTGTTCACATTCAAAATATGGGCTGCGTGTTCAGAAATTCAAAAGTTTGGACTGCGTGTTTAACTTTCAACAAGTGTGTGCTACGCATTCACATTCAAAATATGGGCTATGTGTTCAGAAATTCAAAAGTTTGGGCTGCGAGTTCAACTTTCAACAAGTGTGTGTTGTGTCTTCACTTTCAAAGTATGGGCTGCGTGTTTAGAAATTCAAAAGTTTGGGCTGCGTTTTCAACTTTTAACAAGTGTGTGCTACTTGTTCACATTCAAAATATGGGCTGGGTGTTCAGAAATTCAAAAGTTTGGGCTGCGTGTTCAACTTTCAACAAGTGTGTGCTACGTGTTCACATTCAGAAAGATGGGCTGTGTGTTTAGAAATTCAAAAGTTTGGGCTGCGTGTTCAACTTTCAACAAGTGTGTGCTGCGTGTTCACATTCAAAATATGGGCTGCGTGTTTAGATATTCAAAAGTTTGGGCTGCGTGTTCAACTTTCAACAAGTGTGTGCTGCGTGTTCACATTCAAAATATGGGCTGCGTGTTCAGAAATTCAAAAGTTTGGGCTGCGTGTTCAACTTTTAACAAGTGTGTGCTGTGTGTTCACATTCAAAGTATGGGTTGCATGTTCAGAAATTCAAAAGTTTGGGGCTGCGTGTTCAACTTTCAACAAGTGTGTGTTGCGTGTTCACATTCAGAAAACTTGGCTGCGTATTCAGAAATTCAAAAGTGTGGGCTGCGTGTTCAATTTCCAACAAGTGTGTGCTGCGTGTTCATATTCAGAAAACTGGGCTGCGTGTTCACATTCAGAAAACTGTTCTGCGTGTTCAGAAATTCAAGAGTTTGGGCTGCATGTTCGACTTTCAAAAAAAAGGTGGGCTGCGTGTTCACAACAAAAGTTTGAGCTATGTGTTCAGATTTCAAAAATATGGGTTGCGTGTTCACAACAAAAAGTTTGAACTATGTGTTCAAATTTCAGAAAATGTGGGCTGCGTGCTCACAATGAAAATTATGAGCTGCGTGTTCAGAAATTCAAGTGTTCGAGCTGTGTGTTCAAAATACAAACAAAATGTTATGTTATGGACTGTGTGTTCAGATTGAGTAGTGTTATGAGCTGTGTGCCAACTTAACAGAATACTGTGTTGTGAGCTGCGTGCTGAATGAGCAAAAGTATGGTGTGTGAATGCGTTCAGAATGAGCGGATAAAAAATACATAGTGAAAGCATGAAATGCGCAGGAAATGTAGAATACATTGCAGAGAATATAAAGGTGAAGTACGTACCTCTCGTGTCTGGTGAGAGAGATGAAACTCCGGCTCCCGATGCAGCAGATCCGCGGGTGCTCGGCGATCAAAATTAGTAAAATGGTAGAAAGTAGCGGGAGGTAGAACGTGCTCCTGAGGATGATACCTCTTGGGATCGAACGGCCGAACTCTCGGAGGCAGGGACATGATGTCCGGCTCATCCTCAGCGTGTGGAGGACCTCCACCATGATGAAAATGATCAGTCATCTGAAGAAATCTGCAAAAATGAGCAAAATGAGACAAAATTGGAAAAAGTCAACGAAAGTCAACTCTCGGGAAAGGAAAAAGTCAACAAAAGTCAACTCCCGAGAAAGTGTGCCAAACTTCGAGACAAACGTACCTCAAGTGGTGAAAATGGCGAAAGAAGCTCCGAAATCATATTTTAATCGGTTTAAAGTGAAGAAAACTGAAAGTTTTCGCGAAACAACTTTGGGTGGGGCATTGGAAAACACGTATAAAGCACAGATCTAAGGGAGAAAATGCTCTAGGAAGGAAGAGGAGCTAATTTCGGCATTGGGGTTGTGAGCAACAGTGATTGGGATAAGTGGATTTAAAGAACCAAGCATGGAAAGACAAAACTGCCATAGATTTGGTAAAGTGATTGGCCGACCAGCTTTCCTAGTAGGCCGACCACCCCTTAGGAAACAACTGGTCGATGGCCTCCCTAGGTGGTCGGTGGCCCTCCTGAGTGGTCTCCCAGGTCCCTTTGTTCTCCCTGCAAATTTTGGTGATGATAGGGGTCCCCGGCTCTCGAGAAAGTACGAGGAAAGTGCACTTGTCGGCGCAAAATGCCTCATCGGGAACTTCAAATCCAATCTCCGACGTGTGGCTCGTTGTCACTCGCCAAGAGCAAGGTGTATCCTTTTTGAGTACGTTGCAACCCCTCCGAGAGGTAAATCGGAGGTCGCGTTTGAGTTGCTCTCTCCGAAGCTTGCACTTCTTTACTTAACGTTTTGTTTCGAGCGTGCTTTGGAGGTTGCATTTATCCTGCATTGTTATGCACATCACTTGCATTGTTGTGCACATTTCACTAGCATTGCCATGACCCCATACTTTGCATACGCCGTCACGCACGTTCTGTTTGCATTTTTATGCACTTTTCCATCGGCACCATGTTTTGTCCACGTTCGATATAACGTTGAACATATGTTACTAACTATGTTATACCTGTTAAGTTTCTCTCTTTGGCAGGCACGATATTGTATGTATAGTTCATTCGAGGCTGGTGCGACCAGACGATATTGTATGTATGGTTCATTTGAAACTGGTGCGACCAGACGAACCGAACGGTATTGTATTCTCCGTGTGAGACGTAGCAACAATTGTAATTCTCTTTCACCCTTACTACATGAAATGTAATTTGAGTTGCATGGCATTCCTGCTTAAAATTGTTGCATTTATTGTGTATATTTGCTTCATTACAACTCACTTTGCATGATCATGAGTAATGTCTGGCTTAGTACATATCATTTTCCATTTTGCCCCCGCCTGCGGGCACTTCTCTTGTTTATCTTGCCTGTTTGTCTAAGTCTTCGGCCTTGTCAAAAATGGGTCGTCTCTGGGCCTTGACATTCACTCCCGTCACTTATGACTTTCGAGTTCTGTCAAAGAGGGGCAACTGTAGACACCCCATTTCTGACCGACCTTAAAACTCAGACGTCATCGATTGAGCGCTTGGTGATTGTGCATGTTGTGCTCGTTCTGAGGTTACGAAGTCTCGGCTGAGAGCCTTGCCTCCGGACCTCGGGACTCTTTTGTGCTTTGCCTCGGTTTACGAATCAAGTCCTATTTTCTCTTCTTGAAGGGAGGGAGAGGTCTCGTAGACCATCTCTCAGTGGCCATAGGCTACTTTTCGTGGTCGTAGGCCACTGTTCCCGTTTAGAGACCAATTTCTGATTTTCGAAGCCGTCGGCCGTGCGCCTCGGTTCGGGACCGCTTAACTTACTCCGTTTGCCACGATTTTTGGAACACACCTCATTTCCTCTAGAGGGACATCAGGCCCGAGACCACCTTGTGGTCGACGCCACTTCGCTAATTTGGGGCCTAATAGCCGGTGCTTTGCCCCCCAAACCCTCGTTTTGCATCGGTGTTAGTTCATTTTTGGCATGAACCTTGTTTTCATTGTTTAGAAGGTGGTACAAGGGTGGGAGACCACCTTTTCTCCTTGGAGACCACTTTTCTCCTCGGCAGCCGATTTTCTTGTTAGGAAGCTGGTCTCCTTGGTTTTTGAGCCGCATTTACTGGTGTCCTACCACACCACTAGCTTGCATTCAGCTGGGAGACCACCAAATCGGCTGGCCGACCACCGTTCATTGAGGTGACCCTTTTGACCTAGTCAGCCGACCAGGGGAAGTAGTCGGCCGACCACCTGAACTAGTCTGCCTGCTCTCTGCAGCTTTGTCTCTGTGAGTTGTTGCCAGCTGTGCCAGTTGGAAGGCACAGACTGGATCCTCCATACACGTGTATGGAGGATCTTTGCCCTTGTTTTTTAGCTTCTTTGAGAAGCTTTGGTCCCTTTTGGCTATAAAGGAGAGCCTTCCCCTCCTTTGCCATGGTTCATATTTTGGTTAAGGCAAATATACATATCTCTCTCTTTGTCTCTATATTTAGGCTTAGAAAGTGTACTGTTCTTGGCCCGTTTCACGCAACCTCATAACCTAACACCTCCACCATTGTTACTAAGTTGCTGGAGGATCTTGAGAGGTCTCAAAGGTTGGGTTTTTGGTCCAGAAGGTGGCTGGTTTTGTTGAGCTTCAAGGGTAATCTCTATTCCCTCTTTTAAGCTCTATTTTGCTCACTTTCTTAGCCATACTTTCATGCATATTTAAGCTTTTTTGTAAACTAAAAAAAGTTTTTTTTTTTGAGGTCCTTTTCATGTTTGTTTAAGGTCATTTTGGTGTTGGGGGTCATCTACCCCCTTGCATGCTCCATTTTGACTTGTTTTGAGCCATGCCATAAGGCCTTTGTTTTGATCTTTGCTTGGTCTTTTGACCACTGAAATCCAGTGGATTTTTAGTGGTTGGCATGCTGTTTTGAGGGCCAAAATCAGAGAGGGGTGACCCTCTCTCTTTTGGCCTTGTTTGTTGGCATTTTTGGCCTTACAAGGGAGCCTATATTTGCAAACTTCCTAACCTTGGTTCAGGCCCTTTTTGGTGGTTTTTAGGGCTTGAATAAGTTCTGTCCAGAGTTGGTTTTATCACTTTGGGTGTGCATCTTGCATGTGTAGAATAATCCTCTTCATAGCTTGTCAAAGGAGCATGCCATTCTTGCATGCATTGATCATGTTTCAGTGGGTTTTTGGGCTTTATTTGGCATGTCATACCTCTTTCTTTTTCTGGTTTGATAGCCTCTCATGTGCTTCATGTGCTTGTAGTGTAAACCATGCTTACTAGCTTACATTGCATGTTGTTTTGGCCCTTCATGTTAGCATATTTTGGCCATCATCCAAACTGATGTTATGCATATTTTGGGCTGCCTTAGCTCTGTTTTGAGGTCCCATGGTCAAATGATGTTTGCTATGCATGGTTGTAGTGTAATACCCTTGCCTAGCCTTGAGTTTTGAACCCCCTTGCATGCTTAAATTGAGGCGTGTCCATGTTTTAGCATCATTGTGCATGATATTTTAGAGCATATAAGGTTTCCATGATTCCATGTTTTCCACTCTTTAAATGTGTTTGAGAATTGCGCTTGTATGCCTCATTTATGGGCCGTTTCGTGAGCTTCATTTTTGTGCATTCCAAGCCATCATCTTAGTTCATATTTGCCACTGATTTGGCCAGCATGAGGTCCTTTTGGAGTTGGTTAGGCCATTTGAGCATCATTTTGCATACCTCTAGTGTAATGCACTTCACTAGTTTCGGTATTTGAGCCATCCAACATGCATGGCATGAGTTGTTTGCATGATTCAGGACCATTTCGTATGTCATTTTAGTGCTAGAACTTGTGTCATTGTATGCCATATTTCATCCTTTCCATGCTTTGGTAGAGTTGCATTTTGTGCCTTAGGTTTGGTCCCTTTCATTTGTGCATGTTCGTATTTACTTTTGTTGCCTCATTTTTATCATACTGGCCACTGATTTGAGTATGGCTGAGGCCCATTCATTTTAGTTTAAGTCCATCATGCATTGTGTATGCCATATCCATGTTGTCGCATTGATTGATCGTCGCATTGTGTATGCCTTGTTCGTTTCTTTGTGTATGGCCATCTTCATATATGCACATTGTGTATGCCATATAGCATCATGTGCACTAAGTATGCCATCGTTGATTCATAGCATTGCGTACGCTAGTTACATATTTGCATATCATCGCTCGCATGCTAGCATGATTAGATTGCATTGCATTTAGGATCGCATGCTAGTCGCATTGTGTATACCATCTTGTTGCATTGTCTTTAGAGTAGGGGTTAATCCCAACACGGGAAACGAGGGCCATTTCGTACTCAAAGTGACGAAACGGGCCTCAATTCCCAGTCACCGACACTCTTGACTATCCATGATAGAATCGTCGGCTTTAGTTGCTTATATGTGCATTCATGTCCCATTGAGTCGTGCAATTCGACTCCTCGGCCATCATGCATCGGGATGCATGATTGGTGGCCCGAGGGTCAAGGACTACACTCCCTACAGCTTGTGCAATGATAGGGAGAGTGGTCGGGCACACATATGTTGAAAATACCTTGCCTTCTCTCTCTCTTGCCTTTGTTGTAGAAAAACCAGAAACCAGAGGTGGAAACTAGTCGGCTGACCAGATTTTTTGGCAGGCCGACCACCCTCTTTGGTCTCCACCAGAAAGGGTGGTCGGTAGGTGGTCTCCCATGCCAATAGCTGGTCGGCTGCCCTCCCACAGCTTCCCAAGGTGGAGTTTCAGCCTTATGGAGCTTTGCCCAAGTTTCTGAGAACAATTGCAAACAACAGCGAGACGAGGCATCGCGATGGAATTTCCTGACAAGGCGACTCGAGCATCCATACACCCTTCATCATCCAAAACTGAGCTGAGGCAGTCCATTCCATGTAGTTCGCATGCTAGTTTATATTGCTTACTTAGTTAATTTGTTGATTAATTAATGTTGTGTAATAATTAGCTGTAATTTGTTATTTAGCTTAGATTAGCTAGATGGTTTGTACTGTTCATTCGGACCCTCCGAGGAGGGCAATGTTGTAATAAGTGTGCGTGCGTGTGTGTGATGCATGTCTTCCAACCCCATGTCTTTCTCCCTTTTATTTACCAGCTTATGATGGTTAGTTTAGGGCATGTTTTAATTAGCATACTTATGCTCGCATGTTTGCATCCATTCATCTGTCTTGCATGCACCGGGCTCGGCGCATCATACTAACTACATTGTATTTCAATTCCAAGTTGAATATGTGTTAGCTGTAGTATCTCATATGCCATCTTAGAATAGCCGAGCCTGTATTAGTTGCATTTCTGCACGTGTTGCATTAGGCATCTTAGCATAGTTAGGATTCATGCATGATTTCTAATTAGCTTCTTTCTTTGGCTCAAAGTACTCGGTAAGTGTTTATGCTTTAGCATCCATGCATGTGTGTGAGTGACTGCCATGATAGCATGCTTACCATGAGGCTAACTGCTTATGTGATATAACTGCCTGAATGCCTGTGGGTGAAGGTTGGATTACTTGAATTGGAATAATTCGTCAAAATGCGAGTTTTTAAGTCCACTTGAGAGTGGCAAATCGTCATGTTTTCTAAGCCCACTTGAGGGTGGCAAAATCCGTGTTTTAGCCTACTTGCTAGTAGCAAATCGTTTTCAAAAACAAGCATGAGATGTTTTGTTCCAATTTAAGCGATCCAGTCTATACTTGTATGTTGTGCGCATCACATAGTAATTCTAGGCTAATAAACCGGAATAAGAACACATATGTTTTCAAAACTCGATATCATGCTTAGTAGTGGCCGATCTTTGATCAGGCAAGCGGGGGTGCTCGTGAAATGACCTTCCCCAATCGTACCCAAGTTCCCAATCTGAGGTAACTTTGGTGATGACGGACATGTGGCATTAGCCACGAGTCAGGTTTCCTAAATTTCCCCAAAATAAAATATTTTGGTGGCGACTCTGTATCTGGCAAAGCAGTCCATGTTTGACACTTCTTTCTAAAAAATTAGTTTTCCAAAATAATTTGCCGGATTTGGACTCTTTGGTGATTTATCAGTCTTGCATTGTACTTTGTGAGATCAGATTAAGTAATGTGGAATTTTTGAGTACGAACTGTAGTAAGCCCAAAAGAACAAGTCTGGATTCTCTCCCGGGGCATTTGGGCACGTCTACAGCATCTTCTTGCTTAGGTAGTAAATAGCTTTCTCCACCTTGTCTTCAGACTCCTGTGCGAGCATGCAGCCCATCGTAGTTTCAGTCACTGAATGATACAGAATCAACGGTTTCCCCGGTTCAGGCGGTGACAATACATGTGGGTTCTGTAGATATTGCTTAATCTGTTCAAAAGCAACTTAGCATTGGCCGTCCCATTGGAACTTCTTTCTTTTCTTCAGGAGACCAAAAAGTGGTTCACAAGTCAAGGTTAATTTTGCGATAAACTGTCTTATGAATTGCACTTTTCCCAGAAAGCCTCGCACCTCCTTTTTAGTCCTCGGTGGTGGCATTTCTAGGATGGCCTTGATTTTGGAAGGGTCGACTTCGATACCTCTCTTTGTGATCAAGAACCCCAGCATGTTCCTTGCCGTAACACCAAATGTACACTTTTGAGGATTCAGCCGCAACCTATACTCTCTGATCCGTTGAAAGAATTTTTGCAAGGCGGTGCAGTGGCCCTCTCTTTCTTTGGACTTGACAATCATGTCGTCCACGTACACCTCAACTTCCTTGTGGATCATGTCGTGTAATATTGTGGTTGCAGTCCGTTGATATGCAGCTCCAGCATTCTTCAACCCAAATGGCATCACCCTATAACAATAGGTCCCCCCACGGAGTGGTGAAAGAAATCTTCTCCCGGTCTTCAAGTGCCATCAATATCTGATTGTAGCTTGAGAATCCATCCATGAATGTGAGCAATGCATGCCCCGCAGTGAAGTCCACTAACTCATCGACATGCAGTAGTGCGAAGTCATCTTTCGGACTAGCTTTGTTCAAATCCCTGAAATCCACACATACTCGAATTCTGTCGTCCTTCTTGGGCACAGGAACTATGTTGGCCAACCAAGTTGGGTATTCAGATACCAGCAGGAACACTGCGTCAATTTGCTTAGTGACCTCTTCTTTAATCTTGAGAGCCCAGTTCGGGCAGATCCTTCTGAGTTTTTGCTTAATGGGTCCGGCCTCTAGGTCTAGGGGGATCCGGTGCTATATAATCTCAGGATCAATTCTAGGCATGTCTTCGTAGGACCACGCGAAAACATCTTTGAAATCTTTTAATAAAGCGACTAAGCGCTCGCGCTCCTCCAAAGACAACGTGGACCCGATCTGGACCAGCCGTGGGTCCTTCTTAGTACCAACATAACTGTAGTGATTTCATCAACCAAGGGTTTAACAAAACTCTCCTGCTCTTGATCAATTAAGTGCTGTAAAACCAGAGGAATTTCTTTCTCGTTGTTTTCATCAAAATTTTGAAAGTCCTGATTAATGCAATAAATCAAAGGCATAGAAAAGTAATTGAAAGCCACAGCCATTCCATTCTCATTAGTTACTTCCAAATCGTCTGATTCTTTCGTTACAACTGACTCAAAAGAAATAGAAAAAGACAACATAGACAGGACTGTGGCATCCGGGTTGTCACCCCCAAGAATACCGGACTCAGACTCAGACGAGCTGGAACCTGATTCCGACTCTACAAACTTGGTGGAATCAGATTCCGGCTCACTACCTGACCTAGTGCTGCTTGATAAAAATCCCTCCTCGTACTGCCAGATGATGGAGGGTGCGATGGATGCATCCAAAATGTTTGAAGATATGCCCGCAGCTGTTTCATTCCCAATCATGGACACCGAGAAGTTATCCCCCAAGCACTTCTGTACGATCGGAGGATCTGAAAGTAGACAAGCCAGTGCTACCCCTATTTCAATCTCGGTGCTCTCGGAATCCACTTCCTTATGCTGCTCATCCTCAGCTGATGGGTCTGTCTGCTACTTGGAAACATCATCCCCGGATAACTGCAGGTCAAAGAAGATATCAAACCCTGGCAAGCGATGCTTCTCTGCATTCAACCATGGCTCTGGGAAGCCACAAAATGGAAAATCCTCCCCTCCCAGACAAAGCATCCGTTTAGGGTACCCTGGATGGGTCGGTGCATTAACTCATAAGGCTTCCCCATCTGCTTTGCTCTAGCTCTCCCAGCCATCTCCTTGCCTTTCCTCACCCAGTCCTCTTTGGTGGGAAGATAACCTAAGCCAAAGGTATGCAGGGTTGTGCGGCACTTCGGCCGATACTGCAATGCCCTTCCAGCCATTTTTTCGTAATCCCATCTTGGGGATGTGTTGGAGCTTGTTCATGAGGTACATTGACTGTGCGCTGACATATAACCCCTCATCAACAGCTAAGATATTCTGAACAACCCATGCCTCAGCTAGGGTAAATCTTGACAGGAACACATCCTCCGTGCCATGCTCGATTTCCAAAACTAGTGTGGACACTTCTGGCGGCGGATGGAATGACAAATTCCCAAAAACAACAGCCACCCCTTCCCGTGGGGGTATTTCAATATCTGGTGCAGGGTGGAAGAGACTGCCTTCACCTGGTGCAGCCACGGCCGCCCTAGGAGTAAATTAAAGGTTGCAGGAACGTCTAAGACATGAAAGTCAATATCGTGCTGTCCTGGACCAACCTAGGTCTGAATCTGCACAGTCCTCATCACCTCTCTGCTAGTATTGTTGTACGCCCGAATCACCTGGGCAATTGGCGCAAAGTCCGCGAGCTTCAACCCGATTGCATATGCTGTCCTGAACGGGCACACATTGTTGGCAGATCCTGTGTTGACAAGAACCACTAGTATCCATTTGCTTCTACACTCTACAGAGATGTAGAGTGGTTTGTTATGATTCGTGCCCTCAGGTGGCAATTCCTTGTCGGAAAAGGTCAACATCTTGGAAGCCCCTCCCGGAAAAACCAATCTTACCAGCTGCTCGGGGGTGGTATCTATTGAGAGTTTGGCCTTGTCCATTGCAGAAAGAACAGCCTGCCTGTGCACTCTTGAGGCCATAAGCAGTCCCCAGATAGAGATGTCTGCATGTATCTTTTTCAGCTGTTTTAGTACGGCTTCCTCTTTGAGTTGCTTCTCTTTCTGCTTCTCTGCCTCCTTGTCTTTCCTGGATGCCTCTGGTTGATCTAGATGTGGAGGCTTGAAATACCGTCCACTCTTAGTCATGTGGTCAACTTCGCCAATATACCAAGTATCATTCGGCTGGTTATTCCCCCATTCCCCACTAGTGTGGGCAAGACATAGGTCATCGCCTTCCCACCATATGCCATCGGCAACTGACAGACACTTGTCTGGCTCCGTTACAACTACTCTTGTACCCACAACACCTTCCGTTCCCATGCTCACAGCATGTTCTATTCCTACGCACACAGCACGTTCTGTCCCCGCAGGGGCTTTGGCCTTTCTGGCCCCCTCAGAATCCTCAATCCTTTCCCGTTCAAACTGTTTTGGTACAGCCTGCTGTTCAACATCTCCTGTATTCAAAATGCCTAGATCTCGAGTGAAATTCTTAGCACTGACGCTCTCCGGCGATGCATTTTGATTTCTGGCCCTTCCGGCCATAGCTGATGTCCTTGTCCCTGACGGACCCTATTTTGGTTGAGATTCTTCAACAACATCTGGTTGATCGTCAAGCTACCCTGTAGCCTCTGTCGACCCATCAAAATCAGACCAGTTGACTGTCATGTCTCCTGGATCTTGTTCACTAAAGAACTGTAGGTTAGCAATGTCCTCTTCCAGATCTGCCAAGTCATCTAGCCCCTGATTAGGTCCTTCCTCCTGTATTATGAAAATCTTTACCCCTACTGGCAATTCCACATTCGGCTAACCTGGCCTACTGATGTAATGTAACCACTCAGATTATATACCTCCTCAGCAAAGCTTCCAAATTCCTCAGACCCTGAATCAACAGTCCCACTTTCTTCCAAAGTCATCCCTGTTCTATCTTCGCTAGTCACCACCACTGGTTCAAGTCGGGTTTGGGAGATGTCCAACACGCACAAGTCAGTGCTGTTAGGAATGAACACCTCCAGCTTAGGTAGGTGAGAAGGGGTGATATATGTGCTAGGGTCGTATGATACAAACCTAGTTTGGATTGAGTTGATGCGTTTAGGAGGTGGAGCTTGGTTATGTGGTGGGAGAGGGTTGGTTGTGACATTGGGTTTCTCCGGAGGTACAATCACCCTATTGTCGATGAGATCTTGAATCTCATGATGTAATCTAAAGCAATGGCCGGTGTCGTGACCGTTCTGTTGGTGAAAAGCGCAACATTTTTATCTGGGTTGTGAGAGGGGGGAAGTGTTTCAGGCAATGGTCATGGCTCCAGGGACTTCAAGTGCCCCTTCTTAATTAAAACCCCCAGAGCTTTGGATAGGGACATGTATAGTTGTGTGAAGGTTCTTTGGCCTCGAGGTAGGTACTTGGTTGTTTGCGAGTTACTTCTGGACTCGCCGGTGAATGGTGTGGCTGTAAGGGTTCTTGGGGGGGGGGGTGGTGGTGACTACGCTCACATCTGAAGTCCTGGCAGCTGCAACACTGCTTGTGCCTGCATTCGTATTGCAGTTGAAAGTCCTCCTGGGCTGCTCTTTGTCATTGTCAATCTGACTCTGCTTCAAGGCGTCCTCGATCTGTACCCCAATCTCATGTAGATCTGCAAAGGTGGGGAGAGGGAGAACGATCATTTTCTGCATGAGCTTGGACTGGAGGTTGTGCATAACCATCCGTATTTGATCTTTGTCAGTTGACCTAATGGTCATCATTGAGGCTTTGGCCCTCCAACGGGTTACGAAGTCGGAAAAGCTCTCCTTCGGTTCCTGTCTAGTTGTCTCAAGATCACGAGTTGTGATCTCAATCTGTGTATTATAGGAGTATTAAGCCACGAAGGCCTCAGCCTTCTCTTCCCAGTTCCTCTTAATGGAGTCTTCCAGTTTTGCATACCAAATAGCTGCTACAGCTAACAGGGTCCGGTCAAATAGGGAAAGCTTCTGCAATCTGGAGAGGCCCATCGACCTTAAGATATCTGAAAATAGCCGTAGTTGCACCATGGGGTCTCCAGACCCATCGAAACGATCTATGTGCGGCATTTTAAACCGGTCTGGAAAAGTTACGGCCAAATCGGTATACCCATCCTCAATTTATGGAATAGATTTCACGCCCTGAGACTTCTTGAACAGCTTTTCTAGCTTTCTCACTTTTAAAGTCGTGGGGTCCACCTCGAACTTGAAGGGAGAATCTGGTAAGTTGGTCTGTGCTTTGGGTTGGGGTAAGACCGAGGGCGGAGCCGGTCCTATTGGAACGTCTGTATCATCCTGGATGTGTATTGTCTCCCCAAGTATGGGAACTCTTGGTGTGGGAGGAACCTAGTGTGAAACAGATGCTCCGATTTGTCTTAGACCGCAATTAACTCACTGTTGGGCCATGACCTCGCTGTTGTTTGGCAAATTGCAGCAAGCGGCGTCTGCAGATGGTTTCATACTCTCCTAGAGTTGACGCATCATCTCTTCCATTCCTGCCATACTGCCCTGATTTAACTGAACTACCAGTATATTCGTCTCTGCAGTAGACTCGAAAATCTCAGCCTGACTACTCAAGGACCACTGATCTAGCAACAGCGGTATCGATACACTGCGTCTTACTGACCTCTGTCTGGTGACCGGGGGTAAAGAATGGAACACTAGTTGTCTGTCTATCAGATGCTCAGATTGATGAAGTCTGTGACCTTTGATCCAGAGTGCTTGGGGAATATCTGCTTGGTCGGAAGCAATTGTGCTAAACTACCTAGCAAAAAGATAAATAAAGCATAATAAGGAAATAATGAACAGAAAAACGGACAGCATAACAGCTTAAATAAAGACAACACACAGTTGGCAAACACAAGCTGAAAGAACCGTCCTCAACAACTGATCATTGTTCCCAAATTACTGCCCCTAATCTGAATCTGATACCCGCAGGTAAAAATGATTCCCAAATACTGATACTAATGCCCGCATGCTTGATACCCAGACTTGCAAACTGATACATGCATTCCTGTAGAGACACACTCTAAAAGCACATAGCAAGCAAGTGAGAGCCAAAACACTCCTATGGAGGGGTAGGGTTTCCCTGTCCTAATTTCCTTAAGAACTAGGGTTTTACTATGCACACAGCGGTTTCAAACAACCTATAATCGGGTGAGCAACCTGTCCTAGTTTGGGATAGTCACTATGGATTCCGATATGCACTAGGTCGAATGGTCAAAAAGGGTGCCTTGGTAAAAACTGGGGTTTGTGTTCCCATCATGGCAGAGCCCGTAACCGGTCAGCCTTATAGCACGCAACCTCCGGCAAACCGTTCAGGAATAGCATATGGAAAAAACAGTGTCCTAAGCACACCAATGCAAATGCAATGCAGAAAGACAAATAAGTGTAATCAAAACAACATATCATGAGTTCGAGTCAAGTTCTCTAACTCCCCAGTAGAGTTGCCAGAAACTGTAGATGCGCCCGAACGTCCCGAGAAAATCCCGTTTTGTTCAATGGGCTTACTACAGTTCGGACTCAATGTCACGGTTCTTAATCTGATCTCACAAAGTGCAATGTGAGATTGATAAATCACCAAAGAGTCCAAATCCAGCAAATCATTTTTGGAAAATTGATTTTTGTAAAGAAGTGTCAAACATGGACTGCTTTGCCAGATATAGAGTCGCCACCTAAATGTTTTATTTTGTGAAAATTTAGGAAACCCTGACTCGTTGCCTAAGACCACGTGTTCGTCATCACCAAAGTTGCCTCGGCTCGAGAACTTGGGTACGATTGGGGAAGGTCATGCAATGAGCACCCCCGCTCACCCAATCAAAGATCGGCCTTTACTAACATGATATCTTGTTTTTGAAAACACATGCGCTCTTATTCTGGTTATTAGCCTAGAATTCCTATGTGATGCGCACAACACATACAAGTATAGACTAGATCGCCTAAATTGGAACAAAACATCTCATGTTTATTTGAAAATGGTTTGAAGGTGCTACTCGCAAGTAGGCTAAGACGTGGATTTGCCACCCTCAGGTGGGCTTAGAAAAACATAGTGATTTGCCACTCTCAAGTGGTCTTAAAACTCGCATTTCGATGAATTGTCCCAATTCAAGTAATCTAACCTTCACCCACAGGCATTCAAGCAGTTATATCACATAAGCAAATAGCCTCATGGCAAGCATGCTATCATGGTAGTCACTCACACACATGCAAGGATGCTAAAGCATAAACACTCACCGACTACTCCGAGCCAAAATAGAAACTAGTTAGTAATCAATGCATGATCCTAGTTCATGTTAAGATGACTAATGCAACACATGCAAAATGCAACTAGAAATATGCTCGGCTATTCTAAAAATGGCATGTGAGATGCAACTAGATAACATGTATTCAAATTGGAATTAAAATATGATGCAGTCAGTATAATGCGCCGAGCCCGGTGCATGCAATACAGATGAATGGATGCACGCATGCAAGCATAAGGATGCTAATCGAAATATGCCCTAAAACTAACCATCGAAAGCTAGCAAATAAAAGGGAGAAAGAAATGGGGGTTGGAAGACATGCATCACACACATGCACACTTATTACAACAGTTGGCCCTCTCGACGGAGAGCCCGAATAAATAGTACAGAATCGATTAATTAACTAACTACTCTAGCTAATTAATTATTACCCAACCCAAATTGAAACAAATATACATTCTAAATTATCGGAAGTACTGAAATGGCATCATGACGAGGGACGCACGCATGCTCGAACCGCTTCGCTCGAAAATTCATCGCGGTGCCCCAACTTGCCTCTGTTTGCAATTGTTCTCAGAAGCTCACACCAAGCTCCAGAAGGCTTAAACACCACCTTGGGAACCTGTGGAAGGGCTGCCAACCAGTTGTTGGCATTGGAGACCACCTGCCAACCACTTTTTGTGCTGAAAAACTAGAAAAAGTGGTCGGCCAGCCACTTTACCTGGTCAGCCGACCAGTTTTTGCTGCCAAACTCCAGTTTTCTGCAACAAAGAGCAAGAAAGGGCATGGCGATGTATTTGCAAGGTATATGTGCACAACCACCCTCCTTATCATTTCATAAGCTCAAGGGAGTGTAGTTCTCGACCCTGGGGCCACCAATCACGCATCTCGATGCATGATGGCTGAGAAGCCAAATTGCACAATTCAATATGAAAATGAATGCACAAGTAAACACATGAAGCCTAAAACTCTATCATGTATGATCAAGAGCGTCGGCGACTGGGAATTAAGGTACATTTCATCACTTTAAGTATGAAACGTCCCTCGTGTCCTGTGTTTGGACTAAACCTATTCCAAACACAAATGCGAAACAAACATGGCATACACAATGCAAGGGCCAAGCATGCAACAACATGCAATGCAACTACATGGCATACTCAATGTAACTAACAACATAACATACACAATGCAAGGAATAACATGGCATCCACAATGCTAAATGCTAAGAACTAGATGGCATACTCAATGCAAGGCAATCATAAGGTTTTAAGCACAATGTAGTGCATGCATACACAATGCAATGCAACAAGGGCAACAATATGAAATACACCAAGCATGCAACAACATGCAAACCACATACTCAATGGTCTTAGACCAATATGGGCAGATCTTAGCCATGCCCAAATCAGTGGCTATACATGCTAAGATGGAAACTCAAAAAGCTATACAAACATGCATGCATGTTGGCCCAAGCTTAAGGCACAAAACACAACTCTCCAAAAGCATTGAAAAGATGAAACATGGAGTACAATGGCATATGTTCCAGCACTGAAATGGCATGCAAAATAACTTAGAATCATGCAAACAACCCATGTAATGCATGTTGAAAGGCTCAAGCATCAAAGCTAGTGAAGTGTATTACACTAGAGGCATGCAAGACAATGCTCAAATGGCCAAAATAGTAGCAAAAATGGGTTGAGATGATGGCTTGAAAGGTACGAAAATGAGGCTCATGCAATGGCTCACAAATAGGATATAAAGGTACAACCCTCAAGAGCACTTAAAGAGTGGAAAATATGGAAGTGCAATAACCTTACATGTTCTGAAATATCATTATAAATGATGCCAAAACATGCAAATACCTCAAGTTAAGCATGCAAGAGACCTCAAAACTCAAAGCTAGTTAAGGCTATTACACTACAAGCATGTATGACATGCATCATTCAAACAAGAAGCCTCAAAATAGAGCTAGAATAGCCCAAAATATGAACAAAATTATGCTGGAGCATAGCCATAATATGCAAGAATAATGAACCAAAACATCACGCATACAAAGCTAGTAAACAAGATTTACACTACAAGCATATGGAGCATGCAAGAGGCTACCAAACCAGCCAAAAATAGAGTCATGACATGTTAAATGATGACCAAAAACCTCCTGAAATGGAGCCAATACGTGCTAGAAAGACATGTTACTTTGATGAGCCACAAATGGGATTACACTACACATACAAAAAGAAAACACAAGGTAACCAAACCAGCCATAGATAGAGCTAAGGCAGGCCCTAAAAGTCACAAAAAAGTGCCTGAACCAAGCCTCGAAAGTATGAAGATGCATGCTCATTTGATAGGCCAATAACTCAAGCTAACAAAACAAAAAGGGGAGGGTCACCCCCCCTCTGATTTAAGGCCTCAAAAACACATGCCTACCATTGAAAATCCACTGGATTTTAGTGGCTAGGAGGCCAAGCAAGGACTAGCCCAAAGGCCTTAAGGCATAGCACAAGACAAGGCCAAATAAGGTATGCAAGAGGGTAGAAGACCCTCAACACCAAAAGGGGCCTTAAACAAACATCAAAAACACTTAAATACAAAAAAAAAAAAAATTCAGTTGAAAGCAAAGCCTAAATAATGATGGAAATAGGACTAAGAGAGCAACCAAAACAAAGCTTAAAAGGGAGAAAAGAGGTTACCCTTGAAGCATTGCAAAACTAGCAGATTTCTCAACCAAGAACCAATTTTTTAACCTCCAAAAATGTCCCCCAAGAACCTCAGTTCAATAATGGGGGTGTATGGTTAAGAGTTGTGGTGCAAAAGTGAAGAACAACCCGCTCTTTAAGCACCAAATATAGAGATATAGACGGAGATATATGCTTATGCCTTACGAAAAATTCAGAACCTCTGCAAAGGAGAGGGAGACTCTCTCTTATAGAAGAGCAAAAGTTAAAGCTTCTTGGAGAAGCTAAAACTTGGGTGCAATCCCTCCATACACGCGTATGGAGGATACAGTCTGTGCCCTCCAACTAGCACAGCTGGCATCCACTCAGTCTGCCAAAACAGGGGGAAAGCTACCGACCAACTAAAGTGGTCGACCGGCTACTTGCAGTGGTCGGCCGACCACCACAAGTGGTCTCCCAGGTAAAAAAGTGGTCGGCAGGGGCAATTGGTGGTCTCCACACTGAAAGCAAGTGAATGGTGGGGTGGCTGTCCAAAAAATCGGCTGGCGAAAAGGAAAGTGGTCTCCAAGGAGAAAAACTGGTCTCCCACCCTTGTACCATCTCCCAAACAAGGAAAACAAGGTTTGTACCAAAAACAAACCAAAACGGATGCAAGACGAGAGTTCGGGAGGCAAAGTGCGCAGCCGGGAGCCTCAAAAACTAGCTGTCGAGCACCAAAAGTGGTATACGACCACAAAAGTGGTCTCCCAGACCACAGTGTCCCTCTAGGCAGAGGAAACAAGGTGTGGTTCAAAAACCATGCCAAACGGAGAACGTTAAGCGGTCCCAAGACAAGGCGCGCGACCGAAGGCTCCGAAAATTGAAAACTGGTCTCCAAGTGGGAAAAGTGGTGTACGACCACAAAAGAGTGGTCTACAAGACCTCTCCTTCCCTCAAGCAACGTAAACAAGGCTTGGTCTGCACACCGAGCTGAAGCACAAAGAGTTTAGAGGTCCGGAGGCAAGGCTCTTAGCCAAAACTCTGAAACCTCGAAATGAGCACAACATGCGCAATCACCGAGCGCTCAATCGATGATGTCTGAATCTTAAGTTCGGTCAAAAATAGGGTGTCTACACCGGTGAGCATCGAGAAGCTGAAGGGAGTCATCGTCATCTCCCCTGTGGTGGAAAGGTGGAAGGAATCGGTGGTGTCCCACCACCTCTCCACCAAAGCAGCAAGAAGGGACCTACTCGCAGTAAGGCGCGAGAGTCCCATGCAAAAAGTGTCGAAGCTGGCCTGGTTGACGATGTGGCGGACTGCGTCGGGCAGCTCCATATACCAACTACAGGCAACGGTGTTCCCATATCCCCGGAAGGCATGGAAATCTCCCTGCGTTCAAAACAAGCAGTTGCGAAGCAATATTAGAAATACAGTTTTTGAATGCATTCAGTCGAATATGCAGTGTGTGTACATGTGTTCAAGATTACACAGGTATTGGATGCGAGTGTGTTCATGATGAACTACAGCATATGTGTTAGTGTGTTCGGATTTTTCAGTTGAAAATGCAGTGTGTGCACGTGTTCAAGTTTATACCGATATCGGGTATGGGTGTGCTCACGGTGAAACTAAGTATATGCCATATCAGTGTACCGGGGTCAAGCAGTTAAAGAGCAGAATCGACTATCGCAATTAGATGTTCTACATTGCAGAAAATTAAGAGGGGAAGAGTATACCTCAGCTGCGCCGAAGGATAGGTGTGACTTTGGCTCGCGCAACAAGAGCTCCTCTGGTGTGCCTCGTGCATAGCTCCTGAACTAGTGGATACCATCAAGAGGCAATGCATGTATCGCGGGCCGATAGGTCGCCGAGTCGAATGGTCGAATGCTCAACGGCAGGAGCTCGACCTCAGGGTCCACATCCATCTTTGGGGGAGCCCCACCCTATGGAATGTCATCTGCCATCTCGAGAAAACTGTAAACAAGGTGAAAAGTGTGAAAAATGGGTGAGAATATGAAAAGTCAACCCCAAGAGGGTGAAAAATGGGAGAAAAGGTCGGAGTGTAGAAAAGGCACAAAGATCAAGGTAAACTTGGGGGAAACAAACCCCAAGTAGTGAAAATCGAGAAGGGGACACCGAAATCGAGTTTTGTTCGGTTCAAAGTTTGTGAACCGGGGAGGGTTTTGAGAATCGAACGATGGAAAAGGCCCGAAAACAAGAAAAAAACACGGATCGAAGTGAAGAAAAGCACCTAGAGAGGGAAAAATGTTTTTCGAGCTTGGAGAAGTGAGAATATAGGGTTTGGAACCCTATATTTAAAAGACCCGAGGAAAAATGTCAAAACTACCCTGAAACTACCATTTTTGGCCAATCAGCCAAATTGTTAGCCGATCGGCTAAATATTTGGCTGATGAACTCATTTTATGGCCGATGGATGGCCGATGGTCTTCTCTGGTGGTTGATGCACCCCCAATGCCTTTGTTTGGGTCAGTTGTGTTGTTTGGAGCCTTCATCCCTCAAGACAATACAAGAAAGTATGCTTTTGAAGCTTAATCGGCTTTCGTGTTGACCTCGAACCGTGTCTTCTGTGTGCGACACTTGATACGCGTGAGATGTATCCTTTTTCGTATCCTTTTGTATATGGCAAAATTCAAGAATTTCTCGAGAATTGGTTTTGAATATGTCGTATTACAATGCTTTGATAAGATTGTGATAAGCGCGCTTGTTATGCGTCTTGCATTGAACATGCCTCGTCTTGCTTTGTAGTTGCATCTCAATATCACGAATA
Organism: Camellia lanceoleosa; assembly: GCA_025200525.1. Taxonomy (NCBI): domain Eukaryota; kingdom Viridiplantae; phylum Streptophyta; class Magnoliopsida; order Ericales; family Theaceae; genus Camellia; species Camellia lanceoleosa. Next base: position 401,780 of record JANUSC010000161.1, on the reverse strand, counting down.
ACGAGCCTTTACCATGCTTTCATTGGATATATGCCTTTCTAGGTTGCATTTCTTTACACATTGCATGCGCTGTCGCGCATGCTTTACTTACATGTGTTCATGTCTTTCCTGCTTTACATATTGCATGCGTTATCGCGCATGCTTTACTTACATGTGTTCTTGCCTTTCCTGCTTTACACATTGGATGCGTTGTCGCGCATGCTTTACTTACATGTGTTCATGCCTTTCCTGTTTTACACATTGTATGCGTTGTCACGCATGCTTTACACATTGTGTGTGTTGTCGCGCATGCTTTACTTACATGTGTTCATGTGTTTCTTTCTTTACACATTGTATGCGTTGTCACGCATGCATTACTTACATGTGTTCATCTCTTGATTTACACATTGCTTGCGTTGTCGCGCATACTTTACTTACATGTGTTTATGCCTTTCTCGCTTTACACATTGTATGCATTGACGCGCATGCTTTATTTACATGTGTTTATCTCTTGCTTTACGCATTGTATGCGTTATCGCGCATGCTTTACTTACACGTGTTCATCTCTTGCTTTACGCATTGCTTGCGTTGTCGCGCATGCTTTACTTACATGTGTTTATGCCTTTCTCACTTTACACATTGTATGCGTTGTCGCGCATGCTTTACTTACATGTGTTCATCTCTTGCCTTACACATTGCTTGCGTTGTTGTAGATGCTTTACTTACATGTGTTTATGCCTTCTTTGCTTTACACATTGTATGCATTATTGTGCACGCTTTACTTACATGTGTTTATGCTTTCCCCCGCATTGTTATGCGTCACACCTAGGCTGCATTGTCATGCACCCCTCCGTATTGTTATGCGTCACACTTAGGTTACATTGTCATGCACCTCTCCCCTTAGCATTGTTATGCATGCTTTACTTGCGTTGTCACGCACTTTCCTTGCATTGTTATGCACACTCTACCCGCGTTATCATGCACCTTCCTTGCATTGTTATGCATGCTTCGCTCGCATTGTTATGCGCACACTTAGGTTGCATTATCATGCACCTCTCCACTTGCGTTGTCATGTACTTTTCACTTGCATTGCTATGCATGTTTCTAACAATATTGTACCTGTTAGGTTTCTTTCTTTCGTAAGCATGATATTGTATGTACGGTTTACTTGAAGCTGGCGCGACCAGACGAATCGGACGGTATTGTATGTACTCCGTATGAGACGCAGCGAGAATTGTATAATTCTCTTGCATTCTTTCTGCATGAAATGTAGTTTGATTTTTATTCGTTTGCTTAAAATGTTGTATTTATTTTGCATAAATGCTTCATTACAGCTCTCTTTGCATGATCATAAGTTATGTTCGACACTGTGCGTGTCATTTGCATCTCGCTCTTGCCTGCGGGCGCGTCTCTTTGTTATCTTGTATGCTTGTCTAAGTCTTCGGCCTTGTCAAAAATGGGTGGTCTCAGGGCTTTGACATTCACTCCCGTCATCTTATGACTTTCGAGTTCTATCAAAGAGAGGCAACTGTAGACACCCTATTTTTGACCGTCCTCAAGACATGGTTGTCATCGTTTGAACACTCGATGATTACCCATGTTCGTGTTCGTTTTGAGTTCCTGAAGGTCTCGGCTGCGCGCCTTGCCTTAGGATCTCTCAACTTGATTGTTTTGTGCTTGGTTGTGGACCAAACACTTGTGTTTTTGCTTCTGAGGGCAGGAAGTGGCATGTTAGCCATCCCTGAAACCCATCGGCTAAGGCATGATGCCATCGGCCTTGTTTTATTGCCATCAGCCAATTGTTTGGCCGATCAGCACTCTTTTTGGTCGAACGACACCTTGTTTTGGGCAATCGGCCATTTTTCCTGGCCGAACCTTTTTCTTTGTGTCTGCAAAGTTTGTGCTTGCCAGCTGTGCCAGCTGGAGAGCACAGACTGGCTCCTCCATACACGTGTATGTAGGGATTTCATCCTTGTGCTAGCATCTCCAAGAAGCGTTGCATTTGGATTTCTATAAGAAGGGAGCTCCTCTTCCCTTCTCAAGGGTTCAAGAAACTGATATAGAAGATATATATCACTCTATATATATATTTCTCTCTATATATTTGTGTGTGTAATAGTGCTCTAAAGTGTGTTTTTGTTCATATTTTTGCGCTAAAGCACCTAGTAATACACCATCCTTTAGTTACAGAGGTGCTAAGGAGTTGATTTTAGAGTTTTTGAGTTGGTTTTGATCAGAAGAAGGTGTTGGAGTGGTGTTATTGAAGGTGTTCTTCAAGGGTGAGAAACTACCCTGTTATTCTTCATTTTTGCTTAAGCTTTTAGCAATACTTGCATACTGTTTTAAGCTTAGTGTTCTACTGAAAAAAGTTCTGATTTTTCATGCTAAAGATGTTTGTTTAGGTTACTTTTAGGTTTGGCGTTGTCTACCCCCTCTTAGGCCTTGTTTGGCCTTATTTTGTGACCTTCTTTTTGAGTTTTGGAACCTCTTTGTTTTTGACCTTTCTACTACTGAAATCCAGAGATTTTTTAGTGGTGGAAAGGTTTTTTTAAGTCTTGAATAGGAGAGGGACACCCCCTTCTCCTTGTGTCTCATATACTTATGTTATTGGCCCATAATGGTAGCATGTTTTCTTAGCTTGTTTTGGCTACATTTCAGTGGGTATTTGGTGTTGTTTTGTCATGTTACACCTCTGTTTTGAGTTGGTTTAATGGCCTCTTACATGTTTCATATACTTGTCTTGCAATCCTCTCATTCACCTTAACATGCATCTTGTGTTTAGGCCATCATGTTTGCATGTTTTGACTTAACTTTGAGAAGCTTTTAGCCTTGTTTTTACCATGCTTAAGTTCTGTTTGGCATTGTCTTGGTCATACTTGCATCGTTTTGTATGCCATAGTTTAACTTAGCTTGTTGGCTTTGAGTGTCCAAGTCACTAGCATGCATTACTTGGCTCATTTAGTAATTTGGCATCATTTGTTATGATATTTTAGTCCATGTTTCATGCTCATACACTTGCACCTATCACCCCTTTAATGATTTAAAGAGTAGATGTTGTGTCTCAAGAGTGGGTCATTGTGCATGCCTCTTTGGTTAGGTCGTTGGAATACCATCTCAGTGGGTTTTTGGGCTTGTTTTAACATGTTATAACTCTGTTTTTCATTGTTCAAGTCATGCCATGTTTGGTTGTAATAGGTGTAGTGTAATGCTCCCTTTGTAGCCTTGCATGCTTCATGATTTGTGCTTATATTTTTAGCATGTTTTGGCCTTATTCCATGCATGTTCTAGCCTTGTTTTGGCCTGCCTTGGGACTATTTTAGGTCCCCTTGGCCCTTTGGGGCTTGGTTGATATGGCCACGGTGTGAGCCCTTTGACAAGCTTTGAGCATTTAGTCCATTAGCATGCTATGCTTGACTTGCGTATATGATTTGGCATCATTCCTGTCATGATTTCAGAGCTTATTGCATTGTCACATTCTCATGTTTACATATCTTGCTCATGTTTGAAGATTATGCATTGTGGTCTAGCTTATGGACCAATGTGTGTGCATGCATGTCTTCCCTTTTGGTACCTTGATTTGAGTGTTTTGGCCACTGTTTTGGGCATGGCTGAGGTCTGCCCATTTCGGTTTAAGTCCATCTGTGCATGTTGTTGCAGGCTTGTCTAGCATGTTGTTGCATGCTTGTTGCATATTTGGTACATTGTATGTTGCCGCATGCTAGTTCCATTGCATATTGTTCCATGTTGTTACATTGTATTTTGTATGCTTGGCACATTGCATATTTGCATGTTTAGGTACATTGCATTTGGCATGCTTGTTACCTTAGCCTCATGTGTATACTTGAGTCATATTGCATTTGGCATGCTTGAGCTATATTGCATTGTGTGTGCATATGATACATTGTATTTGGTATACATACATTGCATTGTGTTTGGTTTGGGGAGTCAAACCAAACACGAGGACCGAGGGATGTTTCGTACTTGAAGTGACGAAGCGTGCGTCAATCCTTTGTCATGGACGCTCTTGATCCAACATGATGGAGTGTGAGGCATTTGTGTGTTTTGTGCATTCATTCCATAGTGATTTGTCCAACTTGGCCACTTTGGCCATCATGCATCGAAATGCGTGATTGATGGCCCGAGGGTCGAGCACTATACTCCTTTGAGTCCCAAGCATGATAAGGGGTGTAGTTGCATAACATTTTCTTGCAAATGTATTGCCATGCCCTTGTTTGTCCTTTGTTGCAGCAACAGGAGCAGTCTGCAGGAATATATGGCTGATCGGCCATCTTCAGTGCCAGTCGGCTAAAAGTTTTTGGACGATGGCTTCACATTTGGTCGATGACCAGTTTCCCCTGGCTGATGGCCTTATTTCTTGGTTGATGGCCTCCCACAATGCCCATAGGGTAAATCAGAAATGTGTTGGGAATTTTCACACTTTACAGAGGTACAGTGCAGTGCAAACAGAGGCAACATGAGGCATGGCAATGGATTTCCGAGCGGAACCGACCGAGCATGCATTCATCCCTTTTCTCGAGGCCTCTTTACTGTTTTTCCTAGCTCAGCTAATTTGTTTAATTAGTTAAGAGTTGTGTAATAATTAATTAGCTTGCAAGTTAGTTAATTAGGTGATTTGTATTATTCTTTTGGACCCTCTGTTGAGAGGGCCAACTTTTGTAATAAGCGTGCGTGTGTGTGATGCATGTCTTCCAACCCCCATTTCTTTTTCCCTTTTATTTACCAGCTTACGATGGTTAGTTTAGGGCATGTTTTAATTAGCATACTTATGCTCGCATGTTTGCATTCATTCATCTGTCTTGCATGCACCGGGCTCGGCGCATCATACTAATTGCATTGTATTTCAATTCCTATTTGAATACGTGTATCAATTGTTGCATTTCACATGCCATTTTAGAATAGTCGAGCCTAAATAGCCGAGCCTATCTTAGTTGCACTTTGTATATGTTGCATTAGGCATTCTTGACATAGCTAGGATCATGCATGATTACTAACTAGCTTCTTTTTTGTCTCGGAGTACTCGGTGAGTTTTTATGCTTTAGTTGCACGTGTGTAAGTGACTGCCATGGCAGCATGCTTGCCATGAGGCTATTTGCTTAAATGATATAACTGCCTGGATGCCTGTGGGTGAAGGTTCGATTGCTTGAATTGGAGCAATTCATTGAAATGTGAGTTTTAAGCCCACTTGAGAGTGGCAAAATCATGTTTTCTAAGCCCACCTGAGGATGGCAAATCCACGTCTTTGCCTACTTGCGAGTAGCATCATCAAACCATTTTCAAACAAACATGAGATGTTTTGTTCCAATTTAGGTGATCTAGTCTATACTTGTATGTTGTGCGCATCACATAGTAATTCAAGGCTAATAACCGGAATAAGAATGCATGTGTTTTCAAAAACAAGATATCATGTTAGTAAAGGCCGATCTTTGATCGGGCGAGTGGGGGTGCTCATTGCATGACCTTCCCCTCTCGTACCTAAGTTCCCGAGCCGAGGCAACTTTGGTGATGACGGACACGTGGCCTTAGGCATGAGTCAGGGTTTCCTAAATTTTCCAAAATAAAATATTTAGGTGGCGACTCTATATCTGGCAAAGCAGTCCATGTTTGGCACTTCTTTCTAAAAATCAGTTTTCTAAAACAAATTTTCGGATTTGGACTCTTTGGTGATTTATCAATCTTGCATTGCACTTTGCGAGATTAGATTCAGAACCATGACACGAGTCTGCACTGTAGTAGCCTAGAACAATGATTCACGCCCTCGTGGCGCGGGACGGAGTTCCGGGCGGTCTACAGGTGGTAACTCTGTGAGATCTTCAGGAAAAACGTCGGGGTATTCACACACTACTCTAGGAAATTCATTTCGAACTACATCGTTCCCGTCGTCCCGAAGGGTTTCCAAAAGGAAATTAAATTGACCCCAACCATAGGGATAGTACGAGGTGGGTAAAGATTTGTCACATCTATCCCCCAGAAATGTGAAAGAATCACTGTTTGCAGCACACACCGTAACCCTCCCCCGATGGCAATCTAGAGTTGCCCGACATTTCCAATACTACAAAATTAAAAGGAAGTCGTCGACCTACTACCTCAATTACATATCCCTAACATTCCCGGGTCAGATTGACCTTTCCCCTATTGGTGATTCTACTGTGAGTGGGGCCTGTAGTTGTCTACTTTCTAATCCCAACAATGATGCAAATGATGTGGCAATAAAAGAATGCGAAGCCCCAGTATCTATCAACACCTTAGCCCATGTACTGAAGATGAGAAATGTACCTCGCACAATCAATGACCCCGTAGCCTGCTCAGAAGGAGTAACTGCATACACCCTTCCCTGCGACCTCTGCTCCCATACATCACCCCTCTGAACATAAGTTTGTTGTGCGGACTGAGCAGATGAGGCTCCCTGAACTGTCCTAGATGCTTGTCCTGATTGAGCCGGCTAATATGATTGTCTCTGCCCCTATTCATCTGTGAACCTCCAGACTGCCTAGACTTTCATCTCCAAAACTCCTACTTTTTGTGGGCAAAACTTCTTCAAATGTCCAGGTTGGCCACATTGATAACAGGATTGTTACTGATTCCTACATTGAGGTTGACCCTATGAACGCACCGGCTAAGGCCGTGCTCCACCCACCTATCCACACTCTGCAGCCTTGTGACCCATTTGGCCACACCTGTAACATGCACCAGTAACTCGAGGCGTGTTTCCTGAACTCCCACCTGACACATGGCTTGAAGACTTAGCTTGTTGTGGAGGTGATTGCCAAGATGATGACGAACCCCTAGGCCTCTTGGAAGAGCTCGTGTCACTTTTAGTATCAGACTGTCCTGTTCTCTTTGATCGTTGTCTTGCCTCCTGGGCCTCTACTGTGATTTCTACATGAGCTGTAGCTTTGACTAAATGGTCATAGTCACGAATCATGTTACCAACCACCTTCATCAAAATCTTTGGTCTCAACCTTTTCTCAAATTCAAGACATTTCCTTTCCTCCGTAGCTACCAATTCGGGTGCAAAACGAGATAGGCTAGTGAATTTTTCTTCATACTCCGCCACTGGTGTATCCAACTGTAATAGTTGCTCAAACTGTTTCCTCAGTCATTCTCTAGCCCTGGAAAGGAGGAATTTGTCCTGAAAAGCTTGCACAAATGCTTCCCAAGTATGATCAACCCTATGCTTAACGGACTTCCACCACTGCCCGGCCTCTCCCTTCAGTTGATAAGCCGCCAACGCCACTCGCAACTCATTCTCCTTGATGTCTAAGATCTCAAAGGACTTAATTATCTGCTCCAACCACTCATCGGCCTTCATCGAGTTAGGCTCGCCATTATACTCGGCAGGATTGGAACGAAATAACTCATTTTTTCAAGAAGGAAGCTCTCGTTTCCCCCTCAATGGTTCAAGCCACTTGCTCGACTCTCAAAATTTCCATGGACTCCCGCAAAACTGTAACAAGCCCGGGGGGGACCTCGCTACAACTCGGACTCTTTAAGTTTGTTGCGGTTCTAAATCTGAACCAAAGAGTCCACCTCTGGCAAATCGTTTTAAGGAAAACAGATTTTTCGAAAAGTAGTGCCAAACATGGATCGCTTTGCGACATGTAGTCGCCACCTAAATATTTTTAAAATGGGGAATTTAGGAAACCACGACTCGGTCAAGGCCACATGTCCGTCATAACCAAAGTTGTCTTGGCTCGGGAGCTTGGGTACGATCGGGGAAGGTCAGCTATGAGCACCCCCTTTCGCCCGATCCGAAGACCGGCCTCTACTAACCATGATATCCTCTTTTGAAAACATTACGTGTTCTTATTCCGGTTATTAGCCTAGATTTTACTATGTTATGCGCACAGCAAACAAGTATAGACCAAATCGCCTAAGTTGGAACAAAACATTGTAAGTTTGTATTGAAAATGACTTGCTACTCATAAGTAGGCTAAAATGCAGGTTTTGCCACTCTCAAGCGGGCTTTTAGAAAAGACGGTTTTGCCACTATCTAGTGGGCTTTAAAACTCACAGTTTTTAATGCATTGTCCCAATTTAGGTAATTCAACCTCCATCCACAGGCATTCATGCGCTTATATCATATAAGCACTTAGCCTCATGGTAAGCATGCTATCATGGCAACATTCACACATGTGATATGCTAAAGCATAAAAGCTCACCTAGTACTCCAAGCCAAAACAAGCTTATTAGAAATCCATGCATGGACCTAAGCATCTTGAAATGTCTAATGCAACACATGCAAAGATGTAATCTAGGCAGTTCGGCTATCCTAAACATGGCATGTGAAATGTTACAAATAACATGTATTCAATTTGGAATTGAAGTACAATGCGGTTTGTATGATGTACCGAGCACGATGCATGTTAACAAATGCATGGATGCACGCATGCATTGCATAAGGTGTGCTAAATTAAACATGCCCTAATCTACCATCATAAGGTAAATAAAAGGGATAGAAAGAAATGGGGTTGGAAGACATACACCCACTCACACACACTTATTACAAATTCGCCTCACTCGGAGGCACCAAAATAATAATCTGTCAAGATAATGAATGAATAAATTATTACTGGAATTCTAATTACTTAATAAATAAATGTGAAATAAATGGGGGCCTGACCCCTCGCATCGAGATCTTGTGAATGATGCATGCTCGATGTCCGCCTTGCAGGAATCACATAGTGCCACTTCTTGCTTTTGTCAGTTTTACTTCTCTGGAAAATTGCCAAAGTCTTGGGAGATCCCTAAGTACCTCGAACATCACCTTTGGAAGAAATTACCACCGGCCGCCAGATGGCCACCGCCGCAAAAACAATCTATCGCCAGAAATCTGGTGCCGGTCGGCACTATTTTCTGCCGTCGGCACAAAGTTCTCAAGAAATGCTTGACAAAGAAGCAGCAGCAGACAAAGAAGGCATGGCATTGGACTTTTGGACATATTTGTGCATGGCCAATGCTCCCTATCATGTGTAGAACTCAAGGAAGCATGGCACTTGGTTCTAGGGCTATCAATTGTGCACCTTGGTGCATGATAGCCTAAGGACCAAGGTTGCATTTTCAATGTAAAAATGCATGCAAACATACACATGAAACCAAGACCTTATCATGCTCTAGTCAAAGGCCTTGGTGACTTGGGAATGGAGGTGTGTTTTGCCACTTGAAGTGCAAACACTCCTCACTTTCCACACTTGGCTTGACACCCCAAACCAAGTAATGAAATGCATATATGCAACATAAAGCAAATGATGCAATATGGGACTAAGATGCAAGGCATACTAAATGCAATGCAACCTAACATGACAAGTGTATGATGCTTAGACATGCAAGATACAAATGTAATGCAAGTGTAGACAACCTAAGCAATGTGACCATCATATCACAACACTTAATGAACCAAACATGTAATAAGCATAAGACAAGCATGCAATGGTGGACTAGACCACAAAGGGGCAGCCCTCAAACCTCCCCAAAACAGTGGGAAAATGGTCCAAAAGATGTAGACAAACAACCATGTAAGCATACAAGCCAAAAGGCCTAAGGCAAAGGCATAAAGTGGTGTATTCAACCTTCCCTATTCATGACCAAACATGGCACATATCAAGCAACCCAAAATGACAGATTTTCAGCATGCAAAACACACCCAAAACTCACACACATGGCATCCCAAAAGCTCTAGACACACAAGCATACATGAGGGATATTTAGAGGCATAAAAGGACACACCTTTAAAGCATGAAAGAGACGACAAATATGAACATGTGAGCATGGATTAAGGTCTGAAATAACATGTTGGGTAGTTCCAAACCCCTAAAATAATGGAAGCAATGCATGCTACACACTCACACACCTAAGGCTAGCAAGCCAAAATGCAAAGTGACTATATAAGGCATGTCATGGATGGCCTAAATAACCAAAAACAGATCTTATACATGACAAAATAAGCACATTTTCAGTGTATGACCAGCCACAAAAACAGAAGCAAGATAGGCTAAGAAAGCATGCAAGATTACGGTAAATCACATGGATTTCAAAGCAAGTAGCATAAGGATTATCCAAACAATGTTGAGCCCTTCAACAATGTTGAAGAAGGGCTCAAAATAAGCCTACTCTTAGCTTACATCATGCTCTGAAACAGATTATACATTAGTCAAAAATAGCATGCAAAGATCATGGCATACAAGGGGGTATTGAGATAGGTGCTAGATGCAGCCACCAAATGGCAAGGGGTCCTCAATCAAACATGAAGAGGACCCCAAAACAAGACTATTTGAAGTTTGGGTCGGAGCCCAAAAGTGCTTGCAACTAGGGCTAAGATATGAAGCAAGAAAAGGCTAGAAAGGGGAAGATGAAGACTTACCCTTGTAGACCAACAAACCAGCACCTCTTGGACCAAGTTTTGGTGCTCCTAAGCTCTGCAAATGTCCCCCAAGTCGTTGGTATGGAGTGTGTATGAGTTGTGCTATGGGTTGATGAAGGAATGGCCCAAGAACTATGGACTTTGGAAGTTGTATGGAAGAGATATGGAGGGAGGGGGTGGGATATATATGTATATATCAGATATACATATATATCTGCTGGTTTTTGTTTCAAAGCTCCAACCCTTGCTCAAGGGAGAGGAGAGGTGCTTATATAGGCAAGTATAAGCACTAAACTTAGAGGCTAAGTTAAGGAAAGGGTCAAGGGGTTCAAAGGGAGGTGCAAGGCTTCTTGGAGAAGCTAATATAGCTGGCCAAGCTTCTCCAAGAAGCTTGGCCAAGGGTTCAAGCTCCTAGAGGAGAGAGGGGGGCAAAGGGCTCATAAGGGAGCAAAATAGGCACATGTAAGCACGTGGGTCGTGTTCTGTGCTCTCCAGTGGCACACTGGCATGCACCAGGCTTGGGGGGTGCAAAGGGTTCAACCCGGCCAGCCAATTTGATTTTCAGCCAAAATAAAGTGCCGGTCGGCACTCTTTTCTGCCGGTCGGCTAAATAGAGTGCCGACAGATGATTCCTTGGTCAAAACATGGCCGGTGGGCATGCAAATCGAAGCCCCGGAAGTTAGCTTTCCAATGGCGCAAACCTTGCATCAAAATTCCTCCTGTGCAAAAAGTTATGCTCTTTTCCGTGAAGTCGCGCAGACTCGATCCAACCGGGATGATGCCCAGCTTCAACCAATCATATCTCCTCCACCCGGACTTGGCTCTAGGAGATTATTGAGTGCAAAGTGAAGCCCCGGAAGTCTTCTTTCCAATGATGGTGGCCTCATAGCTTAACTCCAAGTATTGAATTGAATAAGCCCGATTTAGCGAGGGCTGCTCGATTCCCTTCTACCCAGATCTATGCCGAACTTCTCCCAAACCAGTTTTCTCCTCTCCTTTCCTCTTTTCTTCAACTCCAAACCCCTAAACAAAGTGTTTTGAAGGGTTTGCCTCTCTCCTTGCCGAAGGAATTGAATCTTTGGCCTACACATCTCTCAATACCGAGCAAACCATCAGTAATGCCCAAGTCTTGAGGGCGGTCAAAAATGGGGTGTCTACAAAAACCCTTGCCATCTCCCTAGCTAATACCCCCATAGCTCCTTGGGTCGATGGAGCGGGTATGTTGTTTTGGCCCACTCCTTCCTCTTCCAAAGGAATCTCAGGTTGAGTTGGGATGTTTCGGCCACCTCGTTGGGGCCTACCCCGTGCTCTGGCATGCCCAGATATCTATAAGAAATAAGGACAATAAGTAAATTTAATAAAAAATTTTTTTTTTTCCAGCACCTAAGTGCCATTTACTCACTCCTATTGAAAGCATCAAAATCAAATAAATACTCAACATGCACATAAAAACAAACCCGAGTTATCCTCCCTATATGTTAGCTAATTCCATGGCAATCAAGGAGCTCCAAGTGGAAAGGACAGTGATCAAGTGTCTTTCCAAGAGGATTTCGAAGAATGCAACGGACGAAGCCACACCCTAGGAGTGTAACCCCATATCCATATAATCACATAAAAACACACACAACACATTGGGTTAATCCATATAATCTATGAACTTTGTTTTGACTAACGTCACTTCCGACGAGCCCAAAGTATTCTAACCTATGGCTCTGAGACCAACTTGTAGCACCCTGAAAATTCACCTTGATATTCACACTGATAACATAATGATAAAATCCCAAAATGGGTCATCTTTCCCATTGAACTGAGACTTGTGTAACGACATTTCAAATATTACATTCCCACAAAATCCAAGGTCCTGTCCTAGTTCAATGACCTAGATGACTCAACAAAACATGAGCCCTCAGGGCATACATTTTTACAAAATTCTACAGCAAATTTCCATTACAAAATCCCCAAAAATAAATACAAACAACTAGATGCCCTTGACTTCAATTAACTCCCCAAAAGAAGCTAGAGCTAGCATTTGAACCGGTTCTTTATCGAGGCTGACCTTCCTCAATTCCTGAAAAAAATAAATTAGGGTTGTGCTATATGCCCAGTAGGAATACATTTATCCAGGTATCTAATTCCTTGAACAAAAATATGGCATCCATGTGGAATAACAACACGAACAAAGGTGTTTCGAAATAAGCATAAATATATAATCCATATTTCACAAGAACTTTCCCAACCTAATTCAGATAAATTTAAATGGTGATATCTAGTTAAATAAGGATAACTACAAAATCAATCCACACGCATTCCATCGCATAAACCCAATTGAGAATAACCAATTTTTTTTATAAACTACCCCCACATTCGCCGGCTACTATACGGCGGGGAGTGGGCACCAAGAAAATCATCTGTTTTTCCACTTTCGCTGACTACTATACGGCGGGACAGTGTGGACACCCAAAAACATTTTCCCACATTCGTCCAGCTATAAGCTTAGACAGGGCAATTGGGCACCTTTTAAAACTCCCCGCGTGGGTACAACACAACACCACCTTACACATTACCAACTCACACATGGACTCATGCATGCTCAATAATTAAATCACAACTCAATTTCACGAATAAACATCATGTATCATCATCATAGATAAACATCACACAAAACTCAAGGTATAATAGCATTCAAGTCATTATCTCTGTAACTACATCAATACCCACATTTCATCTCTTCATTATCCATTGAATTCCAAGGGTCAATTGAATATTCCATTAGTTGGAGTATTTTCTAACTATTAGGGAACTTAGGGTTTCTCTAAATTTTGGGGGTTTCTACTCCTTGCCACAAATCTAGTTCCTTAACCATATCTACACTTATTTTAGGAGGAGATATTAGGGTTTCCATACAAAAAATTAAGTAAAAGAACATTTTTACGAAAAGTGGGTTTTTATTCAACAAATACTTAAATTAATCCAACTAAGTCTCCAATTAGTTCCCAATCACACACAATACCATGAAATTTCGTCAAGAAGAAGAGATACAAGGGTAAAAGTATCCCTACCTCAACTATCAAGCCCCAAATTCAAATTTCTCCACGAATCTATTGCAAATCCCTAATCCAATCGGAAGATAATGCTATCCTTCAAGTGTTCCTCATCCCCAACCAACAAATTTGAGTGGATTTCAATGGTATAGAAGCTATTTGAAGATGGAGATCTAGGGTTTCCAAGAGAGGGGGAAGAGGAATCAAGAATAGAAAAAAGAGAGGTATGAAAATGATCAAAGGTTGTTGTGTTTAAAAAGCTGTCATCGTGTTCCCCGCTCGAGCGTGACTTCCCACGCTCGAGCGTCCAGACACGATCCAGGAGTCCCGCTCGAGCAATGACTTCCCCTGTCACGACCCCATTCCGCCCCTAGTAGAATGGCCCCATGATGGCTAGTAATCCGAGATTACCAAAGGCCAACTTACAAGGATTCACACACAATCAGAGTATACATATGGGGCTTACAAGTGCGGAAGCAATAAATTTAAATCTAAATAGTCCATAAGAGCTATGCATAGATCAAATGAGGTAACATACATCTTGCCAAGGTCTTATAACTTGAATACAAATTAAGGTACAAATTACATCTTGACCAAAAGGCTTCTCAAGCCATCGAATACAAAATACAAAGAAATACAAGCTAAGAAGCATGATCTTCAAGATGCTACAAAAATCCGAAATCCAAAACAACTTGCAAGCACATCTAGGCGTCACCACCATCCTGCTCATCACCTACATATATATATATATATATAGAGGGTGAGCTTGATACTCAGTGAATGGTATAAGTAATAAAGGGTTTGCATGACTGATATTCAAGATCTTTATCAAAACAGTACATAACATATCTAGATCAAAATCAAAGGATGAACCAAGTCCATCTATCGAATCTTTCAAAGCTTCAAGAGATGCTTACTAGCATCAATATAGTACAAGGGATGACATTCCGGACAAACAAGCCCACGTGGAAAACCGTCAGTGGCAAAACAAGGCAAGACAAGGGAGATATCTCAAAACAATGGTGCAGTTGCATTATAGTCCCCTGGTACTAAGGACTTGTGCTACAAATGCTTAGAGTCCCTTAGCACATACGGACTTCCAAAATTGTGCTGCAAATGCTTAGAGTCTTCTAGCACGTAAGGACTTTCCAAGATTGTGCTGCAAATGCTTAGAGTCCTCCAGCACATAAGGACTTTCTAGGAATGTCATCAAAACAAGATAATACGTATTACAAAGTAGGAATAATCATTCATGCTTACAAATACTTTTCAAACAAAGTAAAACAAGGCTTTATGAAAACTTTGTAACATAACTTTATTAAAAATACCACTCACATAGTTCTTCAAACGTCGAGATCAAGGTAGAGTCCAAGTCCTACAAACACATGGCAAAGTCTATTGAATGCACTTTCAAGCAAGCTTCACATGCATACGGATGATCTCGGCATTCCTTTCAAAACTAGATCGAGACAAGGCAAAACATGCTAAAGGTTAAGGCACTGTTTTTCCTCTCGAGAAAACATGCTGGGCACCAACCAAGTCTTGGCCGAGGTCCCACACCTTATTGCTGAGGTGTGGTCCCGATGGCCCCATTCAAAAGTGAAGTCGTGAAAATCTGGGTTTCCCTTTGAAGAACATGAAGATGGAGAAGATGAAGAACATGCATGCTCAAATCACAACTTGTTATTGCAAAATCTGAGATTTCATGCTATGAGTTCGAAGACATGGACCTGGGTACCCATACTTGAAGATTTTATGAAAACAAACACAAAAACATGGTTCTTGATACAAACTTTCGGATCAGAACAAGACTTTTCTTCAAGAACACATGAACACTATCTTCTCTTTCTAAAACCAACTTTAAATCAATGCATGGCATGCAGAACAAGTTCGATCATGTAATGTAGCTAGATGATCAATAAGAACAATAAGAGTAGATTAAGATTCTAACCTCAAAACTCGAATCTAACGGTTCAAACTCCAAAGATCAAGCTTGCAATCTACTCTCTCACTCTAAAACTCCTCCTTCCTCTCCTAGAGCTTCTCTCTCCTCAAGAACAAAGACATATAGCAAAATGTATATTTTCTAGGTCTGCCGGTTGACTTAACCCTCTGCAGGGGCACGTGGCAACGGCTGGTTGGCTCTTCTCAAAAAGGTGACTGAGTGAAAAGACAAGACTATGACAAAGTGTGTTCAACAAGCTAGGCGGTAAGGGCACTCCGGCAAGTAATGACATCAGCTAATGACAAGGCTTCGGTATGCAAGGGACAATGATCTCGGCTAGGAAGGACAACACTTGGCCAAGCTGTTCCATACCTTGGCCTAGATGTGCCACACCTCGGTCTAGGTCATACCACTCTAGGGACAAGATCACTTGGGTTGAAGGATAGCATCTCGGCCTAGATAATACACATCTCGGCCTTGGCGATGATCACCTCGGCCTAGATAGTGACATCTCGACCAACATGCCAGAGTGAAGGTGGAGGTCAACCAAAGTAATTCCAAGATGGTCTTAGATGTAAGAGGCTCAAATGTGACCTAGGCTCAGGATGACTTCGGCTAAACTCACACCAAGCAAGGTACAAAGCATGCAGTAACACTCAAGCAAAACAAAGACAAGATTTGCGATGCAAGCTTAACAAGACAAAATCATACAAATGCATATGAACATGGTTAGGACAGTGTGAGGGTTATTACATCCTACCCCCCTTAAAGAAGTTTGGTCCCCAAACTTGAGTTACCTTGATTCGAGAATAACTCCAGATGTCGGATTTTCATTTCTTCTTCCAATTTCCATGTAGCATCCCTGCCGTAATGCTCCTTCCATTCAATTTTCACCATCGGTATTGCCTTATTTTTCAGTTGTCTCACTTGTCTACCGATAATACACATCGGCTTCTCCTCGTAGCCTAAATCTTCATCAACCACAATCCCAAAATGATCAATCACATACAGTGGATTCCGAATATACTTCCTCAACATTGAAATATGAAACACATTGTGGACTTGACTTAATCCCGGTGACAAAGCAAGTTTGTAAGCAACGGGGTTAACTTTTTCAAGAATCTCAAAATGCCCAATATAACAAGGTGCTAATTTGCCTTTCTTCCTAAATCTTGATACTCCTTTCATCGGCGAAACCTTCAGGAATACATGATCCCCAACTTCAAACTCTAACTCCTTTCTTCTCTGGTCGGCATAACTCTTTTGTCGACTCTGAGCAGTTCTGATTCTCTGCTGGATAAGCTTGATCTTCTCAGTTGTCCCTTGAACTAGGTCGGGGCCGATCAAGACTTTATTTCCTACCTTGGTCCAACATATCGGCGATCTGTACTTCCTTCCGTACAAAGCTTCATATGGCGCCATGCCAATGCTAGCTTGATAACTGTTGTTGTAAGCAAATTCTACTAATGGCAAATGCACTGCCCAACTTCCCTTGAAGTCTAATACACAGTCTAAGCATATCTTCAAGTGTCTGAATTGTTCTCTCTGTTTCTGGGGGTGAAAGGCTATACTAAACCTCAACTCTGTTCCCAAAGCCCTTTGTAAACTCTGCTAAAATCTAGAAACAAACTTTGGATCTCGGTCTGGCACTATGGACATCGGCACACCATGAAGTCTAACAATCTCGTTCATATACAACACAAGAAGTCGATCAGCATTAAACGTAGTCTTAGCAGGCAAGAAGTGTGCTGACTTAGTTAATTAGTCAATTATAACACAAATCCAATCCATACCTTTCTGTGTCTTCGACAAACCAATCACAAAATCCATGGAGATGTGTTCCCGTTTCCATTCAGGAATTGACAAAGGTTGAAGAAGTCCTGCTAGTCTCTGATGTTCTGCTTTCATTTATTGACAATACAAGCACTGGGATACGAACTCAGCTATTTCTCTCTTCATGTTCGGCCACCAAAAGGTTTGCTTCACATCTTGATACATCCTAGTGTTCCTTGGATTAACAGCAAATCTAGAACCATGAGATTCTTGCAGAATCTTCCCTTTCAACTCTGGGACGTCAGCCACGCACAATCTTTCTTCAAACTTAAGTACTTCATTCTCATAGGTGTAACCTGACCTCGGCCTGGTGATAATCTCATCAACTACCTTCTTCAGGAATTCGTCCTCCATCTGTCTTGCTTTTATTTCCTCAATAATGGTTGCTCCACTGAAATCATGGCTAAGCATGCCAAACTTCCCACCGACTTCCTGCTCAATGCGTCGGCTACCGAGTTTGCTTTACCCGGGTGATATTGAATCTGCATGTCGTAGTCCTTCAATAATTCAAGCCATCTTCTCTGCCTCAAATTTAATTCCTTCTGAGTAAACATGTACTTTAAACTCTTGTGATCTGTAAAAACTTCGCAAGAGGCTCCATACAAGTAATGACGCCAAATCTTCAAAGCAAATACTACGGCTGCCAGCTCTAGGTCATGCGTAGGATAGTTCCTTTCATGAGGTTTCAATTGACGAGATGCATATGCTATAACCTTATCGCCTTGCATTAATACACAACCTAAACCCTTATATGAAGCATCGCTATAGATCTGAAATTCCTCGTTACCTAATGGTATGACAAGAACTGGTGCTGTGACTAACCTCGTCTTTAACTCTTGGAAAACTAACTCTCTATCATCGGTCCATTCATACACCGTTCCCTTCTTAGTTAGCTGTGTCAATGGAATTGCAATCCTTGAGAAATCCTTCATGAACGTTCTGTAATAACCTATCAAACCCAGAAAACTACGAACCTCGGACACATTGGTCGGCGTCGGCCAATTCACAGTGGCTTCAATCTTACTGGGATCAACTGAGATACCCTCTTCATTAATCACATGCCCCAAAAATGAAATGCTGAAAAGCCAAAACTCACACTTGCTCAACTTAGCATACAACTTCCTGTCTCTCAAGATTTGTAGGGCAAGTCTCAGATGATTCTCGTGCTCAATCGTACTCTTGGAATAGATCAATATGTCGTCAACAAAAACAACCACGAACTCATCTATATACAGCTTAAAGACTCTGTTAATCAAATCCATGAATGCTGCAGGCACATTAGTCACTCCAAAAGGCATTACCAGAAATTCGTAGTGACCATATCTTGTATGAAAAGCAGTCTTCTCAACGTCCTCGGCTTTAACCTTAAGATGATGGTGGCCCGACCGAAGGTCAATTTTTGAAAAGACTCGTGCTCCTTGTAGTTGATCAAGCAAATCATCAATCCTAGGCAACGAGTACTTATTCTTAATGGTTACCTTATTAAGTTCTCTATAATCAATGCAAAGATGAAGTGTGCTGTCCTTTTTCTTAACAAATAGAATGGGTGCTCCCCATGGTAAAGTGCTCGGCCTAATGAATCCCTTATCCAACAATTCTTGTAATTGTAGTTTCAGTTCCCTAAGTTCAGCTGGGGCCATCCTATAGGGTGTTTTGGAGATAGGCTGCGCTCCCGACATAACGTCCACAGTAAACTCTATTTCTCTATCGACTAAGTGGCCAGGCAAGTCATTTGGAAAGACGTCGGGGAATTCATTAACAACTGGGATGTCGGCTAAATTAACATTTCCATTATGATCACTTAGTATACTACACAGGTAGCCTTGACACCCTTTTTGAATTAGCTAATAGGCTTTCATGGACAAGATCAAGTATGGTGGGGATACTACTCCTTTACCCTGGAATGCAATCTCGGCTTAGTTTGGGGCCTTCAATGTGACACTCTTAGAAACACAATTAATGGATGCATGAATCGCTACTAACCAATCCATTCCCAATATGACATCAAAGTGAGTCATGCTTAACAGCATCAAATCAACTAATAATTCTACACCCTCAACCACAACAACACACACCCTATAAATGGATGCAACAATCATAGTTCTCCCAGATAGAGTAGATACATATAGCACATAATCAAGGGGTTCTAGTGGTCTATCCAACTTCTCGACAAATTTAACAGATACAAATGAGTGTGTAGAGCCCGAATCAATCAATATGTATGCATCTTGAGAGCAAATTGAGAGTATACCTAACACTACTGTTTCAGCATTCTGGGTGTCTCCTGGCACTAGAGCAAAAACTCTGCCCTGTCTCATCTGTGTCCTTCCGACGTTGCTTCCGTGTGCAGAGCCCGAGGTGCTCCCATTTTTCTTACCATCATCAGTCTTTGTCTTCGGATAGTCCTTCACATGGTGACCCATCTCGCCACATTCAAAGCAGGCCCCTGTCGTACCCCAAGATACGGCTTCCCACAACTCGCACACGTCGGCTTAGCATTACTATCCCGATTTGAGTTGCTGGAACTGCCCATGTTCACCTTCTTCTTGGCATTAAACGGTATTCGGCGACTCTCATAATTCTGTCTCTTCCTCTGACTGTCTCCTGAATTCTGATATTGGTTTAAGTTAGCTTCTGCCAGAATGACCTTGTCTAACACTTCGGCGTAAGTCGGCATATTGAGCATGCTGACTCGGTCCTGTATCGGTCCACATAGTCCACTTTCAAACTTCTTAGCTTTTTTATATTCGTCACTGACCATATGAGGCGCCTACCTCTCCAATTCGGTAAAAGCACGGTTGTATTCTGCCACTGTCCTGTTACCTTGCGTCAAAGCCTGAAACTCTGTGGTCTTGCAATCTCGGACGCTAAGGGGAAAATGCTTGTTGTAAAATAGCTCCAAAAATCTGGCCCAAGTTAAACCAGGATTACCTTCTCGGATCATCATCCACCATCTTCGAGCGTCGTCGTCTAATGTGAATGCTGCCAATGCCACCTTCTGAGAGTCGGTGCTGGGAAAGATCTCGAACAGCTTCTCCATTTCCAAAACCCATGCCTCGGCCTTTATCGGCTCTATACCCCCTTGGAATCTTGGCGGGTTCATCTTCTTGAACTCTTTAATCAAAGTCATCGTCCCATCCCTATACAAAGCTGGCTGTGGAGGCACTTGTGGTACCGGAGGAGGTGGAGGTGGGATTGCTTGTCGTCCATTTTTCTGTTCGGCTTGGGTAGATGTAGCACTAGCATTCTGTTGCCTCATTTGCCTCAACTCACGGGCTAAACCTTCAACTAGTCTTTCTAGTCTGTCCAATCTATCCTCTGATTGATCTCGGCCAACTGGTGGTCTACCTCTCCTCATGATGCTATGAGTATGCAAAATGCAACTTTAAAACAAACTGGACTAGGAATCATGTATGCAAATAACAAATAGTCATGCCGAGATGATGCACACCTTGTCAAATAGCAAGCAATATGATGCAATCCTAACATCATTCTAAGGGAAATCCTATGCTCTTTAGGACTCAAGGTGTGTGAATAACGTACTATGAGAAACTTGTGCTCTGATACCAATTTGTCATGACCCCATTCCATCCCTAGTAGAATGGTGCCATGATGGCCAGTAATCCGAGATTACCAAAGGCCAACTTACAAGGATTCACACACAATCAGAGTATACAAATGGGGCTTACAATTGCGGAATCAATAAATTTAAATCTAAATAGTCCATAAGAGCTGTGCATAGATCAAATGAGGTA
Organism: Camellia lanceoleosa; assembly: GCA_025200525.1. Taxonomy (NCBI): domain Eukaryota; kingdom Viridiplantae; phylum Streptophyta; class Magnoliopsida; order Ericales; family Theaceae; genus Camellia; species Camellia lanceoleosa. The sequence goes on along the minus strand of JANUSC010000161.1, from coordinate 380,849 downwards.
ACATACATCTTGCCAAGGTCTTACAACTTGAATGCAAATAAAGTAAGGTACAAATTACATCTTGACAAAAAGGCTTCTCAAGCCGTCGAATACAAAATACAAAGAAATACAAGCTAAGAAGCATGATCTTCAGGATGCTACAAAAATCCGAAATCCAAAACAAGTTGCAAGCACATCTAGGCGTCACCGACGTCCTGCTCATCACCTACATATATATATATAGAGGGTGAGCGTGGATACTCAGTGAATGGTATAAGTAATAAAGGGTTTGCATGACTGATATTCAAGATCTTTATCAAAACAATACATAACATATCTAGATCAAAATCAAGGGATGAACCAAGTCCATCTATCGAATCTTTCAAAGCATCAAGGGATGCTTACTAGCATCAATATAGTACAAGGGATGACATTCCGGACAAACAAGCCCACGCGGAAAACCATCAGTGGCAAAAGAAGGCAAGACAAGGGAGATATCTCAAAACAATGGTGCAGTTGCATTATAGTCCCCTTGCACTAAGGACTTGTGCTACAAATGCTTAGAGTCCCCTAGCACATACGGACTTCCAAAATTGTGCTGCAAATGCTTAGAGTCCTCCAGCACGTAAGGACTATCCAAGATTGTGCTGCAAATGCTTAGAGTCCTCCAGCACGTAAGGACTTTCCAGGAATGTCATCAAAACAAGATAATATATATTGCAAACTAGGAATAATCATTCATGCTTACAAATACTTTTCAAACAAAGTAAAACAAGGCTTTTATCAAAACTTTGTAACATAACTTTATTAAAAATACCACTCACATAATTCTTCAAATGTCGGGGTCAAGGCAAAGTCCAAGTCCTACAAACATATGGCAAAGTCTATTGAATACACTTTCAAGCAAGCTTCACATGCATACGGATGATCTCGGCATTCCTTTCAAAACTAGATCGAGACAAGGCAAAACATGTTGAAGGTTAAGGCACTGTTTTTCCTCTCGGGAAAACATGCTAGGCACCAACCAGGTCTTGGTCGAGGTCCAACACCTTATTGCCGAGGTGTGGTCCCGATGGCCACATTCAAAAGCGAAGTCGGGAAAATCTGGGTTTCCCTTTGAAGAACATGAAGAACATGAAGATGGAGAAGATGAAGAACATGCATGGTCAAATCAGAACTTGTTATTGCAAAATTTGAGATTTCATGCTATGAGTTCGAAAACATGGACCTGGGTACCCATACTTGAAGATTTTATGAAAACAAACACAAAAACATGGTTCTTGATACAAACTTTCGGATCAAAACAAGACTTTTCTTCAAGAACACATGAACACTATCTTCTCTTTCTAAAACCAACTTTAAATCAATGCATGGCATGCAGAACAAGTTCGATCATGTAATGTAGCTAGATGATCAATAAGAACAATAAGAGTAGATTAAGATTCTAACCTCAAAACTCGAATCTAACGGTTCAACTTCCAAAGATCAAGCTTGCAATCTACTCTCTCACTCTAAAACTCCTCCTTCCTCTCCTAGAGCTTCTCTCTCCTCAAGAACAAAGACATATAGCAAAAATGTATATTTTCTAGGTCTGTCGGCTGACTTAACCCTCTGCAGGGGCATGTGGCAACGGCTGGTTGGCTCTTCTCAAAAAGATGACTGAGTGAAAAGACAAGACTATGACAAAGTGTGTTCAACAAGCTAGGCGGTAAGGGCACTCCGACAAGTAATGACGTCGGCTGATGACAAGGCTTCGGCATGCAAGGGACAATGATCTCGGCTAGGAAGGACAACACTTGGCCAAGCTGTGCCACACCTCGGTCTAGGTCATACCACTCCAGGGACAAGATCACTTGGGTTCAAGGATAGCATCTCAGCCTAGATAATACACATCTCGGCCTTGGCGATGATCACCTCGGCCTAGATAGTGACATCTCGGCCAACATGCCAGGGTGAAGGTGGAGGTCAACCAAAGTAATTCCAAGATGGTCTTAGATATAAGAGGTACAAAGGTGACCTATGCTCAGGATGACTTCGGCTAAACTCACACCAAGCAAGGTACAAAGCATGTAGTAACACTCAAGCAAAACAAAGACAAGATTTGCGATGCAAGCTTAACAAGACAAAATCATACAAATGCATATGAGCATGGTTAGGACAGTGTGAGGGTTATTACATCCCCGCTCGACCGGAGAAAGGGAAGTCTCAGAGGTTTTACTGTGCTACAGTGAAATTGCTAGGAGCTAGCATTTCACGCTAGAGCGGGACTTCCCACGCTCAAGCAGACACGCCTACAATGAAACAAAATACTGAGGGTAATAATTCTACGCTTGAGCGGCGGTTTCCCCACTCGAGCGGACTTGGAAACAAATTGTCACATTAGAGTTGAAGATAGTAGATTTGCATTGAAAATACCTAGATCTGAAGCCATCGATGAAGTTCATCATCAAAGACAAGAGATTGGTAATGGAGGATTGTGGCAACAGTGGTGATGTTGATGGCAATCAATGAGGGAAGATGACAGTGGTATGGGGGTGAGCGATGATGGTAGCGAGGGAGAAGGACAAGGACGGTGGTTGATGCGAGCACCATTGATGACAACAGAGAAGGACTTAATGGTGTCGGTAGGTTTAGCGAGGGTAGTATGGACAATTGAGGACTTAATGGTGTATTTAAATGGTCAATAGGACTTATGAGTAATTAATTTCATTTAATGGGACTAGTTGATAGATATCCCTTAAGTAAATTGGTTCATTTTACTATGCCATATGGAAGATTCACATACTAACAATGGAATTGATTGATAGAATTTCATAGAAAAAAGGTAAAAAATTGCATTGACTTGCCAAAAATTGTGATAAGACTATAATATTTTTTATTTTAAAATTCACAAAACTAATATTTTGTTGCATTATAATTTTTTCAAATAAAAAATCAATCCCAGAAATCTACAATGGCTACACAGTAGAAATAATAAATCGTTATTTAACAATTTTTATACTACAAATTTCTTTTAAGCACCACTTCCTTATTTTTGTTCTATACCTTGGCATTCTTTTCTTACATAAATTGATCTTGCACCATGAAAGGGGGAATCACTGTTCCATAGCTACTACTCCTCTACAACTACTTTTTGCCCAACATGATCATGAATGACGACAAAAAATTGCATAGATTGAAGGAAATAAACCAACCCACTTCTCCTGATAGGAACGATTGAAGATTGGTGGCCCTTTTTTCCGAGATGACATCGTTGGAGAACATTGTTGTGAGGGAAGTTCACTGTGGTTCATTCCAATAAGCAGTTTTGGGTGAGGTTATTCTTCAGAGAGAAAGTTTGTATTGCTCACATGTGTGTAAACAAATTTGCATTGAGTGAACAAATTTGAACTCTTGCTTGCTTGAGAGAATAGGAATGTTTAGTACAACTTACCTAAATTATTTATAATTCTTTTTTGGAGTCTGTATCATACTATTTGGTGTAGTTTTAACTTATAGCTTATTAGACAGAAATAATTTGAATGTGTTGAAAAAAAAATGATTATCTAAAAGCTAAGGGAAAAATATTTTTGGCTTTTACTTTTTAATTATTAGCTTTTAACATTAATAGATTGTACAAAATAGGCCCAATAACTTGATAACTCCTCAATACCCCACTTTTAAACCTTGACATGTCTATGTGGGAGGTTATTAGACCTATTTCATTATAGGAAAATAATTCATTCCCATAAAAATCTCTCACAAAAGTAACCATTTCATATACTTTGATCAGTAAAAGTTTAGCGTTACCGAGCAAGTGAATAGACTCTTACGGTCATAGTCTATGAAATGGTGCTTTTGTACAAAATTTTTGTGAGAATGTAGCATGATTGTTCATTATATTCAATTTCTAGTTACACCACGCAAAAATTTAAAAATTTAATTTGTTTCTCTCCTTATACCCACTATAATACCAAACATATTGTCATATTTACACCTTTTACCTTTGAACTCTACACTAGGGGTGTAAATTGGGCCTGACCCATGTTGGGCAGCCCAGGCTCCAACAAAAATTCGGGTCGGGCTGACTCACGGGTTAAAAAAATAGGCCTAAGCCCAGGCCCAACGCCCAGGCCTAGGGGGTATTCGGGCCTCGGGCTACGCCGATGGGCTTGGGCAGGTCTGAACATTTTTTAAAATATTTTTTTGATTTTTTCTACCAAAATTTTATTCTTTTCCACTAAAAATGACACTAGGCTGCCCAACGCCCAGGCCTAGGGGTATTCGGGCCTCGGACCAAGCGGGTCGGCCTCGGATCAGGCTTTGACTAAGCCTTGAGTGGGCCGATGGGCCTGGCTAGTTGGGTGGGGCTTCAAAATGATGACCCCGGCCTAGGCCTAGGGTCTCGGGCTGAGCTTGGACCTGGGCCTAACCGAGCTAGGCCCACCTCAGGCAGTAGGCCATTTTTACACCCATACTCTACACCATTTCTTACTACTACCTCTGGCCACTATAGTTGGTATCTCTTCCACTCCAACCATCAATCCCAACTCTCTTCCATTGTGACCGAGCCCCTTTCCTAGCTCCCTTACTACCTTACCCAACTTCCTTACCTACTGTGACCCCTATCTCCACTGCAATCTAATCCTCTCGCCATGATCTCGTACCTAGCCCTTTCACCCATTGTGACTCCCCTCCAGATCGAGGGTTTAAGGAAGAAGAAGAAGAATGGATAGAGGTAGAGAGGAGAGGTCAGGGCTGTCGATGACTGTCACGGGGTGGAAAAGGGCAGCAGCGAGTGGCAATAGTGGTGGTAAACTAGTAGAGATAAGTGGTGAGTGCAATGAAGAATTAGGATCTAAATTTTTTGAGTTTGACTACTTTTTGTTAATTTTAAGTAGGGATAAAATTGTATTAAAAAAATGGGATGTAAAGAGATTTTGTGGTGTAAATAGAATCACCAAAATTGACTTTAAAAGTGAGTTTTATACCCCTAAAAAGGTTCAATTCTTCATGTAATAATTTAAGTAAAAATTCATTGGTATTTAAGATTGGACAAGAACACTCATTTGTATTTTGAAAATGCTTTCCAGTTTCATTAAAATCCTATTGAAAATGAAGAATTAGTAAGCATTTTGTGATTTTAGAGAAATTTTCAAAACATAAGAAAAACAAAATGATTTTCTTAGGCAAAGATGGGTCCATATATAGCAAGCAAGATTGTAAGGTTTTTGAGACGTACCTATTGTTAGTTCTATCTATCTGAAAGTGCAAAAACAAAGCTATACTGCTAAAGCTCAACAAATCTTCACTGTAAATTAAAAATGGTTGATGTTGATTTTTAAAATTCACAATATATAACTCTCTGTCTCTCCATAAGAAAACAAGGACACTCTTGGATGTTTTCCGTGGTCTATGTATGGGCTCAAGCTTGCCATCGGTATGAGACGTGACACGAATTCACTGAGATAACAAATTCTATCTCTCTCCCATGGTTGGTATTCAATATTCAAAGAAGATATCAAAAGCTTGATATTTCCATCCGATCAAAGAACAAACCAGAAGGGCCATCGACAGGTGTCAAAGCTAGCACTAAAGGGCCTTTCGTGCCTTCATCAACATTGAACCCTCCATTATTGCAGTTCATGTCAGTTTTAACAAAACCAGGACTAACACAATTTACTCAGAAATTGAGGAATTTTGTTGCCAAAATCCTTGAGTAGGCTTTAAGAGCTGCTTTAGAGACAACATAAGTTGAGAGATTGATAGGCCATCGTTTGGTCTCTAACATGTCCTCTTTAACATCCTTTAAAAACTGATTTACTACCTCATCTACTTTCTCTTCTGCAAGTTTGTCGCCTTTGCTCAGTACCTTTTTTGCCCTTTAATTTGCAATATTCTGAATAGAAACATTTCAAATTTAACATGAAAAATGGAGAAAAGAACCTTGTTATTTTTATTTTTTGTATTTGACATGATCATGATGAGTTTGATTTCTACAACCAAAGTAATGGTCAAAACCCTTAATTGGTTTAATTACACTTTGAAGTGTTGCAATTTTTAGGAAATTTCACTTTAATTCATTCGTTTTCAATCTTGATTTTCAATTTTTCATTCTTTAAGTCAAGTTGTAATGTCACTCTTCTGTTCATTTACCATTAATGAGCCTAGCATTGTTTTGAGGGCATAATTAAAAGTGAAGAAACGAAAGTGAGATTTTAATAAAAATTAAGGAGCTAAAATAAGATTTTGGTGTAGAGAGTGTTACAATTGAAAATGAAGTTTGATTTAAAAGGTAAGAAATGAATTGTTACAATTAAAAATGAACTAATCAAAACAAAATTTTAATGATAATGTGTACGAGTGATAAATGTAACATTTTTTTTAATGGGAGTGGTAAATGTAATTAGTCCTCTATATTTGTAGCATATACTTTGCAAGAGAGGAACAATAGTTAACCAGCCCTTAAGGCTGCATTTGGATGATAGATTTTGGTAGGAATTTGAAAAGAAAAACGGAAAAGGTGAGTAAAATATAGTTAGTTCTATTTCATTCACATTTCACACAAAATTTCTCCTTTTCTTTTAAAATCTCTGCTCAAATCTATAATTTAAACACATCATATAAGGGAGTTGAAGTTCAAAATTTTACCTTTAGCTACCCCAAAGTAGAGGAGACATTAACTATTCTTGCTGAATTGGATAGTTGAAGAAGGGGCAGAAGAGCTTGAGTTAGCTGTTTAGGTCCATAGTAATTTGTTCATAGACACCCTTCTACTGTTTCATAAGTTTCATTCATAGCTTTCTTAGCCAAATGGGCCTTTGCACCCATAAACTTTGTATATATCAATTCCAGCATATTTAAATAATTGAGATGATAATGAGTATATAATATATATCTACATGTATGTATGCATGTATGTCGGGAGTTTCTATTTACATAACATTTTTATCTCGTTAGACCTAATTAACATTTTTTGAAATTTGTCAATATCTCAAATCTATTTGTGTCCTTGAAGGGTGACGAGGGTTGTCAGATACGGAGAAGCAAGGTCGCCTTGACTTTTTGAGGGGTCCAAGATGAACACAGAAAATGAGGATCTGGCTCTTATATATATTTTAAAATATATATTGGTAAAATTATAACAATCTTCAATTTATTATTATTTTTTACTTGTACCGACACAAAATTTATTGTATATATAAACACTAAAATTACTCCTTTTTTTTTCTCCATGGAAATCAATTAAGATTTTAAGTGAGAAATCCAATTTTAAATTATTGTGTTAGTAAGTAAATCAATCATAATTGATTTTTCTCAATAATTATAATACTATATTTCTTGAGTAATTTCATAACGGGTCGAGTTAAAACATATTATCCCAAGGCCAACAAATATATTTGGGTACAAAATCTCAGCCCAATCTAATCCTATAAACTAGATAGTTTTTGGGGGGACTGCATGTAGGTCTTAATAAGTAGACGTATTGTCTAATAGGTCATATAATAATTAATGACCTTTTTTTATCAAACACTATTAAAAAAATGTCAGTAATTGTTAATTTTCGGTAATAGTTTGAAAATTTTATCACAAAAAATATGACTAACTATAAATTTTAGTGATAGTTTAAGAAAATTGTCATAAAAAAAGATCACTAATTTTCAACTTTTAGCGATTGTTTGAAAAATTCGTTATAAAAAAAGTTACTAATTATAAATTTTAGTGATAATTTATAAAAATAGTTATAAAAAAAATTCATTAATTGTTAATTTTTAACGACGTGCAAAAAATGATCACAAAAAGTTATTTTTAGCGATGATTTTATTAACACTTATTTTCAATAAGACTTAATGGAAAATAAGTCTAACTATTAGGACCTATTAATAATTTATCCTATTTTGAAGTCTTAAAAATATCAAGTTGAGACCAAGGAAATTCTATTTTCACATACTTAATTGCTTCAGTACACATACTTTATAATTTAATTATTAATTAATTTTCTCAAACACACACACTAAATGTATCAATTATATCATTCACTCATATCATTGTACACATACTCCTTCAACCATCCTTCCACACTCTTGTCCCTCCTTCTACACACACTGCTATGGTTTGGAAATTTATAGACTCATAGTGCTACAATAGTCAAAGTGAAGATCCACAGTAAAAACTTTGCTTTATTAAAGACCTCCATTCTATTAATGACACCATTGAAGACCTCCATTGACAACACCATTGAAGAGACTCCATTGAATGATCATTACTACTAGTTGTGGACTTTAGATAAACTGTTGAATAATCGTTGGGGGAAAAAATGTTGGAAAGGAAGACACAATTAATGTGACATTCCCAAAAAATATGAAAATCCTCTAAAAATGGTTTTATGGTTTGCAAGAAAAATGGATTTTAAATCACTCACTTGCCCTCTTTCTTTGCATGATAAAAAGAGGAAAGAGGCATTCATTGTGGGGATTCCAAAGATGCAAAAAAAAAAAAAAAAAAAAAAAAAAAGAAGAAAAAAAAAAGAAAAAGGTCACTTAAGGTTAATTAAAAGGGGGCTCAACAATTATAATACTATATTTCTTGAGTAATTTCATAACGGGTCGAGTTAAAACACCTTATCCCAAGGCCAACGAATAGATTTGGGTACAAAATCTCAGCCCAATCTAATCCTATAAACTAGATGGTTTTTGGCAGGACTGCATGTAGGTCTTAATAAGTAGACGTATTGTCTAATAGGTCATATAATAACTAATGACCTTTTTTTTATCAAACACTATTTAAAAAAATGTCAGTAATTGTTAATTTTTGGTAATAGTTTGAAAATTTTATCACAAAAAATATCACTAATTATAAATTTTAGTGACAATTTAACAAAATTGTCATAAAAAAGATCACTAATTTTCAACTTTTAGCGATTGTTTGAAAAATTCGTTATAAAAAAAGTTACTAATTATAAATTTTAGTGACAATTTATAAAAATAGTAACAAAAAAAATTCATTAATTGTCAACTTTTAACGACATGCAAAAAATGATCACAAAAAGTTATTTTTAGCGATGATTTTATTAGCACTTATTTTCAATAAGACTTAATGGAAATTAAGTCTAACTATTAGGACCTATTAATAATTTATCCTATTTTGAAGTCTTAAAAATATCAAGTTGAGACCAAGGAAATTCTATTTTCACATACTTAATTGCCTCAGTACACATACTTTATATTTAATTATTAATTAATTTTCTCAAACACACACTAAATGTATCAATTATATCATCCACTCATATCATTTTACACATACTCCTTCAACCATCCTTCCACACTCTTGTCCCTCCTTCTACACACACTGCTATGGTTTGGAAATTTATAGACTCATAGTGCTACAATAGTCAAAGTGAAGATCCACAGTAAAAACTTTGCTTTATTGAAGACCTCCATTCTATGATGCTAAAACATGCTAACAACTCATGCTTAATGATGCTAAAACATGCTAACAACTCATGCAATGCATGCTAGAAGCCAAGAATACCAAGGCTAGTGAAGGACACGACACTAGAGGTGTGCAATACAATGCACAAAGGACTAAACCAACCCCAAACAGACCTCATGCATGCCAAAATAGTGGCCAAAACATCTTGAAACTTGGGCATAAGAAGCTAGAAATGCATGCTCATATGATGGCTCATAAACAAGGCATAAAGGCACAACTCTTAAACACAATTAAAAAGTGATAAGCATGATAATATGGAAAATATATAAGCTCTAAAATACCATGCCAAATGATGCCAAGGCATGCAAACAACTCAAGCAAAGCATGCTAGAAGCCTTAGACAATAAGCTAGTGAAGGCATTTGCACTATAGTTATACAAAACACGAGCCATATCACCAAGACAGCCCAAAATAGTCCTAAAACATCTTAAATGAAGTTCTAAAACATGCTTGAAATAAGCTAAGAATGGCTAGACTTAGAGGCCAAAACAATAGCACATGGTAGGCAATTTAGCACAATTGCATTACAAGCATACAAAACAAAGCTCGAATGATCAAACTGGCTCAAAATAGAGTTCAAGCATGCCAAAATATGAGCAAAAACATGCTAGATTGGCGAATACATATGCAAGATTAATAGGCTAAACCATCAAGTAAGCTAGGCTAGCATGCAAGTTTACACTACAAGTGTATAAAGCATGCAAGAGGTGACCAAACCTACCCAAAAAAGAGTTATATCAGGTCCTAAAAGTTACAAAAAAAGTGATTGAACTGAGCTTAAAAGAAGGAGAAATACATGCTGATTTTGTAGGCCATCAATGCATGCAAACAAGACAAGAGGAGAGGGGATCACCCCCTCCCATTTGGGACCTCAAAACATGGTTTTTGTAACTGAAAAATCTCTGAGTTTTAGCGGTAAAAAGGCCCAAAAATTTGGATTTGACGGTGGTGAGAAGTTGCACAAAAGGCCTCACAAGCCAAGGAACAAAAAGGAATAACAACCCCCTAGCCAAACAAGGCATAAACCAACACTTTTAGGACTAAAAAATAGAGGAAAAATAGAGATTTTAGTAGTTCAACACCACCCCAAAAACAACCCCAAAGTAGTTGAAAACTATGGCAAAACAATAGTGAACAAAGAGCTTAAAAGGGATGAAGGAGTTACCTTTGAAGCACAGCAGCAAATCAGCCTCTTTTCTGAGCCAAACAACCTTCCAACAGCCCAAAAAAAGGTTCCAAGGGACCTCAGCCAAATGGTGATCAACTTTGGTTAAGGGTCTCTTTGCAAAAGTGTAGAGAATTTTAAGCTTAAAGCTCAAAACAAGAGAAGAATGAGAGAATTCTAGAGGGAGGGGCTGGAATTTTGCTCACAAAATTATAGAGAGAGAGAGAGAGAGAGAGAGAGAGACTCCCCAAAACTTGCTAACCCTTGCAAAATGAGAGATATGGTTCAATATATAGCAATATATGAGCATTGGTCGAAATATCTCTATTCAGAAATATCTAAGACAGCCTGGAATAGCTGGAGCAAAATATCTGCAGATTCTAGGCTTTCTGGGAATTTTAGGTCGACTGACCACCTCAACTGGTCAACGGACCACTTTTTCTGGTCGGCAAGGATCTTTTTCGGTCGGCATATGGTCGGCATGCTCCATTTGTGGTCGGCACACTCCCTTAGTGGTCTGCAGCAAAAATCAGTCCTGGTCCTCGACTTGAAGCAAGCCTAACTCCTTCATCTGGATGCCTTTTCAGGTCATTCTTGTGTGCAAATTGAAGCCCTAGAAGTAAGATTTCCAATGGTGGTTGTGAAGCCCCTGAAATATGTATTCACTTTAAAGGCCCTAAAGTTTGAATTATTTTCTTAAAGCCCCTCGGTTACTTGAATTAATTCGAATCTTGTCGGCTAGCATTTTTTTATTTTATTTTATTTATCAAAACAGGAATTATGCTAGTTGGGTAAGGCTCCCTAACCAAATTTAATTAAAATTCTACATAAGTAGGGTTCTAATACATGTATTTAACTCCAAACCCTCACTCTTTGTTTAATTTCAAAATTTAGCCCAAAAACTAGTACATGTACCCTTGTACCATAAGTACCATCAATAAAGTGAGATATATATATATACACCTTGAAGAGTGTGCCCTAGAACCAAAAATTGATTAAAAAGTAGCCCCTTCACCCTTCCCTAGGGCCGGCCATTCTAGGAGAAAGTGAGGAGACAATTTTCAAGATTTATCATCATGAAATTCTAGAAAAACACAAACCTAGTACCCTAGACCTAGGATGCTAATTCCAAAACTAGCTTCATTTCAACTAGATGTTGCCTAATCCTTGAGTAAGCCTCCCAAATAACTCCTATTCCTTTAAACTTCAAACAAATCCAAACCTTTCCATCCATTTCCAACTAATGGGCTTTTAGGACATTTTACATCAAAAATTGTTCATAAATACCAACATCCCCCAGCTCGACAATTACAAACAACACACTCACACACACATTCGGCTAGAGAGGAGAATGGAGAGCAAGAGAGAGAAGTTTAAACAGGAAGAGGGAGGAAGAAGAGAGCCTTCTTGTTCAAAGCTTAACAAGTAAGCCACAACACAACCTTTTCTTTCATTTTCCTTTTTCAAATACATGTTTCTAATGGTTCTAAATAATTTTTTCAGATATGTTTTGATGATTTACTTGTGTTAAAGGTGCTAAGAGTTGAGTATTGACTTTATCTCTCTTGTATTTTTCCCATTTTGGCACAAAACCATTTTTTTCATACAAATTTCTCAAACTTTCCAAGGGCACACTTCCAAGTAAATTTTCTGAGTTTAAGGTATGTTAGTTGTCCTGTTTTCATCACAAAAGAAACAAAAATTTTCCCTTGGTGGATCCCTTTTCTCATAAATCTTCTTGCTTTGGGCATGGTACCTTAGAATCTGTGTTTCGCAGCCCACTTCCAAAAATTCCAGAAAAAAGTACAAAATTATTCTGGACCTCTATTTTATGTATAAATCTTCCTTAAGGAGTTAGCTTTCAACTAAAATTAGTTTCATCGAAAAACATTAAGCGGTTTGCAAGAAAATCAAATTTTTGTAACAGTCGACGGATCTGGACAGAATGTGGACAGCGCTGAAATGTTTTCTAAATAACATAAAATCTAGGAAAGAAATCCCATTTCCGAAATATGTTCTAGAAACTAGATGAAATTCTCTACGAACCATAGGAAGGTCGAGTCTAGTGAAAGATCTAAAATAGTCCTTTCATTTTAATCTTTATGTGATATTAAATCTGGAAATTTCGTTATGCATGGATGTTTTATGCACTCATATTCATGAAAATGTTTATTAGCTTATGACCATATTTTGGCATGATATTATATGTGTTATGGCTATGTTATTTATCTTCCTCATCTTATGGATGCATGCTTTTGTGGATATTATTGTCTTGTAGGTTGGACTAACCTTGATGTAAAACATTTAACTCATCAGGAAACCTAATTGGGAGGGTATTGGGTTTTCGAGCACTTGAGTCTTGAAAAGATGAGATTACGTGATATATGGTTTGTTGGGATGCGTTCCCTATTTGGAAGTTAAAGTCTTGCGCCAGTGGTTTTCAGAACCCCTGAACGGAGCGGTTGTATTCGGACCCTAGGTGGTTTGGTGTAAAGAGGGATTCGGGCAAGGCCCTATTTTACCGTCTCTTTTGAGGCCCTGCGGTTGGCGCTACATGGTACATAACCGTTGGTAGGCATCCGAGGTTAGGTCTGCAACAAAGCAGCAAAAGAGGGGCATACCGAATAATCCGCATCCGATTCTTGTGGTTGGGAGGACGAAATCTCTTTGGGGGATTTCTAGTTTACTAACATCTAACTTAACGCTTTGTTTATTTATTTAAGTATCATGTTTTATTACTTGATGTTATAATTGTGACTGTGTATTGGACTGGGGAAAAAGGGATGGGGTGTGTGTGTGTTTACTACGCTTTCAAAGCTCACGGTGTACCATGCTAGGTGACGAAAAGGAACTTATAGCTGGAGACGACGAGCCTGAAACCTTCGAAGACTTTTGGCTATCCTAGAAAAATTAGAAGTTTCTTTTTGGATATTTTGTAAGACTCATGTGAAGATTTAAGCTTTCTTTTAGGATGTAATGTAATGGACCCATCTTTTAAATTAAGTATATTTTGGTTGTTATGTATTTGTATTCTACGTATATGTATGAACATTATCGTTGCTTATGAGACCTTGTGCCAATACCTTTTAAGATCTGTCAAAAAGGTAGTGCACTGCCTAAGAATGCTGGACTTAGAAGGGAGGCTATTTTGACTGCTTCGGCGATCTGGGATCTTACTTGGTTATTGACCATAGGACTCATTAGTGACTCTCCCTTGACTGTAACCAATAGTATAGAATCGAAGCGTCACAACTTGGTATCAGAGCCTAGGTTCAGCCCTTAACCCTCGCAACCCTATACGCGACTTTAGGAGCCCTTTTGTAATGATGCCTATTATAATATATGAATGATGTGTTGACCTATGTTATTGACTGTTACTTGCTTTAGTGCACCCTAAGGAAACTGAACCCTTATTTCAAATCTAAGTAGTAAGATTTTCTAAGACTGGAAACCAACTCACCACATGCCATGAACAGAATGGTGGACACGTGAGCTAATGGCTATACCGAAACCAGCAACAATGTACAAAATCGTCCCAGAAATCAACACGGACCCATCCCCGCATGGGCTGACATCCCCAATAACCTAGGTCCTCAAATTTTGGTGGAACTAGGGCAAATAAGGAACAATCGGCAGAATGAGAGGACTCGACTCTTTTCTGAGTTTCTAAAGCAGAGACCTCCAAAGTTCACAGGCGTACCGGACCCAAAGATAGCTGAAAATTTGCTTCCACAGATAGAGAAAATGCTAGACACCATGGGCATAACCGAGGCCACAGATAGAATAGCTTTGGCAGTATTCGAGCTTGATGATGAGGCTAACCATTGGTTGGAGTTAATCAGGAATACTCGTGACATAGCGAGCCTATCATGGAACCAGTTCAGGGAACTATTCCTAAATAAATATTTCCTAGTACTATCCGCCAAGAACGAGTCAAGGAATTCCAAAACCTGGAACAATGAAATATGACCGTGACCCAGTATGCTGCAAAATTTGAAGAGCTAGCCCGTTACACGGCCAGATGCGTAGCAAATGATGAAGAGAAAGCAAGGATGTTCGAGTGGGGACTGGACCTTACAATCAGGGGAAGAGTTCTTCCGCAACAACTCCCCTCATATGTCGAGGTGCTGGAAACGACATTAGAATCTGAAAGGGAAGTAAACGATGCTAGGAAAGCTTGGAACAAGAGAAAAGGGAGTCACGCGTCTATTGGGCCTCAGAGGAACCAGAAGGGAAGCATGACCTCAAAGCCCTACTCCAGACCACAACCACAACAGCAACGACAGCAACCACAGCAACAGATCCAAAGAGGAGGCTATCAACAAAGGCCGATGGGACAAATCCAGTGCTTTCATTGCCAACAATTAGGGCACAAAAAGAGCGAATGCCCCCAACTCCCTCCATCTGGATACCAAGCAGGAGGTTCCAAAGCAAATGCCCAGGCATTAGGTGGGCAGAAGCCTTGGAGAAATATGACAGGATCTACCGGGCAGCACCAGAAGAGTGGAGGAACTCAGAACGCCAAGACCAGTGGTAACCAGAAGGCAACCGGCAGAATCTTTGCCCTGCAAGAGGAAGAAGCGGACCCGTTTGTAATTGAGGGTAATTTAGTACTATACAATTCTTGGGTGCATCTTTTATTTGATACCGGTG
Source organism: Camellia lanceoleosa (assembly GCA_025200525.1). Classification (NCBI taxonomy): domain Eukaryota; kingdom Viridiplantae; phylum Streptophyta; class Magnoliopsida; order Ericales; family Theaceae; genus Camellia; species Camellia lanceoleosa. Next base: position 365,581 of record JANUSC010000161.1, on the reverse strand, counting down.
CATCACATTCCTTCATATCCTCTGCTTGTGCTCAGTCATTAGAACTTGTATGTGAATCTTTAGAAACTGCCTTAAGTGTAATGTCACCTATGGGAGGATGCGTTCGGGTAGGATTGATCTGTAAGGATTGTAAGATAGGAATGTTGGACCTACGCTTAACTTGTAACCTTCGTGTCATGGAAATGTCGGACTTCGATATCATTTTGGGTATGGACTGGTTGTCTGCCCGCTGAGCGGTGATCGACTGTCATCAGAGGAAGGTGGTAGCTCACATGCAAGATGGAACACGTTTCCAGTTTAAGGGAGATAGACAAGACCCCATGGCTTGAACGAAACATCGGACGCAGTGGCGCGATCAAATTGCGGGTAGGATAGCAAGTCTGATTCTAAATGAGGAGGGCCAAGGAGAAATAGAGCTTCCGCGCGTAGTATGCGAGTATGCAGATGTATTTCCCATAGAATTACCAGGATTGCCGCCAACCCGGCTCCGTATCGTATGGCACCAGCAGAACTAGGAGAATTGAAGACGCAACTACAAGAATTGCTCGAGAAAGGATTCATTAGGCCAAGTGCTTTGCCATGGGGAGCACCCGTGTTGTTTGCTAAAAAGAAGGACAGGTCGTTGAGGCTATGCATCGATTATCGTCAACTCAATCAAGTCACGATTAAGAACTGATACCCACTCCCAAGGATTGATGACCTCTTTGACCAACTTAGAGGCTCAAGGTGCTATTCAAAGATCGATCTCAGGTCAGGTTACCATCAACTATGAGTCAAAGAGGAGGATATACCAAAGACTGCCTTTCGTACTAGATATGGCCACTATGAGTTTGTAGTAATACCCTTCGGACTAACCAATGCACCGACAGTATTCATGAGCCTAATGAATAAGATTTTTAGACCATACCTTGACCAGTTTGTAGTAGTGTTCATTGATGATATCTTGGTATATTCAAGGTTTAAAAAAGAGCATGAGCAACATTTAAGGACTGTCCTCCAAGTTCTTAGGGATAATCGGTTATATGCCAAGGTGAGTAAATTTGAGTTCTGGTTGAATGAAGTAAAATTCTTAGGGCATGTGGTATCAGAGAATAGGATTGCGGTGGATCGAACCAAGGTGGAGGCAGTATTAGATTGGAGACAACCAAAAATCATGTCAGAAATCCGCAGCTTCTTAGGATTGGCCGGTTATTACCGGAGGTTCATCCAAGATTTCTCTAAACTAGCTAAACTATTGACTCGTTTGATGCAAAAAGGAGTAAAATGTGAGTGGGACGAAGCCTGCAAAAACTACTTCCAAGAGCTAAAGAAGAGGTTAACTAGTGTGCCAATTTTGACCATCCCAGAACGAGAAGAGGGGTACACTGTGTATTGCTATGCGTCTAAAGAATGGTTTGGTTACGTGCTCATGTAAAATGGAAAGGTAGTCGCGTACGGATCCAGGCAGTTAAAACCTCACGGGCACAACTACCCCACGCATGACTTGGAGTAAGCAGCCGTAGTTTTTGCCCTAAAGTTATGGCGACATTACCTGTATAGGGAACAATTTGAGATTTTCACACATCACAAGAGTCTGAAGTATCTATTTACACAGAAGGACCTTAACTTTAGACAGAGATGATGGATGGAGTACCTTGAGAATTTTCAGTTCACTCTCTCATATCACCCCGGTACAGCCAATGTAGTAGTAGATGCTCTAAGTCGCAAGAGCAGAGGGATGATGGCTAAGATCTCCGTCAAGGAATGGGATATGGTTAAGACACTCAATGAGTTCAGGATCCAAGTAGAATCTCAAGATACAAGAGCATATCTTAGTGCGCAGAAGGTGATGCCTAAGTTGATGAATGAGGTCATGGAGGCCCAGAAGCACGATCAGGAGGTAGCCTATATCAAGGGATGTCAGGAATCAGGAGAACCCATGCCCAATTGGGTAATTTACCCCGATGGGAGTTTGAGATACCAAGGTAGATTGTTTGTACCAAGTGACGAGTTACTTAGAGAAAAGGTACTGAAGGAATGTCATCATTCTGCATTTGCGGTACATCCAGGAGGGACTAAAATGTACCAAGATTTGAAGAGGCAGTATTGGTGGAATGGAATGAAGAAGGAAGTGGCTAAATTTGTAGCAAAATGTCTGACATGCCAACAAGTGAAGGCGGAACATCAGAAACCATGGGGAATGTTGCAACCTCTACCAATAGCCGAATGGAAGTGGGAGTATGTGACGATAGATTTTGTGACAAGATTGCCTAAGTCACCTAGGGGGCGCGATGCTATATGGGTAATAGTGGACCGTCTCACCAAGTCAGCACATTTCTTACCCTATAAGATGACCGACACTTTAGAGTCTATGTGCAGACTCTACATTGTGTAGATCATTCGACTACGTGGAATTCCGGTATCTATTGTGTCAGATCATGATCCACGATTCACCTCTCGATTTTGAGGGAGCTTGCAGGAAGCTCTTGGTACTGAGTTATGTTTTAGCACCGCCTTTCACCCATAGACAAATGGACAATCTGAATGCACCATCCATACACTCGAGGATATTTTGAGGGATTGCGCAATGGATTTTTAAGGAAGTTGGGAACAACACCTACCCCTAATTGAATTCTCCCATAACAACAGTTTTCAAGCTAGCATCGGTATTGAACCATTTGAAGCATCATACGGACGACCTTGTAGATCGCCGATTTGTTGGACGGAGGTGGCTGATGCAAATCTGATAGGACTCGAACTTGTTCTAGAGACTACTAAGAAGGTCAAATTGATCCGACAACGGTTAAAGACTGCTCAAGACCGTCAAAAGAATTATGCGAATAGGAGGAGAAGACCATTGATGTTTGAAGAAGGCAGCCATGTGTTCCTAAAGGTGCAACCTAGGCGAGGAGTCGTACGTTTTGGGAGAAAGGGGAAGCTGTCACCACGATATATTGGACCTTTCGAGGTATTGGAAAGAGTGGGTGAAGTAGCATATAGACTAGCTCTACCCCCGCAGTTAGCAGGGATACACAACGTCTTCCATGTATCTATGTTGAGAAAATACATCGCTGATCCGACACACGTCCTCAAATGGGAAGAGATCAGTCTTGACAAAGATGTTACATTTAATGAAGGACCGGTAGCAATACAGGATAGTCGAGAGAAGAACCTCAGAGGCAAGATGGTTCACTTGGTGAAAGTTCTATGGCGTCATCGGGGAATTAAGGAATCTACCTGGGAACGCCAGTATTGGGTGAAGGCAAACCACCTCGAGCTTTTCAAAGGCAATATGTAGTTGAATTTCAAGGACAAATTTGTTTTAAGGGGGATAGGTTGTGAAGCCCCTGAAATATGTATTCACTTTAAAGGCCCTAAAGTTTGAATTATTTTCTTAAAGCCCCTTGGTTACTTGAATTAATTCGAATCTTGTCGGCTAGCATTTTTTTATTTTATTTTATTTATCAAAACAGGAATTATGCTAGTTGGGTAAGGCTCCCTAACCAAATTTAATTAAAATTCTACATAAGTAGGGTTCTAATACATGTATTTAACTCCAAACCCTCACTCTTTGTTTAATTTCAAAATTTAGCCCAAAAACTAGTACATGTACCCTTGTACCATAAGTACCATCAATAAAGTGAGATATATATATATATATATATATTCACCTTGAGGAGTGTGCCCTAGAACCAAAAATTGATTAAAAAATAGCCCCTTCACCCTTCCCTAGGGTCAGCCATTCTAGGAGAAAGTGAGGAGACAATTTTCAAAATTTATCATCATGAAATTCTAGAAAAACACAAACCTAGTACCCTAGACCTAGGATGCTAATTCCAAAACTAGCTTTATTTCAACTAGATGTTGCCTAATCCTTGAGTAAGCCTCCCAAATAACTCCTATTCCTTTAAACTTCAAACAAATCCAAACCTTTCCATCCATTTCCAACTAATGGGCTTTTAGGACATTTTACATAAAAAATTGTCTATAAATACCAACATCCCCCAGCTCGGCAATTACAAACAACACACTCACACACACATTCGGCTAGAGAGGAGAAAGGAGAGCAAGAGCGAGAAGTTTAGACAGGAAGAGGGAGGAAGAAGAGAGCCTTCTTGTTCAAAGCTTAACAAGTAAGCCACAACACAACCTTTTCTTTCATTTTTCTTTTTCAAATACATGTTTCTAATGGTTCTAAATAATTTTTTCAGATATGTTTTGATGATTTACTTGTGTTAAAGGTGCTAAGAGTTGAGTATTGACTTTATTTCTCTTGTATTTTTCCCATTTTGGCACAAAACCATCTTTTTTCATACAAATTTCTCAAACTTTCCAAGGGCACACTTCCAAGTAAATTTTCTGAGTTTAAGGTATGTTAGTTTGCCTGTTTTTATCATGAAAGAAACAAAAATTTTCCCTTCATGGATCCCTTTTCTCATAAATCTTCTTGTTTTGGGCATGGTACCTTAGAATTTGTTTTTCGCAGCCCACTTCCAAAAATTCCAGACAAATGTATAAAATTAGTCGGGGCATATATTTTATGTCAAAATCTTCCTTAAGGAGTTATCTTTCAACTAAAATTGGTTTCATCAAAAAGCACTAAGCGGTTTGCAAGAAACTCAAATTTTCGTAACGGTCGACGGATCTGGACGGAATCTGGACAGTGCTGAAATGTTTTCTAAATAACTTAAAATCTAGGAAAGCAATTCCATTTCCAAAATATGTTCTAGAAACTAGTTCAAATTCTCTACGAACCATAGGACGGCCGAGTCTGGTGAAAGATCTAAAATGGTCCTTTCATTTTAATCTTTATGTGATATTAAATTTGAAAATTTCGTTATGCATGGATGTTTTATGCCCTCGTATTCATGAAAATATTTATTAGCTTATGAGCATATTTTGCCATGATATTATATGTGTTATGGCTATGTTATTTATCTTCCTCATCTTAAGGATGCATGCTTATATGGATATTATTATCTTGTAAGTTGGACTAACCTTGATGTAAAACATTTAACTCATCAGGAAACCTAATTGGGAGGGTATTGGGTTTTCGAACACTTGAGTCTTGAAAAGATGAGATTACGTGATATATGGTTTGTTGGGATGCGTTCCCTATTTGGAAGCTACAGTCTTGCGCAAGTGGTTTTCGGAACCCTTGAACGGAGCGATTGTATTCGGACCCTAGGTGGTTTGGTGTAAGGAGGGATTCGGGCAAGGCCCTATTTTACCGTCTCTTTTGAGGCCCTGCGGTTGACGCTGCACGGTACATAACTGTTGGTAGGCATCCGAGGTTAGGTCTGCAACAAAGCAGCAAAAGAGGGGGCATACCGAATAATCCGCATCTGATTCTTGTGGTTGGGAGGATGAAATCTCTTTGGGGGATTTCTAGTTTACTAACATCTAACTTAACCCTTTGTTTATTTATTTAAGTATCACGCTTTATTACTTGATATTATAATTGTGACTGTGTATTGGACTGGGAAAAAGGGACGGAGTGTGTGTGTGTGTTTACAGGGCATTCAAAGCTCATGGCGTATCATGCCAGGTGACGAAGAGGAACTTATAGCTGGAGATGATGAGCCTGAAACCTTTGAAGACTTCTAGCTATCCTAGAAAAATTAGAATTTTCTTTTTGGTTATTTTGTAAGACTCACATGAAGATTTAAGCTTTCTTATGCGATGTAATGCAATGGACCCATCTTTTAAATTAAGTATATTGTGGTTGTTATGTATTTGTATTCTACGTATATGTATGAACCTTATCGTTGCTTATGAGACCTTGTGCCAATACCTTTTAAGATCTGTCAAAAAGGCAGTGCACTACCTAAGAAAACTGGACTTAGAAGGGAGGTTATTTTGACTCCTCCGACGATCTGGGATCTTACTTGGTTATTGACCATAAGGATCATTAGTGACTCTCCCTTGGCTGCAACCAATAGTGTAGAATCGGGGCGTCACAGTGGTGGCCTCATAGCTAAAATCCAAGTGTGCAAATAGATAAGCCTGATTTAGCGAGGGCCGCTCGACTCTCTCTTAGTAATTCATGTCCATCTTCTTCCCCAACTTGGTATCTTCCCTCTTCTCTTCTTTTCTTCAACTCCAAACCCCTAAACAAGGTGTTCTGAAAGATTTTTCAATGATTTCATCTCTCTTTCATTCATTTTCACTTTGTCCTTGATCGGTTAATCGAAAAGCGCAACATTTAACGAAATGCGAGCGTCGGAACATCGTAGGAACTTTATTTCAAAAACATTTTGAAAGAGAGGGCCTTAAGGTCTAAAAACCATTCAAAATAGTTTTGGTTCGAAAAAGGGCTGGGAGGTTTGGATTTGACACTCTCCTTGCCAAACAAATCGACTATTTGTATAGCATAGCCTACATCACTAAGTAAACAATCAGTAGCGCCCAAGTCTTAAGGGCGGTCAAAAATGGGGTGTCTACAATTTTTTTCTGAATCCAAATGTTGAGTTGTTTATTTCTTGCTTGAGTTTGAATTTCCATTGGTTTGCAACTATTCCATATCAAAATCAAGTAAAAATTGTGGAACTAATACGAAAACAATATAAATAATAGAGTATAAACTTAGAGATTAAAGCAATATGATAGATGTTTTGAGAGTTTTGTTTTGCAAACAATAGATGAGTATAGAGTGTATAACAAGTAATGTGACAACAATGGAAAAACAGTGTTTGGTGGAGATTTCAAAACTCATTTTTACCCCTTGGCTTGAGTGTGGTGTTTGGTTAGAGTTTTCAAAAATTGATTCCACACCTACTTTTGAAAACATGTCTACCCGGTCATCTTCCTAGACGTCCCCTCGGACGTTCGGCTGGTTGAACGGAATAGTATTCTTTTTTTTGGGAATTCGCACCTTTTTTATATATTTTAAATAAAAAAATATTTTTGAAAATTTTTAATTGTTTTATGAGTTTTTAATAGAATTTTGGATTGTGTGTTTGCTTATGAATTGTAAGTTTTTTAATCAAATAAAATTTCTAATTTCAAAAACTCAAAACTCCCTCCAAAACTCAATTCAAAACTCATAACCAAACAAATTTATCTTTTCAAATCATAATTCCAAAACTCACAAACTCAAAATACAACTCTATTTTCAAATCATAATTCTAAAACTTTACCAAATGCTATTTACTTTTTTTAAACTCAAAAGGTATACATTGAGATTTTTTTTTTGTTCTTGAAAGATGTGTATAGAGAATTTTTTTCATATACTATTATAGATGTTGTTGGATGTCTATTATGATTATTTTTATTTAGGATATAATTATCATTAAATTTATATTTCATTAAGTGTGTGCTCTAAGCTAATTAGATGTATGGAAATAGAATTTTCCATTAGACCATGGCGACTCCTATGACACGCTCATCATCTATTAAAAGACTTACCTCGCCATCCTTTAAGTTTAAACTAGCAAATGCCTCGGCATCAACTATGACGCCATTGATCCCTGCATTGTTCACCTGCCAACAATATTCAACCATCTTAGTTCAGTTTCCTTATTTTGTAACATTTACCCATTTTATCATAAGAGCAAATTTAGATAATTTCATTACATTATTGGAATGAAGATCTCTAGTCCAATATCTACGGTTGCAATTCAATTTGAGTTTTAAAATATATTTTTAACTGTTTTTGACCGTGAAAGAAATATATGTTGGTATGACTTTTTCATAACCATTATCAATTAGAAACTTCCAATAATCTTACCAATATGTTGAGCTTTCCGAATTTTGTTTTGATGTAATCTGCCAGAGAAGCAATACTAGCAGAATCTGAAACATCAAGTTGATGAAAAACAATATCAGATAACCCACAAATTTTGAGATTTTCAATAGCTTCAGGGCCCCTCTACTCATCTCTAGCTGTTAAAACCACCATGACTTCATTCAAAGCTAACTGTCTACATATCTCGAACTCAATTCCTTTATTGCCCCCAGTTACTATTGCAATCCTAAAAACCAATTAACCAATACACAACAAAACTAAGGTGTCAATTAGACGTTAGGATAAATTACATTTATAGGTTTTAAAATATGCATTTTATGTCACTTTGACCCATCAAGTTAAATTTTGTCAATTTTGTTCTTACAATTTCCAATTTAGTTTGGTATAATTTCAAGTGGACTATCTAAATAGTCGACGAAATGATAGTAAAATGCATATATAGTCCCTAAAGTATGTGTTCCATGTTACTTTGGTTGAATTTTTTTAATTTTGTTAGTTTGGTTCCAAAACATTGATAAATAATATCAAATGTATAAACTTATAAGATTTTGGGGTGAGATAGACAAAATTAAAACTTTAGGAACCAAAAGAACACAAAATGTACGCCTTTAAGGATCATAGTTGAAATTTAAAATCATTCCATTAATGATTTAAACGATAGTTTGGAATTAGACTAATTTGACTCCAATTGAAAAACTTGAAGGGTGAAATTGAGAAAATTAAAATTTGAATGACCAAAATGACATAAAATGTATACTTTTTAGAATCATAAATGTATTTTATCTGATATATAAAATTAAATGAAGAAACGAGAGAGAGAGAGAGAGAGAGAGAGAGAGAGAGGATGTACCTGTTTGGTGCTGCTGTGGTGATTGTTCCCACAATTTATGAGTATGATCTGTGTGTAGATTTATAGATTTCTTTTAGAGTTATTGAATGTGATTATTTTCCATGGTGGACATACTATTTATTTGGAAAAATTGTAATTTAGTAATTTCTCCTCAAAATAATTATAAAATTATGAAAAAGTGGAAAATTTAATTATTATAATTTGTGAATTTTATTAAGAATTTGAATTTATTTTTTTTAGAACTTAAGTGAATTGTTATTTTTTTCTATTTATTTTGTGTCAACCTAATATTTATGTGTGATACGTACGCTGTGACGACATGGTCCTCCAACGTAAGCCGTGATATCATTCTCATTTGAAATTTGAGGAGTGATGGAGACCCCCTCCAATCACCACCCCCACCACCCTCACAAATATGTGGTAGGTGGTGATTGGAGGACAAGAGAAACAAAAAAAAAAAAAAAAAGAAAAAAAAGAAAGAAAATCCAACCAATGAGAGAGAGGGGGTCAAAGGGGATGGGAAAAAAAGAGGATCTTAGACATTTTTGTTGAAATTTCCGTAGGCAGCTCCAACAATTGCTTTTGATTGTTGAAATAGTATACAAAATAATCGGATTATCAGAGCACTGTCAAGCAACACAAATATATTATGTGCTTCGTTTTGGAGGTGAATTTAGCAGTAACCTATAACATACCAAATTAACAAATCTAGTAAGACAAACATTATCTTACGAATAGCAAATTCACAACTTCAAGTATTCCATCATCTTTATTTAGTTAAAGAATATTTTCTATTTTTAAAAGGCAAAAAATATTTTACGTACTAAAGTCTTATCAATGCCATTACAATACCACTATCACCATCATGATGGCCAGTACCACTCATCATCATCGCCATCACCACCACCACCACCACCACCACCACTAGGAGTGCAACTTTGATGGGCTTAACCCAAGCAACTTGAGCCCAACCCAACTTTTTTTAAAGCTCAAGCAAAATATTTTTGAATTCAGTGTTGGTTTGGATACAAAATTCTAAGCCTGAATTAAATTTGGATGGGTTTAGGTAAAAGTATCAAACAACTTGAGTAATCTAAAATCTGAATTATATATATAAATATATATAAAAAAAATATTAAATATACATATAAATGATTGGCTATTGGATAATGTTAAAATAATTTGGATTGTTATATCATATTACATATATATTATATACAAAAGAAACACAACACATATCTTTTTCTGACTCCGAAATTGTAAACACCACTACATTGATTTTTCAATTCTTATCTCTCTTACATTATATATATATATATATATAATATTTTTTTATATTATTAATAATTTATATAAAAAATGTAAATATTGTCTAATTTTACCAAATTAATTAACTTATTTGCACAAAAATGAATCAAATTTATATGCAATTAGGGTCTAACTCGGGTTGGGCTTGGGTAGACAGTCTCGGGTTACAAATTGGGGTTGGATGGGTTGGGAAGCTCTCAACACAACTTGGGTTGGGTTTGGAAAATCTCTTGACTCGCTGTAGACGGCCCCGGAGAACTCCCAAGCTCCGTGCACGAAGGTGCGAAGTTCGTTTTGTTCTTTAGCTACTACAGTCCGGACTCAACGTCATGGTTTTGAATCTAATCTCACAAAGTGCGATTGGAGACCGATAAATCACCAAAGAGTCCAAATCTGACAAATCATTTTGGAAAACTGATTTTTATAAAGAAGTGCCAAACATGGACTGCTTTGCTAGATACAGAGTCGCCACCTAAATATTTTGTTTTGGGGGAATTTAGGAAACCCTGACTCGTGCGTAAGGCCACGTGTCCATCATCACCAAAGTTGCCTCGGCTCGGGAACTTGGGTACGAAAAGGGAAGGTCATGCAATGAGCACCCCCGCTCGCCCGATCAAAGATCGGCCTGTACTAAGCATGATATTTTGTTTTTGAAAATACATGTGTTCTTATTCCGATTATTAACCTAAAATTACTATGTGATGCACACAGCATACAAGTATAGACTAGATCTCCTAATTTGGAACAAAACATTGCATGCTCGTTTGTGAAAATGATTTGAAGTTTGCTGCTCGCAAGTAGGCTAAATCGGGGATTTGAATGAATTCTTCTAATTCAAGTAATCCATCCTTCACCCACAGGCATTCAGGTAGTTATATCAAATAAGCAGTTAGCCTCATGGAAAGCATGCTTTCATGGCAACACTAACACACATGCAGTATGCTAAAGCATAAACACTCACAGTGTACTCCGAGCCAAAATAGAGAACTAGTTAGAAATCATGCATGATCATAGTTAATGTTAAAATGGCTAATGCAACACATGCGAAAATGCAACTCAGATAGGCTCGGCTATCCTAAGATGTCATGTGAAATGCAACTTGGCACATGTATTCAAATTGGAATTGAAATATGATGCAGTTAGTATGATGCGCCGAGCCCGGTGCATGCAAGACAGATGAATGGTTGCACACATGCAAAGCGCAAGGTATGCCAAATGGAATATGTCCTAAAACTAACCATCGTAAGCGGTTAAGTAAAAGGGAGAAAGAAATAGAGGTTGGAAGACATGGATCATACACACGCACGCTTATTACAACAACTGGCCCTCTCGACGGAGGGTCTGAATAAGAAACTAACTAGCTAATCTAAACTAATTAAACTAATTATTATAAACAAACTAATTAACTAATTAAGCTATTACAACGCAAATCAGATAGTTAAACACATTAACTACTTAAAGTACAAAACCAAAGCATAAACTAGCTAAGAAAATTAGCTAAGTAAAGCGATAAATCAGAAGCCTCAAGGCGGGAAGAATATGCATGCTCGGTTGCCTCGTTCAGAAATCTATCGTGATGCCCTAACTTGCCTCTATTTGCAACTGTCCTTAAAACACTGTACAAAGCTCCACAAAGCTTTAACTCCACCATAGGAACCTGTAGGAGGGCTGCCGACCAGTTGTTGAGGAGGGAGACCACCGTCCGACCACTTTTATTTGCTGAAAACCAGGAAAAGTGGTCGGCCAGCTAGGTTTGCTGGTCAGCTGACCAGTTATTGCTGCCAGACTCCACTTTGCCTTGTAGAACCTCTTTCAGGCTACCACTCCAGCAGCTTTTCTTGATCAAAACCAGTCCAAAGACTCCAAAACCAACCTCAAGAAGCCTCAGCAACAAAAAGATGGTGTTTGAGTGTGTGTTTGTGTGTTAAAGTATGATACAACTACACTTTAAGGTACAAAAATGAAGAATAAGAGCAAGATAGATACAAAGATGTGTATGTATAGCTCAAGGCACAAAATCTTTTGAACCTAGAGGAGGGAGGAGAAGGTTCTCTTATATAGAGAACCAAGCAACAAGCTTGTTGGACAAGCTTGGGGTCCAAGGCCATCCCTCGATACACGTGTATGGAGGATGGTTTCAGTGCCTTCCAACTGTGCTAGCTGGATGAAAATATGTCCAAAAAGGTGATGGAAAGTTGCCGACCACTTGAAGTGGTCGGCCAGCTACTTTTACTGGTCGGTCGGCCGGCCAGTGGAAGTGATCAGGCCAAGGCAAAAAGTGGTCAGCCATGGTGGGAGATGGTCTACAGCATGAAAACAATGCAATGGTGTGGTGGCCGACCAGAAAAGGTGGCCCAAAGACCAAGAAAACCAGTTGGCCAGCCAGAAAACTGGCTGGCAGGGAGGAAAGTGGTCTCCAAGGGGAAGAACTGGTCTCCCTCCCTTGTACCACCTTCCAGACAAGGAAAACAAGGTTTGTACCAAAAACAAACCAAAAAAGGATGCAAGACAAAAGTTCGGGAGTCAAAGCGCGCAGCCAAAAGACTCAAAAACTAGTCTACGAGCACCAAAAGTAGTCTACGAGCACAAAAGTGGTTTCCCAGACCACAGTGTCTCTCTAGGTAGAGGCAACATGGTGTGGTTAAAAAACCATGCCAAACGGAGAATTTAAGTGGTCTTGAGACAAGGCGCACGACCGAAGGCTCCGAAAATCGGAAACTAGTCTCCAAGCAGGAAAAGTGGTCTATGATTGCAAAAAGTGGTCTACGACCACAAAGAGATGGTCTACAAGACCTCTCCCTCTCTCCAGGGAAGAGAAACAAGGCTTGGTCCACAAAACGAGCCAAATCACAAAAAGTTCAGAGGCCACAAGGCAAGGCTCTCAGCCAAAAACTCTGGAAACTCGAAATGAGCACAATATACACTATCACTGATCGTTCAATCGATGACGTCTGAGTCATAAGGTCGGTTAAAATGGGGTGTCAACAGTTGCCCCTCTTTGACAGAGCTCGGAAGTCATAAGAAGTGACGAGAGTGAATGTCAAAGCCCAGAGGCAACCCATTCTTGACGAGGCTGAAGACTTAGACAAACAGGCGAGATAACAAAGAGATGCACCCGTAGACAGGGGCAAAATGCAAGGGACATGCACCATGCCGAAGATAACTTATGATCATGCAAAGAAAGCTGTAATGAAGCAATTATTCACAATAAATGCAACAGTTTAAGCAAGCGAATACGAACCAAACTACATCTCATATAGAAAGGATGTAAGAAAATTATGCAATTCTCACTGCGTCTCCCGCAAAGCATGCTAAAAGCGACTACCGGGAATACCCAAAGTCTCAAACGGAACAATGTCTCTCAGCATATCACACGCAGGAGAGGAGATAGAAACATCTCTCAGCGTATCACATGCGAGAGAGGAAAGGGAAAACCTCTCAGCATATTACACACGAGAGAGGAAAGGGTAATCCTCTCAGTGTATCACACGCGAGAGAGGAAAGGGAAAACCTTTCAACGTATCACACACAAGAGAGGAAAGGTAAACCTCTCAACGTATCACATGCGAGAGAGGAAAGGGTAACCTCTCAGCGTATCACACACGAGAGAGGAAAGGGAAAACCTCTCAGCGTATCACACGCAAGAGGGGAAAGGTAAACCTCTCAGCATATCACACACGAGAGATGAAAGGGAAAACCTCTCAGCGTATCACATGCGAGACGGGAAAGGTAAACCTCTCAGCGTATCACTGTAGACACCCCATTTTTGACCGACCTTAAGACTCAGACGTCACCGATTGAGCGCTTGGTGGTGTTGCATACTGTGCTCGTTCAGAAGTCTCAGAGTCGCGGCCGTGCGCCCCACCTCCGGACTTCCGGACTCTTTTGTGCTTTGCCTCGGCTTGCGAACCAGGCTCTGTTTTCTCTGTTTTCTCTTCCCAAAGGGAGGGAGAGGTCTCGTAGACCATCTCTCAGTGGCTGTAGGCTACGTTTTGTGGTCGCAGGCCATTTTTCCCATTTCGGAGCCCGGTTCCCGGTTTTCGGAGCCGTCAGGCCGTGTGCCTCGGTTCGGGACCGTCTAACCACCTCCGTTTGCCTCGATTTTTGGCATGCATCTCATTTACTCCCTCTCGAGAGACACTGGGGTCTCAGATACCCACTTCGTGGCCGAACACCACTTTCGGTGCCTGCAGCCCATTTTCGGGACCCCGAACTGCGTGATTTGGGCCCCGAGCATTCATTTTTCATCGGTTTTTATTCAATTTTGGCAGGTACCACTGTTTTAGCACCAGGAAGATCACTGGAGGGTGGGGGGCCAGCAATTGTCTCAAATAACCAGTTTCGCTCCTCCGGCGCCCGTTTTGCTCACTTCCGGGCTAATGTTGAACACCCTAGGGCCATTTTCTTTGAGCCGAGACCACATATTTGTGATGAGGGGACATGGGAGGACCCTAAAAAGTGGTGGCCGGCCAGTAATTCTTCATTTCATTTTTGAGCCTCTCCTTCAATTGGATTGTTGTGTCTCTGTTTGAGTTGCCAAATTCCAACCATGAGGTCTTGTTCTACACACATGGGAGGACCCTAAAAAGTGGTGGCCGGCCATTATTTCTTCTTTTCATTTTTGGACCCCTCTTTAAAGTGGGATGTTCTCTCTCCTAGTTCACTGTTGCCAATTTTTAACCACAGGGGTGTGGTGAGGACACAAGGGGGGGCCCTAAGGTGGTATGGCCATTAATTCAACACTTCATTTTGACCTTGGCCGGCCGGCCAATAGAGGTGGCTGGCCGACCAGTGGGGTGGCCGGGCGGCCATCTTCAAGAAAGTGAGGGGCACTGCTTCCCTTTGAACACTTACACTGAATACCATTGCTTTCTTCAAAATATCCTAGCCTCCAGGGGATATTTTGGGAGGGAAAGTTTGGGTGCATTTCCCTCCCCTTTTACACCCCTTTCTTGCCCATTTAAGTGGCTGGCCATCATCTTCTCCAAGGTTAGCAACTTTTCTTCTCAAGAGCATATCTCCCATTGTCTTTATTTTCATCTCCAAAAGCTCCAAAAACCTTCTAGTCCCTAGCTCATTCCTTCATCAACCCTAAGCTTCACCATCACCACTTCCATTCCAGCAGCAAAGGAGGCTTTTTCAGAGACTAAGAACCAGCAAATTGAAGCCAAGAAGCAACAAAAGCTTGATCTTCAAGGGTATGTCTCAAATTCCCTTTTTCTAGTACTTTTTTTGCCTCAATTCTTTACCCTACTTGATTATGGTTTTGGGCTCCGACCCCTACTGATTTTAGGCTTATTTTGAGCCCCTCTACAACATTGTAGAAGGGCTCAACCTTGTTTGGCATCTCTATCATGCACCTCTTTCAATATCACTCTTTGTGCCAATATTTTGCACGCTTTGTTTGGATTATGAGTGATCCATTTTAGAGCCTGATATAAACTGTGAGTGGGCCTATTTTGAGCCCCTCTTCAACATTGAAGAAGGGCTCAACCATGTTTGGTGGTTCTATCATGCACTTGTTTTGTAATTCTTCCAATTTACCGTAAAATTGCATGGTTTCTTTAGCCTATTTGAAGACTGATTTTGAGCATGCCATTAACTGAGATTGAGCTTATTTTAGGTCTCTCTACAACATTGTAGAAGGGATCAATCTTGTTTGGGGCCTCCATGCATGGCCTCTCTTTGTACCTCTCTTTGGCCCCATTTTGCATGCCCTTTTTAAGCTTATTTGGCTTCTGATTTCAGCCTTCATCAGGCCTGAAAAGAGCCTTATTTTTTTCCTTCTTGTCATGTTTTGTTAAGGGTCTTATGCTATTTGGTGAATACTTTTGGTACTTCATGTTATACCCTCTTATACCCCCTTATTTTTGCATGCCTTGCTAGCTCATCATGCTTCTGTTTTTGAGCCTTCATCAGGCTTGGGAACAGTCTTGAAATAACTCATTATTCATTTTTTGTTAAGGGTCTTGGGCTGTTTGGTGCCTCCTTTTGATACCTCATGTTATAGCCTTTGTTGGCTCATATTTTGCATGCTATTTTGAGCATATCTACATACTGAATTGGGGAATGTCATCTCTTGTAAATGTGAATATTTTTGGTCCCTCTTTAATGTTGTAGAACTTTTTTTTTTCAGTTTGGGCATTGTATATACCACCTGCTTCATTGTTCCCCTCTTTTCCCCCATTTTTCCATGCTATTTTTGCCATATTTGTGATTGTTGTTTGGCCTTGCTCTGTACTGGAAAAATGCTATTCTAGGGGCTGCCTAGCATCTGTCTTTACACTTCATGTCCATATTGTGCATGTTTGGCATAGCTGCAAGTCATTTCGGGCATTTAGCATAGCATTTCGGGCATCGGGTGTGATTTTGCTATAATTCGGGGGCTGTTTTTGCATCATTTTGACTGCTGAATTTTCATTTTCCATATGCCATATGCTACGTCTCATTTGCATACCATTTCATACTTTCATGCCATTGCCTCGGTTTGCGTGCCCGCGCGCACGCACTTCGAGGCACTTCATTTTCATTCCGACGGCATCTTATGTGAGTGCGGCTGAGGCCCTCTCATGTTAGTGTAAGCCCAATTTGCATTTTCATGCCTTTATGTCATTGTCTCGGTTCGCGTGCCAGTGTGCACGCATTTCGAGGCACTTCATCTTTTATCCGACGGCCTCTTATGTGAGTGCGGCTGAGGTCCTCTCATGTTAGAGTAAGTCCATTTTGCATCTTGTATGTCATTTTTAGCATCATTGTATTCCGTATGCCATCGCCTCAGTTTGCGTGCCCGTGTGCACGCATTTCGAGGCACTTCACTTTTATCCGACGGCCTCTTATGTGAGTGCAGCTGAGGCTCTCTCATGTTAGTGTAAGTCCAATTGCATTGCGTATGCCATTCTATGCCTTAGGATCATTTTCTCGATTTGCGTGCCCGCGTGCACGCATTTCGAGGCATCTCATTTTCATAGCATCGTGCATGTTAGGATTGCATTTTAGTCGCATTCATGCATATCATGCATATTGCATCGTGTTCGGGATAGGAGTTAGCCCGGGCACGGGAAACGAGGCAGCGTTCAGACTCAGTGATGAACGGGTCTCAATTCCCAAGTCACCGACACTCCGGATTATCCATGATGGAGTTAGGTTTTGTTGTAGCATTCATCTGCATTCATCCTATATTGAGTTGTGCAATCCAATTCCTCGGCCATCATGCATCGATATGCGTGATTGGTGGCATGAGGATCGAGGCATGCATATATTTGTGAAATACATTGCTATGCCCCTTTCCTGCTCTCTGTTGCAGCAAAATGAAGAATCAAGAACTTTTGAGGTCCGCGCATTTAGAAAAGGTGCAAACAGAGGCTAATTGGGGCATCCCAGTGGATTTCCGCGCAAGGCAGCCCAGCATATATCATTCATCAGAATCGAGGCACCCCCTGGCTTGCATGCCAGTTTACAGTTTTTCTTAGTTAACTTGATAATTAATTAGGAATTTGTATTTATTTCGGACTGTAATATTTATCCGGATTGTAATATTCTTTTATTTCGGACTGTTATTATTTATTCAGACCCTCTGCGCGAGGGCATAATTGTAATAAGTGTGGGTGAGTGTGATGTATGTCTTCCAACCCCCATTTCTTTCTCCCTTTTATTTACCCGCTTACGATGGTTAGATATAGGGCATATTTCAATTAGCATACAGTATGATTGAATGTTTGCATTCATTCATCTGTTTTGCATTCACCGGGCTCGGCGCATCATACAAACTGCATTTGTATTTCAATTCCAAATTGAATACATGTTAGCTGTAACATCATCATATGGCATGTTTAGAATAGCCGAGCCTGCTATAGTTGCATCTTTGCATGTGTTGCATTAGGCATTCTGTATACTTAAGATCATACATGGATTTCTAATCAGTTTCCTGTTTTGGCTTGGAGTACTCTGTAAGTTTTTATACTTTAGCATCCTTGCATGCGTGTGAGTGACTGCCATGAAAAGCATGCTTACCATGAGGCTATGTGCTTATGTGATATAACTGCCTTGAATGCCTGTGGGTGGAGGTTGAGTTATTTGGATTGGAACAAAATCATTGACTGTTTGTTTTAAGCCCACTAGGTAGTGGCAAAATCATGTTTTCTTAAGCCCACCCGAGGGTGGCAAATCCGCGTCTTAGCCTACTTGCGAGTAGCACCATCAAACCATTTTCAAACAAACAAACATGAAATGTTTTGTTCCAATTCAGGCGATTCAGTCTATACTTGTATCTTTGTCATCACATAGTAACCTAGGCTAATAACCGAATAAGAACTCAATGTTTTCAAAAGCAGATATCATGGTTAGTAGAGGCGGTCTTTGGCCGGCGAAGGGTGCTCACAGTGACCTTCCCCAATCGTACCCAAGTTCCCGAGCGAGGCAACTTTGGTGATGACGGACACGTGGCCTTTGGCACAGTCGGGGTTTCCTAAATTTCCCATTAAAAACATTTAGGTGGCGACTCAGATTCGCAAAGCAATCCATGTTTGGCACTTCTTTCAAAATCTGTTTTCAAAAGCGATTTGCGGATTTGGACTCTTTGGTTCAAGATTGAGAACCATGACATTTGAGTCCTTCGATGTAGTGACCCAATATCGAACGGAAGCGGAGGATTCGCACCCTTTCCCGGGATGCATTCGGGGGCGTCTGATTTCTGGCGACTCTGCTGGGGATTTAGAGAACTTGACTCGAACTCATGATATCTGGTTTTGACTACACTTGTGTGTTTCTTTGCATTGCATTTGCATTGGTGCGCCTAGGACACCGTGTTTGCCATATGCCATTCCCGAACGATTTGCCGGAGGCTTGTCTTGTCAAGTCATGTCCGTAAGGCTGATCGGCTCTGGGCTCTGACAGCATGGGAACACAAACCCCGGTTTTACCGGGGCACCCTTTTTGACCATTCGACCTAGTGCATATTCGGATCCATAGTGACCATTCCAAACTAGGACAGGTTGCTTACCCGTTTATAGGTTGTTTGAAGCCGCTGCGTGCGTAGTGAAACCCTAGTTCCTGACAAAATAGGACAGGGAAACCCTACCCCAACATAGGGGTGTTTTGGCTCTCACTTATCTGTTATGTGCTTGTTAGAGTGTGCCTCTACAGGGAATGCATGTATCAGTTTATGAGTTTGAGCATCAGGCCCGCGGGCACCAATTCAGTATTTTGGGTATCAGGCCTGCGGGCATCAGTATTTGGTGGAATCAGTTTTACCTGAGGGTATTAGCCTACAGTGTAATTTTGGGGCGTAATCTGTGAGAGGGCACACTCATTCAACTATGCTCACATCTGTTCAGGTGAAATCAGGCTGAGATGCTGTCTGTTTTCTCTTTTGCTAGGTAGTTTTGGAACCATAGCTTCAGAAGGCTTCAATATCCCCCGGGTACACCGAACTTGTGTTGATAGACTTTGTTGGGTCAGAGATTCAGTTCAAGGACAATCAGTGTTGCTTTACCAGAGGCAGGGTAAAAGGACCAGTCAGGCACAGATCACCAGTTCAGCAGTTACCAGATCAGTGGCCCTTATCCACCCCACCAAGATGCTTGAGTCGGTGAGGTCTCGATTTTTCGCGAGGATAGACATACCAGTCAGTTGGATGGATCAGCAGAACACGTAAGGGTTAGAGGCAATGATGCTTCAAATGCAGGAAAGTATGAAACTCATGCAGCAGGACACTGCCCGTCAAGCGGAATTTGCTAAAAGTCAGGCCGAGATTATAGCCCAACAGGCAGAGACAATTGCCAGGCTAGAGAAGCAAACTGGAGTATCTACTTCACACCAGGCTCCTCCCCTACTCAGAGTTCCAACGCTTGGGGAGACAGCTAATGTCCAGGATGATACGGACATTCAAGGCAGGCCAGCTCTGCCCCTGGTTCTACCCCAGCTATCTAAAACACCCACCAACCTACCAGACCCCCCCTCTGAATTCAAGACGGCCCCCACAGCATTCAAAGTGAGCAAGCTTGAGGAATTGTTCAAAAAGTCTTAGGGGGCCCATTCTATTCCTGACATAGAGGATGGTTTTACCGACTCAGTGGTGACATTACCGGAGCGGTTTAAAATGCCGCATATCGATCGATTCGATGGCTCTGAAGACCCAATGGTGCACCTCCAACTGTTTTCTGATATCTTAAGACCAGTGGGTTTGACCACAGCCCAGAAACTGTCACTATTCAGCCGAACCCTGTCTGGGATAGCCGCAATTTGGTATGCAAAATTGGAGAGCTCTGTGAAACAAAACCGGGAAGAGCTGGCTGAGGCCTTTGTTGCTCAATACTCCTATAACACACAGATCGAGGTCACAACTCGTGATCTCGAAGTCACCCGCCAAGAACCAAAGGAGGGTTTCTCAGAGTTCGTGATGAGATGGAGGGCAAAGGCCTCAATGATGACTATAAGGCCTTCCGACAAAGATCAGATCAGGATGATTGTTCGGAATCTGCATGGCGAGTTGCTGCAAAAGATGGTCGTTCTACCTCTGTTTACCTTTCCAGCCCTTCATGAAATGGGGGTTCAAATCGAGGATGCCATCAGACAAGGGATCTTCGCAGAAGATAATGAGCCTTTGAGGAGGAATGTTGCTCGCAGTTCCAATGCTACTACTGATGGTAGCACAGCTGCGAAATGCTCAGAAGTAGACACTATCACCACTTCCCCCAATGACCAAAAACCAACCACTTCAGCTCGGCCCCAAGCCCGAAAATTCCATCCTCTTTACATGAGTCTCTCCCAAGCTTTGAAAAAGCTGCAAGAAGAAGGACACCTAGAACTCCTAGAACCCCAACCCCTCCCAAATCCTCTTCCACCATGGTATGACCCAGCTAAATACTGTGCCTACCATCAACAGCACAATCATGATACGAACCGTTGCATCCGCCTCCGTCATAAGATTCAGGACCTTATTGATGAAGAGACAATAGTTCCACCTCAAAACCCCAAGGACCAAGTACCTCATCCACATCTCAACCTCATCCATATACTGCCATCCACCTACGACCCCAGTATATACATCACCCCAGCCCGTCTACCCAAGCCTGAGGTGTTCATTCCGGAAGGCATGGACTTATGCATGATGGATGCACCTGGACCCCAATCATCTCAAACCCATGAGCCCACTACTTCTGAGCTAAAAAGAATGATCGAAGATCTTCAAAGAACTGTAACAGATTTGGCCTCTGGGACATTGGCTCCATCATCAGTCACACCACATACCAGGGAGTTCATGTCAAAAGGCTCCCCAGTCCTGAGGCGGGCTACATCTGAGGAAGGCCAATCCCGTGGCAAAGTGGAAGCGAGTAGAAAGAACAAGGTAAGGGTAGACATGGATCCCCATGAGTATCTTCTGTTGGCTGTTGAGGCCTTGAAAGCCGAGGGACTGAACAAAGAGCAAGTGCTCGCAGTTGTTGCAAAAACTGTGGATGGCATTTTCGCCACTCAAGTCAGAGGCAGTCCGAATCAAAGGGAAAACCGAGAGAAGGGTCGTTATACCAGAGGCAATCCTGTTAGCTCTAATCTTCCACTTAGAAGAGATCAACAAACCAGGCCAGCACCTGCCAATCCCTCTACTGGTGCGTCCAGCAAAAATCCACAAACCTTGAAGTACCAACCCCGAGGTCAGAGGGTCTTCCATGCCCTCCACATGCCTTTGTCCAAAGCTTTCCAAGTCCTTGTTGGACAAGGCCATCTCAAACCCCTTGAGCCTCGGTCTCTCCCGAACCCTCTTCCGGCTACACATGATGCTACCCAGTACTGCGCATACCATCAGCAAACTGGCCATGCTACCAACAACTGCTTCCGTCTTCGCCATGAAGTACAGGATCTATTTGACAACGAGGTCATCTTCCCGCCGAGCTCAACAAAGTCTATCGGCACTGGGTCAGTGAACTTGGGGGATAATGTTATGTGAATGGAGGATGAACCACCTGCGGGCGGTGCTCAATCAACTCCAGACATGGGAATGGCACGCACTGTTCTGAGCAATATGCAAATACCAGTTTTGTGCTTTCTGACTTGGGTATTGGGTCAGTTTTTGTTACTTTGTTTTGAGTCTGTCTTTTTGTTTTGAGTCAGTCTCTTTTGTCTTGGGTCTGTCTTGTTGTATCAAGTCAGTCCTGTTGTATAGAAGTGAGGTGATTCCGAGGGTGTTACCTCGGGCGTCACCATTTTGTTTCACATTTGTCTTTTTGTTTTGTTTTGAGTCTGTTTCTGCCAGGGAGCCAGTTATGCCAACAGATTTTGAATGAAACAGCAGTGATTTCCATACTCTCGCATTTGTTTCTGCCGTGTGCTAGTTGTGCCGGGATTTGAATGAAATGGCAGTGCATTCCACCTGCTCTCTTGTGCCTTGAAGCCATTGTATTGACCTAAGTTTTTCAAAACCTTTTTGAGCACTGCGGTGAAAACAAAGAGGGAAGAATTCCTCGGGATTTGTAAAACTTTGATCAATTGAGAGAAAGAGAGGCATACTAAGCCCTTAATGAATGAAATCATGCTTGTTAGTGTGAGTACTGAGAAGGACCCTGGCTTTGATCCAGATTGGTCCTACTTGTCTTCACCTGACGATTTGTCGCTTTCTTAAAACTTTCAAAAAATGTTTCTTGCAGTCTGCAAAGACATGTGTGGAATCGCTCTTGAGATTGTGCGACTTAGGATCGCTCTCGGCCTCGAGACTCGACCCTTGGCTTTCAAACCTTGAACGGCATTGAGAATGTTTAACTGTCGACCACGATGTAAGGCCTGTGGCGGTTGAAGCAGCCCTCGAACAAGAGGCACCAAAGTCAGATCAAGAAGGTCAGACCTCATCAGAAGAAGCTTGCAAGGCTAGAGCAGAAGCACCCCTCGAACTAGAGGCCAAAAATATCCGATGTGCTCGAAGAGCCAAAGGTGGATCTTTCTGCAAGTCAATACAACAGCCACTCTCCTAGATATAGAGGGCTTCAATCTCAGAACCATTTGGCATGGATTGGTTACATTTTTACCGTTTGAGAGGCTCGCTGGGCCGAAAACCCGAAATGGCGACCCAGGCAAAAGTTAGAGCGAGACAAGAAAAATATATATACAAAAATGCAAAAAGGAAAAAATGCAAAGATACAAAAAATGCAAAAAAAGAAAAGAAAAGAAAAATGCAAAAAAGAAGAAGAAAAAGGAATGAAAAGAATAGAAAAAGAGAAAAGAAAAGAAAAACAAAGCTCGCAAGGTCGAAAACCTGCAACAGGCGCCTTGGCAAAAGTTAGAGCATAAAAAGGAGAGGTTAAATACCCAAGTGTACCTTAACCCCGAACTACGTAAGGCTTGATTCCCATCTTTGGATACGTAGGCAACTTCATTCTGAAGTCCAGCCGTAAAACAATTCAAATTCGATTGTGTCCATGTAATGGTTTTGATCATCTTTTGCCGTCTCTGTATCTGAGAGTCTGGTTGTGTTTGAAGCTCGGTGATTATAATGCTACCGTGGCATCATCAAACAAGGGCAACTTTCGTTGCCATTCAATGCTTGTGTCTTGGTTCAAACAAGGGCAACTTTCCGTTGCCATGCACCCTCCAAAGAAGGCAATTTTCCTTCGAATCTGAGGTTGTGCATCTCGAGAGTGGGTTCTGTGCTCGTTGAGCAGTGGCCGTTTGCAAAAATAGTTTTTGAGAATTTTTACTGAGGTTGACTAATTTTCTCGAAAATTGTTTCATCTTTTCCACAAAAAAAAAGAAAAAAAAAAAAAAACTGGACCATTTCTTGGACCCAAAAAGGGAAAATTTTCAGTGCTTGCAACCCAACTTGCATGATTTCAAATCAAAAATCGAACAAACATGTTAATCTAACTCTCATTTTGGTCAAAATTGTTTTAGTAGAAAGCCAAAAATAAAAAATGGTCAAAATGATGAACTAGGGGCACAGTTGAGTCGGGTGTTCTGTCTTTTCCCCATTGTCAATATACTCGCCAAGAAGGGCACTCTACCTGCCAAGAAGGGCGCAATTAAAGTTAACGACAAAGGACTGAAAGCTCCCTCATCCTCCGAGCAACGAGGTATCAAGCCAAGTGCGAAGCACGAATTGGAATGGGCCAAGATATTTCACTCCATCATCTGGACAGATCTGATCACGTCCAAACTCTGACAAGGCATCATCAATCGATGTCAGCTGCAGATTTGCTACACATCCTGTTGCAGCACAACCCCTCTGTGGGAGAAACTCACTGTTGTAAGCAGAAGAAGAAGAATCTGGTAGAATACCAGGGGCAAAAGCCCACAACTTTCTGCTTATCCATCAACCACCCAGGGGAGGGATTGAAAAATGAGAGATTGAAGAATAGAGAGATGTGCGATGAGAAAAAAAGTGAGAAAAAGGCTTTTTCAGAAAACTAGAGATTGAGTGCCAAGTGATGTGAGAATCACAAGTGAGAAAGGGTGGGAAACACTACCCGGTGAAACAGGCTCCCTCTGCACGTCTGAGTGTCGTGTCTTTTGGTTTCATCTCGATTTCTTGTTTTGAGTCGATTTCTTGTTTTGAGTCGTTTCGAGTGTTACTCGATGTGTCTAGGTTTTGTGCCTTTTATTTCCTTGTTGAGTCATTTTGGCTGTGGTCAGTTGTAGGCTCAATACCCGGTTGAGAACCCTTTACTCATCTCTCAATTTCATAAAATCATTTTGTGCTCCGAGTGCCGTGTCGTTCTCCACATTTGTGCAAAACAGAATTTGTTCTTTCATAAAACCGCGGGGTTCAACCCAGGTCACACGAGAACAGTAGAACCAGGACCTATCTGAAGCTATGAGTTCCGGGCTGCAAAGCAAAAGAAAAGAGGGAAAATGGAAGCATCTGAGTGTGTTTCACCTTCAGCAAATTCCGTGATTGTATTCTGGATGTACCTTTTCGAGCCTTGTCAATGCTCCGAAGTATGAGTGTGCCTCTACCTCAAGCGCAAGATCAAGCCTGCTTCAAAGTTTCGCACCCTTCCACCTGCATCGTTGTGCATTCTTCCATTGGTATTGTCATACACACCATACTTGCACTTATTTGCATCTTGTGTTATCTTCTACCATTTATCCTTTTACGCTGAGGAGCGTTTGGGAGCGTTGTCCTCCGGGACTTTCTCAGGTTGCGTCGTGTACGCACCTGGGCGGTTGTTCGGATCTCTTCTCACGATTTTAGCGTGGTTGAGTGTCCCGTTCCTCTTCTCACGATTTCAGCGTGGTTAGAGTGTTCTTTTCCTTACGCGATTTCAGCGTGTTTGGAATTTATCCCAGGTTGCGTTGTGGACGCGCTGGGCGGGTTGTTTTTGTTTACCTCTTCTCACGATTTCAGCGTGGTTAGAGTGTCTCGTTCCTCTTCTCACGATTTCAGCGTGGTTAGAGTGTTCCTTTCCTTACGCGATTTCAGCGTGTTTGGAATTTATCCCAGGTTGCGTTGTGGACGCGCTGGGCGGGTTGTTTTTTACCTCTTCTCACGATTTCAGCGTGGTTAGAGTGTCTCGTTCCTCTTCTCAGGATTTCAGCGTGGTTAGAGTGTTCCTTTCCTTACGCGATTTCAGTGTGTTTGGAATTTATCCCAGGTTGCGTTGTGGACGCGCTGGGCAGGTTGTTTTTGTTTACCTCTTCTCACGATTTCAGCGTGGTTAGAGTGTCTCGTTCCTCTTCTCACGATTTCAGCGTGGTTAGAGTGTTTCTTTCCTTACGCGATTTCAGCGTGTTTGGAATTTATCCCAGGTTGCGTTGTGGACGCACTGGGCGGGTTGTTTTTTACCTCTTCTCACGATTTCAGCGTGGTTAGAGTGTCTCGTGCCTCTTCTCACGATTTCAGCGTGGTTAGAGTGTTCCTTTCCTTACGCGATTTCAGCGTGTTTCGAATTTATCCCAGGTTGCGTTGTGGACGCGCTGGGCGGGTTGTTTTTGTTTACCTCTTCTCACGATTTCAGCGTGGTTAGAGTGTTCCTTTCCTTACCGTGATTTTCAGCGTGTTTTGAGTGTCCCCTTCCTCACATGATTTTCAGCGTGTTTGGAATTTATCTTAGGTTGTGTGGAACACGCTCCTGATTGATTTTCTTTGGTTCTGCCTCCATTCACGAGTCCAGCGCGGTTGGAGTATGTCATCATTTTGCATCTATTATACTCTCTGTTGCATCGCATCTATTATCTATTGCATCACATCTAGCATTATCCATTGCATCATATCTCTTGTATTGTCTGGTCTAGGAGACCTTAAATCCTCTAAAGGTGCAATTCCTTTGGTGTTTGTCGTGCCCGAACGACTTCTAGTGGTCTGGGATAGCCACCTACCTGTGTTAGCGGTGAGTTCCTAGGAGACCAACTGAGACGGTGGAAACTAGAGTTCGAATGGCTTATGCCTAGAGCGCAAAGGTTTAGGATTTCCGAGACTAAAGTCTGGTTTAAATACCCAGGGGTATATCCTCGGCTTGAAATCTGTATGGCAGCCCCATAGATTGAGATAGCATGTGTATGCACCTCAATTCTGGATACTGAATCAACCTAGTCTGTCACCCTGTTGGAGAATAGGGAAAGCTGCGACCATAGTCAGGGAGAAAAGTAGTACCTGTGGTTCAACCAAGAAGAAGCGGAAGATTCTCACATCAGCATAAGGTAGGGCATTGCTGAGGTAAGTCATTGCCAATTGCCCCTGTAAGGTACCTCCCTTTTCCTAGCTATCACATTGCATTTTAGCCACTACATTACAGTGCATTGCATGAATCCCCAATCTTCGAACCGGCTTCGCGTAGCGTGTAAGTCCAATTTTCAAACCGGCTTCGCGTAGCGTGTAAGTCCAATCTTCAAACTGGCTTCGCGTAGCGTATAAGTCCAATTTTCAAACCGGCTTCGCTTAGCGTATAAGTCCAATTGTCAAACCGGCTTCGCGTAGCGTATAAGTCCAATTTTCAAACCGGCTTCGCGTAGCGTATAAGTCCAATTTTCAAACCGGCTTCGCGTAGCGTGTAAGTCCAATTGTCAAAATCTTCCTGCATATCATTTTGCATTTTGCCCCTACCTGCGGGCATGCCTGCGGGCACATCTTTGTCTATCTTGTCTGCTTTGTCTAAGTCTTCGGCCTTGTCAAAAATGGGTCGTCTCTGGGCTTTGACATTCACTCCCGTCATTCTTATGACTTTCGAGTTCTGTCAAAGAGGGGCAACTGTAGACACCCCATTTTTGACCGACCTTAAGACTCATACGTCACCGATTGAGCGCTTGGTGGTGTTGCATCCTGTGCTCGTTCAGAAGTCTCAGAGTCGCGGCCGTGCGCCCCACCTCCGGACTTCCGGACTCTTTTGTGCTTTGCCTCGATTTGCGAACCAGGCTCCATTTTCTCTGTTTTCTCTTCCCAAAGGGAGGGAGAGGTATCGTAGACCATCTCTCAGTGGCCGTAGGCTACGTTTTGTGGTCATGAGCCATTTTCCCATTTCGGGCGGTTCCGGTTTTGAGCCGTCGGGTGTGCCTCGGTTGGGACCGTCTAACCACCTCCGTTTGCCGGTTTTTGGCATGCATCTCATTTACTCCTTCGAGAGACTTGGGGTCTCAGATACCCCACGTGGCGAACACCACTTTGATTACTGCGACCCATTTCGGGACCCCAAACTGCGTGATTTGGGCCCCGAGCATTCATTTTGCATCGGTTTTTATTCAATTTTGGTAGGTACCTCTGTTTTAGCACCAGAAAGATCACTGGAGGGTGGGGGCCAGCAATTGTCTCAAATAACCAGTTTCGCTCCTCCGGCGCCCGTTTTGCTCACTTCCGGGCTAATGTTGAACACCCTAGGGCCATTTTCTTCGAGCCGAGACCACATATTTGTGATGAGGGGACATGGGAGGACCCTAAAAAGTGGTGGCCGACCAGTAATTCTTCGTTTCATTTTTGAGCCTCTCCTTCAATTGGATTGTTGTGTCTCCTGTTTCAGAGTTGCCAAATTCCAACCATGGGGTCTTGTTCTACACACATGGGAGGACCCTAAAAAAGTGGTGGCCGGCCATTATTTCTTCTTTTCATTTTTGAACCCCTCTTTAAAGTGGGTTGTTCTCTCTCTGGTTCATTGCACGTTTGCAATTTTCAACCAGGGTTGTGTTGAGGACACATGGGAGGACCCTAAGGTGCTATGGCCATTAATTCAACACTTCATTTTTGACCTTGGCCGGCCGGCCAATAGAGTGGTGGCCGACCCGATTGGGGTGGTGGGCCATCTTCAAGAAAAGTGAGGGCGGCTGCTTCCCCTTTTGAGCACTTCTGTTTGTCATTGTGTCTTCAAAATATCCTAGCCTCCGGGGGATATTTTGGGAGGGAAAGTTTGGGTGCATTTCCCTCCCCTTTTACACCCCTTTCTTGCCCATTTAAGTGGCTAGCCATCATCTTCTCCAAGGTTAGCAACTTTTCTTCTCAAGAGCATATCTCCCATTGTCTTTATTTTCATCTCCAAAAGCTCCAAAAACCTTCAAGTCCCTAGCTCATTCCTTCATCAACCCTAAGCTTCACCATCACCACTTCCATTCCAGCAGCAAAGGAGGCTTTTTCAGAGACTAAGAACCAGCAAATTGAAGCCAAGAAGCAACAAAAGCTTGATCTTCAAGGGTAAGTCTCAAATTCCCTTTTTCTAGTACTTTTTTTGCCTCAATTATTTACCCTACTTGCTTATGGTTTTGGGCTCCGACCCCTACTGATTTTAGGCTTATTTTGAGCCCCTCTACAACATTGTAGAAGGGCTCAACCTTGTTTGGCATCTCTATCATGCACCTCTTTCAATATCACTCTTTGTGCCAATATTTTGCATGCTTTGTTTGGATTATGAGTGATCCATTTTCGAGCCTGATATAAACTGTGAGTGGGCCTATTTTGAGCCCCTCTTCAACATTGAAGAAGGGCTCAACCATGTTTGGTGGTTCTATCATGCACTTGTTTTGTAATTCTTCCAATTTACCGTAAAATTGCATGGTTTCTTTAGCCTATTTGAAGTCTGATTTTGAGCATGCCATTAACTGAGATTGAGCTTATTTTAGGTCCCTCTACAACATTATAGAAGGGATCAATCTTGTTTGGGGCCTCCATGCATGGCCTCTCTTTGTACCTCTCTTTGGCCCCATTTTGCATGCCCTTTTTAAGCTTATTTGGCTTCTGATTTCAGCCTTCATCAGGCCTGAAAAGAGCCTTATTTTTGCCTTCTTGTCATGTTTTGTTAAGGGTCTTATGCTATTTGGTGAATACTTTTGGTACTTCATGTTATACCCTCTACCCCCTTATTTTTGCATGCCTTGCTAGCTCATCATGCTTCTGTTTTTGAGCCTTCATCAGGCTTGGAAACAGTCTTTAAATAACTCATTCTTCATTTTTTGTTAAGGGTCTTAGGCTGTTTGGTGCCTCATTTTGATACCTCATGTTATAGCCTTTGTTGGCTCATATTTTGCATGCTATTTTGAGCATATCTACATACTGAATTTGGGAATGTCATCTCTTGTAAATGTGCATATTTTTGGTCCCTCTTTAATTTTTTAGAACTGTTTTTTTCAGTTTGGGCATTGTATATACCACCTGCTTCATTGTTCCCCTCTTTTCCCCCATTTTTGCATGCTATTTTTTCCATACTTGTGATTGTTGTTTGGCCTTGCTCTGTACTGGAAAAATGCTAGTCTAGGGGCTGCCTAGCATCTGTATTTACACTTCATGTCCATATTGTGCATGTTTGGCATAGCTGCAAGTCATTTCGGGCATTTAGCATAGCATTTCGGGCATCGGGTGTGATTTTGCTATAATTCGGGGGCTGTTTTTGCATCATTTTGACTGCTGAATTTGCATTTTCCATATGCCATATGCTACGTCTCATTTGCATACCATTTCATACTTTCATGCCATTGCCTCGGTTTGCGTGCACAAGACTTTCGAGGCACTTCATTTTCATTCCGACGGCATCTTATGTGAGTGCGGCTGAGGCCCTCTCATGTTAGTGTAAGCCCAATTTGCATTTTCATGCCTTTATGTCATTGCCTCGGTTCGCGTGCCAGTGTGCACGCATTTCGAGGCACTTCATCTTTTATCCGACGGCCTCTTATGTGAGTGCGGTTGAGGACCTCTCATGTTAGTGTAAGTCCATTTTGCATCTTGTATGTCATTTTTAGCATCATTGTATTCCGTATGCCATCGCCTCAGTTTGCGTGCCCGTGTGCACGCATTTCGAGGCACTTCACTTTTATCCGACGGCCTCTTATGTGAGTGCAGCTGAGGCTCTCTCATGTTAGTGTAAGTCCAATTGCATTGCGTATGCCATTCTATGCCTTAGGATCATTTCCTCAGTTTGCGTGCCCGCGTGCACGCATTTCGAGGCATCTCATTTTCATAGCATCGTGCATGTTAGGATTGCATTTTAGTCGCATTCATGCATATCATGCATATTGCATCGTGTTCGGGATAGGAGTTAGCCCGGACACGAAGCGAACGCGTTCGTACTCAGAGTGATGAGCGGTTCTCAATTCCCAAGTCACCGACACTCCGGATTATCCATGATGGAGTTAGGTTTTGTTGTAGCATTCATCTGCATTCATCCTATATTGAGTTGTGCAATCCAATTCCTCGGCCATCATGCATCGATATGCGTGATTGGTGGCATGAGGATCGAGGCATGCATATATTTGTGAAATACATTGCTATGCCCCTTTCCTGCTCTCTGTTGCAGCAAAATGAAGAATCAGCAACTTTTCGGAGTCTGGCACGCATTT
The DNA here is from genome assembly GCA_025200525.1 of Camellia lanceoleosa. Classification (NCBI taxonomy): domain Eukaryota; kingdom Viridiplantae; phylum Streptophyta; class Magnoliopsida; order Ericales; family Theaceae; genus Camellia; species Camellia lanceoleosa. The sequence goes on along the minus strand of JANUSC010000161.1, from coordinate 334,967 downwards.
CGAGGAAAGGTGCAAACAGAGGCTAATTGGGGCATCCCAGTGGATTTCCGCGCAAGGCAGCCCAGCATATATCATTCATCAGAATCGAGGCACCCCCTGGCTTGCATGCCAGTTTACAGTTTTTCTTAGTTAACTTGATAATTAATTAGGAATTTGTATTTATTTCGGACTGTAATACTTATCCGGACTGTAATATTCTTTTATTTCGGACTGTTATTATTTATTCGGACCCTCTACGCGAGGGCATAATTGTAATAAGTGTGGGTGAGTGTGATGTATGTCTTCCAACCCCCATTTCTTTCTCCCTTTTATTTACCTGCTTACGATGGTTAGATATAGGGCATATTTCAATTAGCATACAGTATGATAGCATGTTTGCATTCATTCATCTGTTTTGCATGCACCGGGCTCGGCGCATCATACAAACTGCATTTGTATTTCAATTCCAAATTGAATACATGTTAGCTGTAACATCATCATATGCCATGTTTAGAATAGCCGAGCCAGCTATAGTTGCATCTTTGCATGTGTTGCATTAGGCATTCTGTATACTTAAGATCATACATGGATTTCTAATCAGTTTCCTGTTTTGGCTTGGAGTACTCTGTAAGTTTTTATGCTTTAGCATCCTTGCATGCGTGTGAGTGACTGCCATGAAAAGCATGCTTACCATGAGGCTATGTGCTTATGTGATATAACTGCTTTGAATGCCTGTGGGTGGAGGTTGAGTTATTTGGATTGGAACAAAATCATTGACTGTTTGTTTTAAGCCCACTAGGTAGTGGCAAAATCATGTTTTCTTAAGCCCACCTGAGGGTGGCAAATCCGCGTCTTAGCCTACTTGCGAGTAGCACCATCAAACCATTTTCAAACAAACAAACATGAAATGTTTTGTTCCAATTCAGGCGATTCAGTCTATACTTGTATGCTGTGCGCATCACATAGTAACCTAGGCTAATAACCGGAATAAGAACTCGCAATGTTTTCAAAAACAGATATCATGGTTAGTAGAGGCCGGTCTTTGACGGCGGCGAAGTGCTCACAGTGACCTTCTAATCGTACCCAAGTTCGAGCGAGGCAACTTTGGTGATAGCGGACCGCGTGGCCTTTGGCACCGAGTCGGGGTTTCCTAAATTTCCCATTAAAAACATTTAGGTGGCGACTCAGTATCGCAAAGTCCATGTTTGGCACTTCTTTCAAAATCTGTTTTCAAAACGATTTGCCGGATTTGGACTCTTTGGTTCAAGATTGAGAACCGTGACATTTGAGTCCTTCGAACTGTAGTGACCCAATATCGAACCAGAACGGGGGGGACTCGCACCCCTTTCCCCCCGGGATGCATTCGGGGACGTCTACAATCACACGTGAGAAAGGAAAGGTAAACCTCTCAGCGTATCATACGCGAGAGAGGAAAGGGAAAACCTCTCAGCGTATCACACGCGAGAGGGGAAAGGACTGTGCAAGAAAGCCCAGTCATCAAAACGCGTGTCAAATGCGAGAGGAGAAGGGTAGGTCTAAACGCATGCCAAACGCGAGAGGAGAAATGTATCCAAACGCGCGCCAAACACGAGGGGAGAAAGGTATCAGTCAAACTGAACAGGAACTTCTCTGAATGAACTGTACATCCAATATCGCCTGGTTGCGCCAGTTTCAAATGAACCGTACATACAATATCGTGCCTGCATAAGAAAGAAACTTAAGAGGTACAATATAGTTAGAAACAGATGTCCCATGCTACAACATGGTACAATTCCAATGCGAGATAAATGCATTTATACACAATGCCGATGGAAAGGTACGTAGTAATGCAAGTGAAAAGTACATAGAAATGCAACCTAAGTATGCGCGACAACGCGGGGGAGGGGTGCATGACATTGCAACCTAAGTGTGCGCATAACAATGCAGATGGAGGGGTGCATGACAATGCAACCTAAGTGTGCGCAGAGCAATGCGAGTGGAATGTGCGCGACAATGCATGTGAAGAGTGCATAACAATGCGGGTGGAAGGGATGCATGAAAATGCAACCTAAGTGTGCACATAACAATGCGAGTGGAACGTGTGCGACAACGCATGTGAAGAGTGCATAACAATGTGGGTGGAGTGAATGTATGCTGCATGCAACATTAAGATGCATATTTCATGCCAGGGTGGGAAGTGCACATTCTATGCAAGCAAGGTTAAACGTGCTCCATGCAATGTACATACTCTATGTAAAAGGATTAACGACATACATCCAATGACAACAAGAATAAGTATAGTACAAGATACATTTATGCAATATGTGTGATGACATGATACATGTTACAAGCAATTTAGAGCATGATGTCTAGGGAATCCAATAAACAAACAAAGCAGCGCTTTAGAAAGCACCTCATCGGGTGAGGGGCGATGAACCGCTCTACTCTGATAGGGATCTCCCCTTGTGTTCCTCGAACTCTTACCTTGCATTCTTCGAACTTTTTCTTTCAACTCACAGTATAAAGGTTTTGATATGCTGACAAGGGATAACCTCTGCATATAGAAACCACAAATGCCGTTTTCCTTCCTGATCATATTCATAACTTTCCCTATTCTTCAACGGGGTGACAGACTAGGTTGGCTCAATATCCAGAATCAAGGTGCATACCCGCTACCTCAACCTATGGGGCTTCCATACAGATTTCAAACCAGGGATACACCCTTGGGTATTTAAACCAGGCTTTAGTCTCGGAAATCTCGAACCTTTGCGTTCTAGGCATCAGCCATTCGAACTCTAGTTTCCACCGTCGTAGTTGGTCTCCTAGGAACTCATTGCAAACACGACCAAGATGACTCTGGCGAGGAATGGTACTCAGAGAGAGCACTTCTAATCGCCATTCTGGCATGGAAACAGTTGACACAATATTCTGTTCACTTCGAACACACAGCTCGTATAGCACACTGCTCATTCTGAACATGCAGCTCGTAACACAGTATTCTGTTTATTTGGCACACAGCTCATACAGTACATTGCTCACTCTGAACACACAGCTCATAACACAGTACTCGGTTTATTCGGCACACAGCTCATACAACACACTGCTCACTCTGAACACACAGCTCATTCTGAACATACTGGATTGTAGTGACGGAACTTGCATAAGTTAAAACAAAATCAGATGCTCCAAATTTTCTCTCTTTTCTTTTGCTTTGCAGCCTGGAACCTAAATAGCTTCAGATAGGTCCTAGTTTTACTGTTCTCACATGACCTGGGTTAAACCCTGCGGTTTTTATGAAAGAACAAATCCTGCTTTACACAAATGTAGAGAATGACACAGCACTCCTGAGCACAAAACGAGTCATTTTGAAATTAAAAAATGAGTTCTTAACCAGGTATTGAGCCTACGATTGAACACAGCGCACTACGACTCAACAAAGAAAAACAAAAGGTAAACAACCTTAACACATAAAGAAACACTCGAAATGACTCAAAATAAGAATCGAGAAAAAACAAAAGACACGGCACTCAGACGTGACAGGGAGCTTGTTTCTCTGGGTATTGTTTCCCACCCTTTCTTATTTGTGATTCTCACATCACTCGGCCCTCAGGCTCTATTTTTCTGAAAAAGCCCTTTCCTTACTTTTTCTCTCAGCACACATCTCTCTATTCTTCAATCTCTTTTCTTTTTAAAACTCTCCCCTGGGTTGTTGATGGATAAACAGGAAGTTGCGGGCTCTTGCCCCTAGCATTCCGCTAGATTCTTCTTCTTTTGCTCACAACAGTGAACTTTCCCACAGAGGGGTTGCGCTACAACTGAGGCTGTAGCAAATCTATAACTGACATTGGTTGATAACGCCCTTGGTCAGTCTGGATGTGACCAGACCTTTTCGAATAAGGGAGTTGAATGTCCTGCTCCTTTTCCATTTCATGCTTCGCACTTAGCTTGATACCTCACTGCTTGGAGGATTAAAGAGCTTTCGGCCCTTTGTTGACAGCTTCGGTTGTGCCCTTCTTGATGAACAAGGTGCCCTTTCTGGCAAGTTGGTTGATGATGGGGAAAAGACAGAACACCTGACTCAACTGTGCCCCTAGTTCATCATTTTGACCATTTTTGTTTCGGTTTTCTACTAAAACAATTTCGACCAACATGAGAGCTAGATTAACATGCTTCTTCGATTTTTTGATTTAAAATCATGCAAGTTAGGTTACGAGCATTGAAAATTTTCCTTTTTGGGTCCAAGATATGGTCCAGTTTCGGAAAAATGGAATAATTTCTGAGAAAATTAGTCAACCTCAATAAAAATTCTCAAAAAATTGTTTTTGCAAATGGCCGCTGCTCGACCAACACAGAATTTACTCTTGAGATGCACAACCTCATATTCAAAACATTGGAAAATTGCCCCTTGTCCAAATGGCACTACAACGGGAAGTTGCCCCTTGTTTGAATAGCACCGCAGCACACTGTAACCAATTCTCATAGTGATAACCACAACTGAACTCTCGGATACAGAGAAGACAAAGATGATCATAACCATTACATGGACACAATTGATTTGGAAGTGTTTATGGCTGGACTTCAGAATGAAGTTCCCTACGTATCCCAAACATGGGAATCAAGCCTTACGTAGTTAGGGGGTTAAGGTACACTCGGGTATTAACCTCTCCTTTTACGCTCTATATTTTGCCAAGGTCGCCCTTCCGGGTTTTCAACCTTGCGAGCTTTGTTTTTCTTTTCATTCTTTTCTTTTCTTTTCTCTTCTTTTTTTTTTTCATTTTTGTTCTTTTCTTTGCTCTAACTTTTGCCTGGGTCACCCTTTCGAGTTTTCGTCCCAACGAACCTCTCAAGGGTAAAAGTGTAGCTTTGTCCATGTCAAATGGTTTTGAGATCTCGAAACCATATGAATCCAGGAGAGTGGTTGTTGTTCGCTGATGATGTAAAAGTCCATCCAATAGAGTCTGAATTGCCCTCGGTGTTGTGGATAGGAACTCGGTTATCCTTCAGCAATACTTTCTTCTTTCGTTCCTTATGGGATTTGGTATTCTTCTTCATTGGTTTACAGAATGATCCATCTTTGGCTCTTCGAGCACAATCGACATTTTTGCCCCTAGTTCGAGGGGCTATTTTTGATCCAGCCTTGCAAGCTTCTTTTGACAACACCTGATTTTCTTGATCTGACTTTCTTGCCCCTAGTTCGAGGGCTACTTTAAATTCGGCCATAAAAGCCTTACTTTGTGGTTGACCGTTGAATATTCTGAATCCAAGTTCAAGGTTTGAAAGCAAGGGGTCGGGTCTCGAGGCTAAGAGCGATCCTAAGCTGCGCAATCTCAAGAGCGATTCTACACAGGTCTTCGCGGGACCACACAAAACATTTTTTGAAATCTTTTAAGAAAGCAACTAGTCGCTTGCACTGAAGACAAAGTAGAATCAATCTGGATCAAGCTAGGATCCTTCTCAATACTCATATTAACAAACATGATCTCATTCATTAAGGGATTAGCATGCCTCTCTTTCTCTCAGTTGATCAAATTTTACAAATCTCGAGGAATTCCTTCATCTTTGTTTTCATCACAATGTTCAAAAACTTTTGAAAAACTTAGGTCAATGCAATGATTTCAAGGCACAGAAAAGTCGGTGAAAGGCACTACTGCTTCATTGAGATTTTCTGGCACAACTGGCTCTAGGTTGAGACAAACACAAAAGCATGAAAATCACTGGTGCTTCATTCAGGTCTTTTGGCGTAACTGGCTCCACAGGAAAAATAAACTCAAAAGAGTGTAAAAGACAAATCCAAAACAAGCAAGTGATGTCTGAAGTAATATCCCCAAATCACCCGACTCTAACAAAACAGGACTGACTTGATACAACAAGACAGACCCGACTGACTCAATACAAAATAGAAAGACTGACCCAAAACCCAAGTCAGAAAATACAAAAACTAGCATTCGCAAATGCTCAAAACAGTGCGTTCCATACGCCATATCTGGAGTAAACTGAGCGCCACCCTTAGGTGGTTCATTCCCCAATCACATACTTGTACTATCCCCCAAGTTCACTGATCCAAAGACGATAGACTTTGCTGAGCTTGGTGGGATGATGACGCCATTGTCAAACAAATCCTGTACTTCGTGGTGAAGACAAAAGCAATTGTCAGTGCTATGACCGGTTTGTTGATGGTAGGCACAGTACTGGGTAGCATCATGGCTGGGTGGAAGATGGCCAGGGAGAGGTCGAGGCTTGACGGGTTTGAGATGACCTTTTCCAACAAGGATATGAAGAGCCTTGGACAAAGGCATATAAAGGGCGTGGAAGACCTTGCGACCTCGGGGTAGATACTTCGAGGTTTGGGAATTTTTGCTGGATGCACTAGCAAAGGGGTCAGTAGGTGCTGGATAGGTTTGCTGATCTCTTCCGAATGCAGGATTAGAGCTCAAAGGATCATTTCTGGTACGACAGCCCTTCTCCTGGTTCTTTCCTTGCTTTGAACTGCTCTCATTCTGAGTGGCAAAAATGTCATCTACAGTTTTCATAACAACTGCGAGCACTCGCTGTTTGTTCAATCCTTCGACTTTCAAAGCCTCAACAACACACAAAAGGTGTTCATAGGGATCAATGTTTGCCCCTACTTTGTTCTTTCCACTCGCCTCAGCTTGGTCAAAAGTTTGGGCCGCTTCATCAGAGCGGAGCCCTGTTGTTGTTGACATGTCATTGCCTGAACTTGGGATGGCTTCAGATTGGCCAATTTCAATTACAATTCGTCCTAGGAGCGGGGAGTCTTCTGGCGTGAAATTTCTGGTATGTGACGTGGTCGATGGTGGAGCCGATAGTCCAAAAGCTAGATCAGCCACAGTTCTATGAAGATCACCGATCATTCCTATCAGCTCAAAAGTAGTGGGCTCACGGGTTTGAAATGAATGGGGTTCCAAGACTGGATGTGTCGTAGGTGCCTCGGATGGGCGTTGCATTTCAGCATTGGTCTCACCCTGCATGGTGATTCCCTAGTTTAATGCCATTGTCGTGACCATAATTTCTTCTGAACTCTGCGTCATCATGAGTCTGTTGAATTGAACAGAGGTGATGTGACCGGTGACTAACGGACCAGATGAATCGGTGAGCCTTGACTGGCCTTTCTCTACCTTGCCTCAGCAAAGGAAAACACTGGCTGCTTTGAACTAAATCTCTGACCTGACAAAGTCTATCAGCGTAAGTTCGGTGTACTCGGGCGATATTGGAGCCTTCTGAAGCTATAGTTCCAAGACTACCCTAGCAAAAGAGAAAAACAAGCAGCATCTTAGCCTGATTTAACCAGAATAGATATAAGCATAGCTGCATGACTGTGCTCTCTATTGAATTATGCCATAAATTCTGCCTGTAAACTGATACCCTCAGGTAAAACTGATTCTCCCAAAATACTGATGCCCTTAGGCCTAATACCCAGACTTGCAAACTGATTCATGTAACCTATAGAGACACACTCTAACAGTACATAACAAGTAAGTGAGAGCCAATACACCCCTATGGATGGGTAGGGTTTCCCTGTCCTATTTTGTCAAGAGCTAGGGTTTTACTACGCATGCAGCGGTTTCAAAACAACCTACAATCGGGTAAACAACATGTCCTAGTTTGGAATAGTCACTATGGATTCTGATATGCCCTAGGTCGAATGGTCAAAAGGGTGCCCCGGTAAAAATTCAGGTTTGTGTTTCCGTCGTGGCAGAGCTCGCAATCGGTCAGCCTTATGGCACGCTTCTCAAAGTAAGCCTCCGACAAACTATTCAGGAATAGCGGATGGCAAACACGGTGTCTTAGGCGCACCAATGCAAATGCAATGCAAAGAGACACATAAGTGTAATAAAAAAAAAGATATCATGAGTTCGAGTTAAGTTCTCTAAGTGCCCAGTAGAGTCGCCAGAAACTGTAGAAGGCCCTGGAGAACTCTTGAGCTCCGCGCGCGAAGGCACAAAATTCGTTTTGTTCTTTAGCTACTGTAGTTCGCACTCAATGTCACGGTTCTAAATCTAATCTCACAAAGTGCGATGTGAGACCGATAAATCACCAAAGAGTCCAAATCTGACAAATCGTTTTGGAAAACTGATTTTTATAAAGAAGTGCCAAACATGGACTGCTTTGCCAGATACATAGTCGCCACCTAAATATTTTGTTTTGGGGGAATTTAGGAAACCCTGACTCGTGCCTAAGGCCACGTGTTCGTCATCACCAAAGTTTCCTCGGCTCGGGAACTTGGGTACGAGAGGGGAAGGTCATGCAATGAGCACCCCCGCTCGCCCGATCAAAGATCGGTATGTACTAAGCATGATATTTTGTTTTTGAAAACACATGTGTTCTTATTCCGGTTATTAACCTAGAATTACTATGTGATGTGCACAACATACAAGTATAAACTAGATTGCCTAATTTGGAACAAAACATTGCATGTTCATTTGTGAAAATGATTTGAAGTTTGCTACTCGCAAGTAGGCTAAATCGAGGATTTGAATGAATTCTTCTAATTCAAGTAATCCAACCTTCACCCACAGGCATTCAGGCAAGCAGTTAGCCTCATGGCAAGCATGTTGTCATGGCAACACTAACACACATGTAGTATGCTAAAGCGTAAACACTCACAGTGTACTCTGAGCCAAAACAGAGAACTAGTTAGAAATCATGCATGATCCTAGTTCATGTTAAAATGGCTAATGCAACACATGCGAAAATGCAACTCAGATAAGTTCGGATATCCTTAGATGTCATGTGAAATGCAACTTGGTACATTTATTCAAATTGGAATTGAAATACGATGCAGTTAGTATGATGCACCGAGCCCGGTGCATGCAAGACAGATGAATAGATGACGCATGCAAAGCGTAAGGTATGCTAAATGGAATATGCCCTAAAACTAACCATCGTAAGCAGTTAAGTAAAAGGGAGAAAGAAATGGGGGTTGGAAGACATGGATCACACACACGCACGCTTATTACAACAGTTGGCCGTCTCGACGGAGGGTCCGAATAAGATGCTAACTTGCTAATCTAATCTAATTAAACTAATTATTACAAACAAACTAATTAACTAATCCTAGTTAACTAATTAAGCTATTACAACGTAAATCGGATAGTTAAACACATTAACTACTTAAAGTACAAAACCAAAGCATAAACTCGCTAAGAAAATTAGCTAAGTAAAGTGATAAATCAGAAGCCTCGAGGCGGGAAGAATATGCATGCTCGGTTGCCTCGTTCGGAAATTCGTCGTGATGACCTAACTTGCCTCTATTTGCAACTGTCCTCAGAACACTGTACAAAGCTCCACAAAGCTTTAACTCCACCATGGGAACCTGTGGAAGGGCTGCTGACCAGTTGTTGAGAAGGGAGACCACCTACCGACCACTTTTCTTTGCTGAAAACCAGGAAAAGTGGTTGGCCAGCTAGGTTTACTGGTCGGCCGACCAGTTGTTGCTGCCAGACTCCACTTTACCTTGTAGAACCTCTTTCAGGCTACCACTCCAGCAGCTTTCCTTGATCAAAACCAGTCCAAAGACTCCAAAAGCAACCTTAAGAAGCCTCAGCAACAAAAGGATGGTGTTTGAGTGTGTGTTTGTGTGTTAATGTATGATAAAACTACACTTTAAGGAACAAAAATGAAGAACAAGAGCAAGATAGATACAAAGATGTGTATGTATAGCTCAAGGAACAAAATCTTTTGAACCTAGAGGAGGGAGAAGGAGATTCTCTTATATAAAGAACCAAGCAACAAGCTTGTTGGACAAGCTTGGGGTCCAAGGCCATCCCTCCATACACGTGTATGGAGGATGGTTTCAGTGCCTTCCAGCTATGCCAGCTGGATGAAAATATCTCCAAAAGGGTGATGGAAAGCTGTGGACCACTTGAAGTGGCCGGCTAGCTACTTCTACTAGTCGGTCGACTAGTGGAAGTGGTCGGGCCAAGGCAAAAAGTGGTCGGCCATGGTGGGAGTTGGTCTGCAGCATCAAAACAATGCAATGGTGGCTGACCAGAAAAGGTGGCCCAGAGACCAAGAAAACCAGTTGGCCTACTAGAAAACTGGCTGGCGGGGAGAAAAGTGGTCTCCAAGGGGAAGAACTGGTCTCCCACCCTTGTACTACCTTCCAAACAAGGAAAACAAGATTTGTACTAAAAACAAACCAAAAAGGATACAAAACGAAAGTTCGGGAGTCAAAGCGCGCAGCCAGAAGACTCGAAAACTTGTCTACGAGCACCAAAAGTGGTCTACAAGCACAAAAGTGGTCTCCCGGACCATAATGTGCCTCTAGGCAGAGGCAACAAGGTGTGGTTCAAAAACCACGCCAAACGGAGAACGTTAAGTGGTCCCGGGACCAGGCGCGCGGTCGAAGGCTTCGAAAATCAAAAACTAGTCTCCAAGCAGGAAAAGTGGTCTACAACCTCAAAAAGTAGTCTACGACCACAAAAAGATGGTCTACAAGACCTCTCCCTCCCTTCAGGGAAGAGAAACAAGGCTTGGTCCACAAACTGAGCTAAAACACAAAAAGTTCAGAAGCCCGGAGGCAAGGCTCTCAGCCAAAAACTCTGGAAACTTGAAACGAGCACAACATGCACTATCACCGAGCGCTCAATCGATGATGTCTGAGTCTTAAGGTTGGTCAAAAATGGGGTGTCTACACTCGCCCAAGTTGCACCTCTAATTTGCACCTCCACCTTCGTCCCATTACCACCATCATCAAACATAGAAAAATGTTTCCTTCAAGAAATATTTTTTGAAGAGAGTTTTTTGTAAATTATATTTTAAACCCAAACAAATGGAGGTGTTAATTGGTTTGATACGGGTGATAAATGAACCAAACAGCTCGATCTCGACTCGTGTTCGGTTCGTTAAAAGCTTGTTAAAGCTTAGTTTGTTAAGTAAACAAGCTAAGCTTGAACATATTTTCGAGTTCGTTTTAAAATTCAAAATAAGCTTGAACAATGAATTACTTGTTCGGCTTGTTAAAACTAGATAAAAATACCAAACTATTCAAGCTCTACTCAACAAAAGCTTGTTTGAGATTGATTCAAAAGTTCAATGAACCAAGTTTCAACAAATTTTGAAACTTGTTAAAATTTTCAAACCAAGGTTGAACAGTAAAATTACTTGTTAAAATTTGTTAAAATTTGTTGTAAAATTTTGAAACTTGTTAAAATTTGTTGTAAAATTACTCTATTTTTTATTATTAAATTCTATCAATAATAAAAAATAGAGTAATTTTACAACTAGTCAAACTATTCATCAACAAAAGTGGCCCTAGACGTACGCATGCTATGCCGTCATGCCGCCAAGGCTGCGCATGCCAAGTTATTAGGCCGTAACCCTAGCCACGGGCATTCTAGGCTACCATGTCGACCAGGTTGCGGCCCTAGACACACACATATCACACTGCCATGCCGACCTTGCTTTGGCTTTGCAATTTTTTCTTGAACTGAAACTTTTTTGGGGCCTCCTTTGTGGAGCTTATAATATTTCCAATATTTGGGGTAATTACGCATAGGTCCTGTTATAAAAACCTATGCACCACCAAGTCCCACGAGTGTTTGTATAGATCAAAAAGTCTCACAAATGTCAGTGGCATTTTTCGGTGACAATTTTCTAAATATGTTGCTAAAAATTGATAATTAATGCCGTTGTTGTATGACGATTTTCTAAATCTATCGCTAAAAAATGACAAATAGTGACGCTTTTCTATGACGAATTTTTCAACTATCACTAAAAACTAACAATTAGTGCCTTTTTTGTGATGAAATTTTCAATTGTTACTAGAAACTAACAATCGGTGACACTTTTTTTTTTTTTTTTTTTTTATGGAAAATGCCGCTAAAAAAATTAAAAATAAGATTTTGTGGTGATAACATGACTTTTTCATGCACCAAAAAATTAAGAGGACTTTATTTTATTTTATTGGTAAAATTGAAATAAATTGAAGAAATATAGGAAAAGTACACAAAGTTCGTTTAGAGGAAACAAACGCATCTCACTTAGGTTGACATCTGAATGCTAACTAAGCTGAACAAGCCCAAGATAACAAAAATAGACAACAAGTAGCTAACTAAAACACGAAGTATAACATTTCTCCCTAATTGTTAAAGCAAAAACAGCGTAGAAGATGATTAACACTTTCTTCTTTTGGATTTTATTTTTTGAACCTCTTGAATACGGAGCATGAAGTTCATAGTAGAAAAGCTAGAGAATCCAAAGTTTATCTTTGCCTATAAAGCCACATGAAGTTTGATTTCATCAACAAGTTTAACCCAATAAATTTGATGGTTTTTGAAGATGAAGTTGTTTCTAGCTAACCAGAGTTTCCAGCAGACACCAAGAAATAAACTCCGGATTGTTTCTAGGACACTAAGTTGTTTCTAGGGCTTATTGGTGCACCCATATTCTTAATAAGACTTTTCAGTCAGTTCCTCATATATATGTATCTATATTTTATGTTTTCATCTACTTTAATATAGGCCTTATTTATAGGTTAAGTTAATATTGTTGACTGACCTCAAAGAATTTGGTAGTTATCCACTACACCAAATGGCTACATTCATACATTCAAGGACCAAATATTGGGCCAAAGAAGTCCAAACTTTTACCCAACACATCCAAAGGCTCAAACAATTGGAGAGGTGATATAGACTTAAACCAAACAAATAAAAATAGAGACTGTCGGGACATATTTTGTGAAATAATAGCATGTGGCCAAGGTGATGCTAGAGTGTCAGCTGAGGTGCCACGTGTCTTGGTCATGATGCCGAAGTGATCTTAGCTAGGCCAAGGTTATTTGCGGAGATACCAGAATCCGAGGTGAGCGGATAAGGGACAAGAGTCCTAGAATAGGGGAGGACCTCAGTCTATATAAAGATAAAGCTCTTGGGGAGTTTATCTTTATCTAGCTAGGAGTCCAAGATGAGCATGGAGCAAAAGTCCATTGAAGCTAGGCTTCTACAAGGATTAGGTTAGTGCTAGCTAGAAAAGTAAGGCACCCTCGTGGGTCTAAGGTATGATTTTTATGCTCTGTCTAGTGAGTTAAACACTATTGGCTATCTTTGAGAGATAGTTACTAACTTGATCGTCGGAGTGCCCCTGGGTGGATGAACCACCACCAGACTATTATCTTTCTATGACAGGTTGTTCTAGCTTAATCTATTCTACTGGTGCTCTCTTGCTGAGTATTCCCCGTTTGGTTGTGTGGTCAAAAATCAACACCTACAATTTGGCGTCGTTTATGGGAACGTGAGGAGAATAGATGGCCAACGACAGGCAGAAAGAAAAGGTCGGGGAAGACATCCCTAGTGGGAGTGGCAAACACATTGATCCTAATGTAGAGGAAAAGAAATATAATGAAGAACCCCAGGAGCAAAATCCCAGGGGAAAGGATGTCAGCCAGGAGAGAGACGTACCAAAGAAGGCAGGCGGAGGCAAGTATTACAATGAAAGCGACCTCTAGCTATGGAAAGATAGATGCCTGAGGATGGATGACGAGATTAAGGGAATGGAAAACAAATTGGCAGACCTACAATCGGTTGTCAACTTCATGATGCAAAACAACTTTATGCAACCACTGTTTTCATTGGACGACACGGCGATTCCAGCGGCCAAGAACGATGCTCAAAAAGGGGGACAGAAACCAATCCCTTAGCATGACAAGACAAAGGAACATTCTCATCGGCTTTCACGGGAGGTTGGGCAAGGAGAGTCATTGGGAGGAGAGTCTTAGAGGACACCTCATGCCAAGGGAACTCATCTCAAAGAACATCGGCATGTTCAAGAGAAGGAGCTTTGTTTTGACACGATAAATGAAGGGAGGTCCAAGAAGGCTCACAATGACACCGGGAGCAGTGCACTAAATAGGCTGAAATCCATTGGCAGCCAAGCTCCTAGTCAGACTAAGGAGGATTTGAGGGACTACCTCCAGAGGAAGCGACAAAATGCCAAGGTCACATCCCCAGTTAAGCCGAGAACACCGTTCTCAGTAGAGTTGGATAAATTTGAGGCCCCAAAAAGGTTTCACATGCCAAGGTTCCAGATATATGACGATAAGTTCGATCCAAACTTCCATGTCGGCTTATATTTGAACTCGATGGCGTTGTATATCGAGAACGAACTATTGCTCTACAAGGTGTTCCCCTCATCCTTTGGGTAAATCACATCAAATTGGTTTCACAAGTTGCCAAAAGGAACTGTAAAAAGTTAGGGAAGGCCTGGCCGAGGTGTTTGTGGCTAGGTTTGTTACAAACAAACTACAGCCGTTCAGGGTGGACTCCATGATGGATTTGAAAATTGGCAAAGGTGAAAGCCTCAAGGCTTATGCCAAAAGGTATTAAAAGGTATTCAACCAAATACCAGGATGCAACTAGGAGTTAGCGGTCGTGTCTTTTAATAACAGCCTAGAGGATAACTGCATGCTTCGAAAGTAACTGGCAAAGACTCTGCCAAAGAGTATGGAGGAGCTCATGGCCAGGATTGAGAAATATACCAGAGCAGAATAGGATACACCGAGGACAAAGGCATCGAAACATGAGAAGAGAAACGGCTCTCTGAGGCGAGGCCGAGGTAATACTAGATATAATAGGCAAGAGACAGGACTGAGGACTGCACAAATGTTCACCACCATATTCCCGATTATGATTTATAAAGTCCTAGAAAGGATCAGGAACTAGCCGTACTATAGAGCACCAGAGAAGATTCCTGGTGAATTTATGGAAAGAAGTCTTGGGAAGCACTGTACCTATGGTATTGATTGAGCATCCCTTGAAGTCCCTGTTATAACAAGGAGATCTAACAGGCAGGGTAGCTAGATGGGCAGTAGTATTTGGCCAATACGACCTGGAATTTAGGCCGAGAACAATAATTAAGGGTCAGGTTTTGGCTGACTTTGTGGCTGAGTTCACACCTGGAGCCATTCCACATCGGGCTCCGATGAGTCACAGCTTAGGGTGTCCAGGGGAACAAGAAGAGACCCAGCTAGGAATGAAAAACCCCACAACAGAGCAAAAGAAAGAAGAAAAACTCAAGCCCTGCGATAGTTACATCGGCGACTCCTTCCACCTATTTGTTAATGGGAGTTCAAACCGTCAAGGAGTAGGGGCAAGAGTAGTGCTAGTATCGCTAGATGGGCGGATGTTAGAACAATTTATTCGTTTGGAGTTTAAGGCCTCAAACAATGAAGCAGAATATGAAGCACTGATCGCAGGATTGAAGTTAGCAGTAACAATGGAAGCCGACAAGGTGGTAGTCTTCTGTGACTCCCAGCTTATTGTGAACCAGGCAACAGCCGAGTATGCAGCCCGAGATGAAAGAATGACAGCCTATGTAAAAGAGGTTGTCAGACTGTTAGTCTTGTTTCAGGATTGCCAACTTCATCAGGTTAGCCGAGATGACAACAGCCATGCCGATGCCTTAGCTAACCTGGCTAGTCCAATGAAGTTAGGGGGGGCAAGGACAATTATGGTAGATTATTTGTCAGGCCCAAGTGTGGAACTACTGATTACAGAATATGAAGCAATGTGTGTAGAGATGGGCACAAGTTGAATGGATGCAATAGTGATGCTTCTTAGAGACGACAAGCTATTAGATGATCGCAAAGAAGTGCATAAAACCAGACTGAAGTCGGCGAGGTTTTGCCTAATAGCAGAAGGACACCTCTACAGAAGGTCTTTTACTGGTCCCCTTTTAAGGTGTGTGCATTCCTCCCAGGTTAAATATTTCTTGTATGAAATACACGAAAGGGTGTGTGAAAGCCATAATGGGGGCAGATCACTTGCTCATAGGAACATTACTTAGGGGTATTGGCAACCCTACATGCAAAAGGATGCTGAAGCCTATGTCAAGAATTGCGAGAAGTGTCAAAGGTTTGCTCCTTTGATACATCAACCAGTAGCAGGTTTGAACCCAGTGTCCAGCCTTTGGCCATTTGCCTAGTTGGGTATGGATCTTGTTGGACAACTACCTCAAGTAACTGGGCAAACGAAATTCCTGTTGGTAGCTACTGATTATTTCACAAAGTGGGTAGAAGCTGAACCCCTTGCGAAGATTCAGGATATTGATGTGAAGAACTTCATATGGAAGAACATCATTACTAAGTTTAGAATCCCAAGGGGAATAATAGCAGACAATGGTACGCAGTTTGACAGCAAGCTAATCAAAACCTTTTGTGCAAAGTATAAAATGAAGAACTACTACTCTACTCCAAGCTTCTCTCAAAGCAATGGTCAGGTAGAAGCATCCAACAAGGCTATCTTGGATAGGATCAAAAAGAGGCTGGAGGCAGCAAAGGGAAAATGGGTGGAGGAATTGCCCAATGTACTATGGGCATATCGGACTACGTCGAGAAGATCAACTGGGGAATCTCCATTCGACATGGCTTATGGCACTGAAGTAGTTATCCCACTAGAAGTCAACATTCCATGGATCAAAACCCAGGGAGTGGAAA
Source organism: Camellia lanceoleosa (assembly GCA_025200525.1). Classification (NCBI taxonomy): domain Eukaryota; kingdom Viridiplantae; phylum Streptophyta; class Magnoliopsida; order Ericales; family Theaceae; genus Camellia; species Camellia lanceoleosa. The sequence goes on along the minus strand of JANUSC010000161.1, from coordinate 318,559 downwards.
ATGGTACTAACGAAGCATTTCTCGACTGAGATCTAGAACTTCTGGAGGAGAAAAAAAGAAAGAGCAGCAATTTGGCTAGGGGCATACCAACAACAACTGGCTAGGGTTTACAACAAGAAGGTTAACCTAAGAGAGTTCAAAGTTGGGGACCTTGTGCTGAGGTAAGTGGTCAATAACAAAAAGGATCCTAGGGAGGGCAAGCTTGGTTCAAATTGGGAGGGACCTTATAGAATTATCTTGGTCACCGGCAATGGGGCATATGACTTGAAGACAATGAGGGCAAAGAGTTGCCAAGACCTTGGAACATTTGCAACTTGAAGTTTTTCTATCATTAGATTTTTGCTTTTTCGAAGTTTATGTCATTAGCCAAAGTAATAATAAAATTTTAGCTTGATTTTGAAATTTGTGTAATATGACTGACCAGTCCTTTGGCCATGTTTCTGATTGAAACATGATGAATAACTTAGACTTATTATATGGCATAGTTGAATTATACTTGCATATAATAGAGTTAAACTAATTTGGTGATGTTTCTAAGTAAAACATGACGAATAACTTAGATATATTATATGGTAGAGTTGAATTATACTTGTATATAATAGAGTTGAACTAAGTTGGTGATGTTTCTAAGTGAAACATGACGAATAACTTAGACTCATTATATGGAAGAGTTGAAATTATACTTGCATTTAATGGAGTTAAACTAAGTTGGATTAACCTGGACTTGCCATATCGGTAGAATCAAACTCAGATTGGAACTAAGTGCATTTCAGTTAGATTAACAAAGAAACCAAAGTTGATAACCCCGGCTAGTCTTTGTTTGAATCTAACTTCGGCAAAAAACCATATGCACATGCTTAATGTGAACTTAAGTGAAACTTAGGTTCACATTAGCGGGGCAGGGAGCTGGATAATGATGAATAAGCTTAAAAATTTGAAGTGCTTAGGACTTGTTGAAGTTTTATAGACAAAATTTACAAGTCAGAATGGGCTTAACACTTGTTGAAATTTGAAAAAAATTTACAAGTTGAAGTTAGCCGAGGTTATATTGGAAAAAGTATAAGAGATATATAATGGTCGAGATGGCCAACCAAGTTACCAGGCTTGGAAAGAGTAGAAGGAAGAAGTCTTGATAGAAGATAGCATGTGAAAGTAAAAAGTAATACTGAATAATACTTGTAAAAATATTTTGATATTTTTAAGTGTTAGCCGAGGTATTTCGATGGTTGGCCGAGGAAAACAGTCAAGATTTATATCCGAGGTATTATATCCTAGAGTCATTATACAGCTAAGGTATACTTTGAAGGAATGCAAAATTATTCTAAGTATGAAAGTGGTAAACATGCATAGAAGAAAAGAAGAAGGCATACAACACTTGGAAAAGGAAATCAAACTTACATTCAAGAAAAAGATTACTTGTTCAATTACAAAAGGGGCACATCGGCCAAATTTCAAGCTAAACATTGTTTAGACAAAACAAAAGTACAAAAAGAGAAAAGATTCTAAGTGGACCGCTCTGCTTTAGCAATGTGCTATGTATCGACCTCAGCAGATAGCTGGGAAAGCTTCTCGGTAGTCCTCTCAGCCTCAATCTCCACATCGATCTAGTGAAGAGTTTGGTCGAGGCTCTTCTCGGCTGTTTGTACCTCGGCCTCTGACATGGATCTTTTGGGAGAGGCACTCTTGGAGACCTCATCCTTCTCGTCCTGAGTCAAGTCCAGGACTTGCTCAGTCAGAGTTGAGGACTTGGCCCCAGCGGAATGCTCAGCACTAGCTTTGACCTCGGCTTTTTCTTCCCCTTTCCCCTTAGGCTCACCCTCAGATTGGCTTGGAGCGAGGGGGAATGGCATGACAAGTTGGCTCTCATCTCGGACCGGTGAGTCCTCGAGGACAGCCAGCTCTTTCAGAGCAGCCATCCAACCAAGGGTGTAACCCTTATTGCATGCCTGTCTGACTTGTTTTTTGTATTCCTTGTGGACATCGAATGCCCCCTCGATATAGGCCTTCTCGTCTGCCTCTTTGATTTTGGCTGCCTTTGTAGACAATGCTGTTTGGAGCTCGGTCTGGGCCTGGGCTTCTTTCTCCTTGGCCTCTTTTGCCTCGGCCTGAGCAACCTCGGCAACATTTTTCGAGGCCTCGGCTCAGTCCTTGGCATTCTTCAAGGCCAACTCAGTAGCCTTGGTCTGATCCAGGAGACCTCGGATACGGGCCTGGGCCTTATTTAGTGAGGAAAGGAGTTTGACAGCCTCCTTTTTTTTTTGGGTAAGTTCTTTCTTGAATTCATCGGTCTTGACTGCAAGGGAGTAACCCTATTGGATAGCCTGCAAGAGTGCAAAGGAAATTAGTTAAGTGTAAAAACCAAAGTTAAAGTTGGACAAAAAGTTACAAGTATAGAGACTTACCAAGACACAAAGTTGCATCATCATTGCATAATTTTCATTCTTCGACAGCTCAGCCATCCGATTGATGTTGGCTGGAAGTAAAACAGTGGTGGAAATGGTGGCACTAACCTCCAAACTGTCAAGAGCACTATCCCCCGCTAGAAGAGGTCGGTCTCCGATTGTGACAGATGGAGTCTAGGCAGGGTTGGCGCAGAAACCAGAAGAATTAGAGAATCCGCTGGACCTCGGCTTTTTGGATTGTTGTGGGTTAGACGCCTCAGCCTCAGTTGGCCTTTTATTGGCCGAAGGAGTGCTCTTTTTAGCCACAGCCAACTTGGAGATTGGTACAGTGTCCTCAGAGTCGATCTAAGTCACTGTTGCCTTAGCTTTGGCTTTCTTTACCCTCTTTAGCTTAGCCTTGGGTTGGGATTGTGATGAGGGTGATTCAACTATTATGACGCCAAGCAGTTCAGCCAAGAGGCCTTCAATGATAGCCTTGCTACGTCCCATCTCATCAGCGGTGGCGGCAATAGTGACTTTGGTGCCGAAACGGATTGCTAGAATTGCAGTTGGTGGGTTTGCAGGATCGTAAGCCGACGCCTCAGTATTTTGGCATTTACAGCTACGAGTTCTGCCAGCAGAAGCTAAGAGTGGATCTCGGCCCCGGCATTGGCACTAGGCTGGAGGAATCAGTTGGGGAGCAGATGTTGACGGCTACTCTGCTGGATCAGAAGTTGAGGCTTGGTTAGGCCTTGGCGATGAAGTAGCAAGGAGAGTTGCTACTAAAGGTGGAGACTTGCTCTTTCAAGGAACATCGGGCAGCGGACTCCAATATGTCAGGATGTAGTTGAGGAGGATGAGAGCCTTGCGAAGTTGAATTGGCAAGCCGAGAAGGCAAACTAAGTCTTTGCTCGGCATGTAGTATCGGCGAAAGTCTTTTTCTAGCTATGGAAGAGTTGCAAAAAGAGGTCATACATTAGAAACAAATTAACGAAAGGATGATTAAGTAAATAGAAGAAGGGACTCTAAGAAGGAAAACTAAGTCCTTACCCTTGTCATCCCTAAAAACTTCATGGCACAAAGGGAAGATGTGGAATTCATCATCTGGCGCGAACTCCCAATTGCCCAAGACAATCAAGTAGTCGTTTGCCGCACCTTTATTTGAGTCTGGACTGTCAGCTATTAGCTTATATTGGGTGGATCTTGGCTTGAGGTAATATGTATAGCCAACCTTGGTTTTAAGACCACATATCGTGTAGTAGTGCTAGATATCAGACAGGGTGATCCTAGCGTTCTGCAGACTTTCCAACTCGGCAATTCAGTTTATAATCCTAAAAGAGTTTACTGCTAACTACATGGGGTTCAGTTTATAGTAATGGAGGACCTGCCTCAAGAGGATGTTGAGGGGGAATCTGACTCCTCCTTCAATGATGAAGACTATGGGAAAGGGCATGTAATCCTTCCCAAGCATAATGGAGTCATCCATTCTAGCTAACTGGATTTGAACATCGGCTAGGATGGAGAACTCTCGCCTAAAGTATTCTAGTTTGGTCAGGGTGTCTACTCTCTACCTAAACATTCCCATGATGTTGGCTTAGGGTGGATTGGTGCACAATTTCAGGAGAGAAAATTTGGTATGGGTTTGGGAATCTCGGTTAAACTCCAAACTGGCACTGGGGCAAGGATTTTTCAAGATCTAAGGGGATTTCATTTCAATTTTCCTAGAGATAGTGATTTCTATCAAAACGCAAGGCCTAAATCTATACGGAAACAAAAAATGACAGGAAAGATCTGGAAATAAGCAAGAAAAACAGAAAAGAGCAATGATTCAGACTCAAGAAAACAAATAGAAAATCAAGAACACTAAGTAAGTGTGTGCAGGTGTGCAAAAGCCAAGAACAGTGGCAAAGTTGTTAAAACTTTAAATTTATGAACACTACGAATCACAAACAATGTGAATAAGACAGAAGGGTATATTGAATAGCATACAGTAAAAGATTCAAGAACACAAATAGATTTGAAATGGCATTAAACATCATGCAAACAGTTAATAGATTTTGAAATAAATCAAAGACTGAAAAGGGAGGAAACTGTGACTTACCAGATAAAATGAATGCCGATATGGGGATCGATGGAGTCAAACATTGCGAATGGTCGCAAACAGATGACAAAAAGGTCGTCGAAGGAAGTAATCGGAACAGTTGCAGAGGTTGAGAGCTTGAACAATGGCGGTTTGGGAGAGAGATGTTAGAGAGAGAAAGTTTCACAGCGAAATGAATATTTATAAGTGAAGAGACGAGGAGTGAGGGAGACGCTTCGTCAAAATTGTGGAAAAGGTGGCAAATCATAATGATGTGCCTTAGGCGACGTGTCTATCAGGCAATGTGTATAGAAGCGACGCGTCTTGATAGCAAGTGTTAGCTACGAATCAATGAGGGAGCGACACATGGCGGAAACGATTGGAAAAACCGTGCGTGGCAGCCCATGTGCAGATAAAACTCTTAGAGTTCTTGATTTAATGAAGCAAAAACCTTTGCCAGAGGAGCGATCTCGGTTAAGGAACTTGAAGAACTTGGTTATTGATTCTTGGTCATTGATAAAGTAGACTGCAGAGTCTTGGTCATATGAAGCCGGCGAGTGATGATCTCAGTCGCGAAGGATAGAGTGAGTCTTAGCCGACCTACTATGTGGACAAACGATGTAGGTTCCATCACTTCAGAATGCCGAGGTAATAGAACCTAGGGAGCAGTTGTGGGCACATATTTTGTGCAATAATAGCACGTGGCCAAGGTGATGCCGGAGTGTCAGCCAAGGTGCCATGTGTCTTGGTCATGATGCCGAAGTGATCTCGGCTAGACCGAGGTTATCTGCAGAGATATCGGAATCTGAGGTGAGCGGATAAGGGACAAGAGTCCTAGAATAGGGGAGGACCTCAGTCTGGATAAAGATAAAGCTCTTAGGGAGTTTATCTCTATCTAGCTGGGAGTCCAAGATGAGCATTGAGCAAAAGTCCATTGAAGTTAGGTTTCTACAGGGATCAAGTTAGTGCTGGTTATAAAAGTAAGGCACCGTCGTGGGTCTAAGGTATGATTTTTATGCTCTGTCTAGTGAGTTAAGCACTATTGGCTATCTTTGAGAGATAATTACTGACCTGATCGTCGGAGTGTCCCCGGGTGGACGAACCACTGTCAGACTCTTATTTTTCTGTGACAAGTTGTTCGGACTTAATCTATTCTGCCGGTGCTCTCCTGCTGAGTATTCCCCATTTGGTTGTGTGGTCAAAAATCAACACCCACAGATGCTTATAAGATTTACATGGATGGAACACACAATTGATATAGGACATAAGTTCTATACTACTCATATTTATTTCTAATAGAATGTTTATACATGAGATCATAAATAAAATCTGATAAAAAAAATCTGATTATTACATCATTATTGCACCACTATTATTCAAAAATATATAACATAGAAGATGAGAAGTTATAACATTCTTCTCTCTTTCATGCATACACGTGCAAATTTGAACTTCCTAAATTATATTAAATATGCATTTGTTCAAAAAGTTGATACTTTCATCTGATCGTAGAATAAGCCAAAAGGCCCACCATGAGGGAGCAAAGCTAGCTTCACAGGCCATTTAGCACCATGTTAAACAGTCAATGTTCCAATATTTTGGTTGATGTCTGTTTTGATATGGCCAGGACTTACTTCGTTTATGACAAAATTACAATACTTTTTTGCCAAAACTCATGTATGCATTGAGAGCTGCCTTGGACACTTTGTAAGCTAAAAGACAAATAGGCCATCCTTTGGTTTCCAGCAAATCCTCCTTTAAATCCTCAAGAAATCTCTTAATCACGTCGTCCACTTTCTCTAGGGTAAGGCCATCAATATCGTTTAGTTCTTTCTTGGCCTTTTCGTTTGAAATAAAATGAAATACAACTCAAACATTATTATAACCCCTCCATTCCCATTTATGCAGTATTTCATTTGGTGTTCATAGCATTACTAATCCTTATATCCTCTACAATCATTACATATGTGAAATCATAGCATGATTTTTACAATTAATTATCCGTATATGGTGCTAAAAAGGACTTACAGCTCTTATGTAGATCCATACAACTAATGTACATTATTTAGAAACTAATAGGAATACAGTGAAATCCATCCAGTGTCAAATTCCTTTTCATTGCTTTTGTATTTTCCTCTATATATATAGATAGATAAATTTGTGTACCTTCAATTGCCCCAAGGTGGAGGAGACATTAACTATTCTAGTAGAGTTTGATAGTTGAAGAAGTGGAATAAGTGCTTCAGTTACTTGCTTTGCTCCATAATAGCTAGTTCTCAAACAAGCTTCTGAACCTTCATAACTTTGATTGGTAACATCTTTTACTGATGTAGCATCTAAACGTAACATCTACAATGAAATTGGCACTAGTAAATTATTTATATGCCTCTAGAGTTTATAATATATCTTCAAATAAGACTACATTGGTTTATGGAGAGACTTACATCATCAATTGTGATTCCAGAAATTCCTGCATTATTCACCTGTACCAGTATTTACTCAATTATATTGTACAAGTGTAGACACCCCATTTTTTACCGTCCTCAAGACTTGGACGTCATCGTTTGAACACTCGGTGATCATCCACGTTCGTGTTCATTTTGAGATCCTGAAGGACTCGGCTGCGTGCCTTGCCTTAGGATCTCATGACTTGACTATTTTGTGTTTGGTTGTGGACCAAGGACTTGTGGTTTTTGCACCTGAGGGTAGGAAGTGGCATGTTAGCCATCCCTTAAACCCACCGTCCGTGGCATGAAGCCACCGGCCTTGCTTTCTTTCTACCGACCAATTGTTTGGTCGGTCGGCACAGATATTTAGTCGGTCGGCCATTTATTTGGCCGATTGTCTCTTTTTCAAGCCGGTACCTCATTTTTGCCTTTTTCAGGCATTGTGCATGCCATTCGGAGCACACAGACCTATCCTCCATACATGTGTATAGAGGATTTGCACCCTTTGCACCCTTTCCTCTAGCTTCTTGAGGAAGCTTGACCCCTTTGCCTTAGCTTCTCTAAGAAGCTTTGGCCCTTGGTTTCTCTATAAAAAGAGGGCTTCTCGTTCCATTTGAGAGGTTTAGCAAATCAGAGATATATATGTCATATATATCACTCTCTCTATATCTCTCTCTCTACATTTGTGTGTGTTAGAGTGTTCAAAAGTGAGTTTTGTTCTTAGTTTTGCACTAAGACACCTAGTGTTACACCATACTTGGGTTGTTGAGGTATTGAGAGGTTGTTCTTGGAGTTTTGAGCTGGTTTTGATCAGAGGAGGGGGTTGGAGTTGCTGTTCTTGAAGCGTTCTTCAAGGGTGAGCACTATTGCTTTATATTCCCCATTCTTGCACTAGCTTTTAACCTATCTTGTATGCTGTTTTGAGCTTTATGTATAACTAATAAAAGTTCTGATTTTCATGTTTAAGATGTTTCATTAAGGTCACTTTTGTGTTTGGGGTTGTCCTCCCCCTTTTAGGCCTTGTTTGGTCCCTTTTTGTGCCTTCTTTGTTGAGCTTTGGGAACTTTTGTGTATTGGCCTTCTCACCACAGAAATCCAGAGGATTTTCAGTGGTGGTGAAGGGGTTTTGAGGTCTTGGGAAGGGACACCCTTCTCCCGTTTTGTCTCATTTGCTTGTGTTTTTGGCTCATAAGGGTAGCATGCATGCTTAGTTGTTTTTAGCTTCATTTCAGTGGGTATTTGGTGTTAGTTCATCATATTATACCTCTGTTTTTGGTCGGATTGATAGCCTATTGCATGCATCATACACTTGCTTTATAATCCCCTTTATTGCCATGACATGTATCATGCATTTAGGCCCTCACGCTTGCATGTTTTGACTTCACTTCGAGAAGCTTTTAGTCATGTTGTGAAATGTTTAAGCTCTGTTTAGTATTGATTTTGTCATGCTTGCCATGTTTTGTATAGCCACCATGTAGCCTAGCTTGTTAGCTTTGGGTGTGTGGGTCATGAACATGCTTTACTTGGGTTATTTCGGTGATTTGGAATCGCTTATCATGCTATTTCAGTCCATATTTCATGGTTGTACACTTGCATTTGGCTCTCTTTCAATGCTTTGAAGTGTTGTAGTTTTGTGCGTTAAAATGGGTCATAGTGCATGCCTTTTTTTGTTTAAGTCCTTAGGCTGTCATATCAGTGGGTTTTGGGGTGTATTTTGATGCATTGAAACTCTGTTTTTTGGTTGCATAATCCATGCCATGTGTGGTCATGATAGTTGTAGTGGAATGCTCTCTTTTATAGCCTTGAATGCCCCTTGTTTCATGCCCATTTCTTAACATGTTTTGGCTTTGTTCCATGCATGCTTTTGTCTTGTTTTGGAGTGCCATAGGACTGTTTTAAGTCATTTTGGTCCTTTGGGGTTTGGTTGACATAGCTATGGTTTGAACCCCTTTGTTGGCCTCAAGTTTTGGACCCTATTGCATGCCTTGCTTGCATGTTTTATTTAACTTGGCATCATCCTCTCGCATGTTTTTCAGAGCTTAACATGTTGGTCTAATGTCCATGCATGTCATCTTTTAAGTGTCTTTGAAAGCTCCCCCTTCCATGCTTAGGTGATAGGCCCATTGGCGTGCATGTTTGCATGAGCATTTACCAATCATTTCCACCACTTTTGGCCGTTGTTTATGGCAAGGCTGAGGTTTGTCCTTTTGCGGTTTAAGTCCACCATCGCATGTTTGTCGCATGTTTGTTGCATATTTGGTTCATTATGTGTTGTCACATGCTAGTTCCATTGCATTTTTTTTCCATGTTTGCTACATCGCATTTTGCACGCTTGGCGTATTGCACATTTGCATGTTTAGTTTGCATTGCATTTGGCATGCTTTGCTAACTTAGCCTCATATTGCATACTTGAGCCATTTTACATATTTGAGCCATATTGCATACATACATTGCATTGTGTTTGGTTTGGGGTGTCAAACCAAACATGAGGAATGAGGTGTGTTCGTACTTACAGTGACGAAACACGTCTCAATCCTTGGCCGCCGACGCCCTTGATCTCAAAAAGATAGGGCGTGAAGCATTCATTTGTTTTGTTGCATTCATTTACATTGATTTGCAAACTTGGTACCTTTGGCCATCATGCATCGAAATACGTGATTAGTGGCCCGAGGGTCGAGAGCCACACTCCCTTGAGTCCATAACATGATAGGGAGAGTGGCCATGCACACACTATCTTGAAAATTCCATGCCATACACTGTCTGTCCTCTGTTGCTGCAAAACCAGTATTCTGCAGGAAGAAATGGCCGGCCGGCCACTTTTAGTGTCGACCGACCATCAATGTCCAGCCGGTAATCCAATTTTTGGCCGATGGCCATATTTCCATGGCAGGTAATGTTCTATCTTGGCCGGTGGCATCCCAAAGTGTGCAGGGAGTGTTTCAGAAGCATCACAAGTATTTTCACAGTTCTCAGAGGCACAGAATAGTGCAAATAGAGGCAACAGTGGCATGGCGACGGGTTTCTGAGCAAGGCGAATCGAACATGCATCATCCACGCATTCCGAGGCAGAGCTACGGCAGTCTCTTTAGTTTCATATTTATACTGTTTTTGTAGTTAATTTGTTAATTAATTAGGGTTTTGTAATATTTAATTAGGTAGAGTAGTTAATTATTTATTCGTACTGTATTATTTATTTGGACCCTCCGAGGAGGGCAATGTTGTAATAAGTGTGCGTGTGTGTGATGTATGTCTTCCAACCCTACGTCTTTCTCCCTTTTATTTACCAGCTTATGATGGTCAGATTAGGGCATGTTTCAATTAGCATCTATATGTTCGCATGTTTGCATTCATTCATTTGTCTTGCATGCACCGGCTCGGCACATCATACTAACTGCATCGTATTTCAATTCCAAGTTAGTGTTAGCTGTAACATCATCACATGCCATCTTAGAATAGCCGAGCCTATCTTAGTTGCATCTTGCATGTGTTGCATTAGCCATCTTAACATGAACTAGTATCATGCATATGATTACTAACTAGTTTCTATTTTGGCTCGAAGTACTCGGTAAGGGTTTATGCTTTAGCATCCTTGCATGTGTGTGAGTGACTGCCATGACAGCATGCTTACCATGAGGCTATATGTTTATGTGATATAACTGTCTGAATGCCTGTGGGTGAAGGTTGGATTATCATAATTGGAATAATGCATTGACTGTGAGTTTTAAAGCCCACTTGAGAGTGGCAAATCCATATTTTAGCCTACTTGCGAGTAGCAAACAATTTTCAAAACAAACATAAAATGTTTTGTTCTAATTCAGGCGATCTAGTCTATACTTGTATGCTGTGTGCGTCACATAGTAAATCTAGGCTAATAATCGGAATAAGAATGCATAATATTTTCAAAACTAGATATCATGGTTAGTAGAGGCCGATCTTTGATCGGGCGAGCGGGGGTGCTCACGAAGTGACCATCCCCAATCGTACCCAAGTTCCCAAGCCGAGGCAACTTTGGTGATGACGGAGACGTGGCCTTAGGCAACGAGTCAGTGTTTCCTAAATTCCCCCAAAATAAAATATTTAGGTGGCGACTCTGTATCTGGCAAAGCAGTCCATGTTTGGCACTTCTTTCTAAAAAATCTGTTTTTCAAAACTATTTGCCGGATTTGGACTCTTTGATGATTCATCGGTCTTGCATGACACTCTACGAGATTAGATACAGGACCATGACATTGAGTCCTGAACTGTAGTAAACCCAAATGAATACAACGGGAGGGGGGTTTCTCTCCCAGGACGTTCGGGGACGTCTACAGTTTCGGGCGACTTCACTGGGGAGTTAGAGAACTTGACTCGAACTTATGATATCTTGTTTTGCTTACACTTATGTGTTTCTTTGCATTGCATTTGCATTGGTGCGCTTAGGACACCGTGTTTGCCATCTGCTATTCCTGAGCAGTTAGCCTAAGGCTGCGTGCCATAAGGTTGATCGGTTACGGCCTTTGCCAGTATGGGAACACAAACCCCTGTTTTACCGGGGCACCCAGTTTGACCATTCGACCTAGTGCATATCAGAAACCGTAATGACCATTCCAAACTAGGACAGGTTGCTTACCCGATTATCGGTTGTTTGAAACCGCTGCGTGCATAGTGAAACCCTAGCTCTAGACTAAATAGGACAGGGAAACCCTACCCCAACATAGGGGTGTTTTGGCTCTCACTTATCTGCTATGTGCTTTTAGAGTGCATCTCTACAGGAATGCACGTATCAGTTCGCAAGCCTGGGCATCAGGCCTGCGGGCACCAGTTCAGTATTTTAGGAATCAGTTATCTACGGGTATCAGATTTAGTTTTGGGGAAAGTGATTTGGGGACAATGATCAGTGTTTGAGAACAGTATATGCAGCTTATCAACTGTGTGTTCGTCGTGCCTGACTGTGTGTTGTGTGTTTATTTACGCTGTTATGCTGTCCTTTTGTCTGGTTGTTTATTTCCTTATTATTGTTTTATTTATCTTTTTGCTAGGGGTAGTTTAGCACAATTGCTTTCGACCCAGCAGATATTCCCCAAGCACTCTGGACTAGAGGTCGCCGACTCAATCGATCTGAGGATCTGGTCGACGAACAACCAGTGTTCCACTCTTTACCCTCGGTTATCAGACGGGGGTCGAGAAGACGCAGTGTATCGAGCAGAGGTTGCCAAATCAGTGGTCTTTGAGCAGTCAGGTTGAGATTCCCGAGGCTGCTCCAGAGATAGATATACCGATAGTTCAATCAGATCAGAGCAGTATGGCAAGCTTTGAGGAAATGGTCTGGCAGCTCCAAGAGAGTATGAAAACCATACAGCAAGACGCTGTCCGTCAAGCGGAATTTGCCAAACAACAGGCCACGGTCATGACCCAACAGGCAGAGCTAATCACTAGGCTACAGGAGCAAGCCGGGGCATCCGCTTCACACCAGGCTCCTCCCCTACCGAGGATGCCAATACCCGGGGAGACGGCCAATGTCCAGAATGTCCAAGAGGATACAGATATCCCAACGGGGCTACCTCCGCCCCCGATCCAACCTCAACTATCCAAGGCGCCCACACCTATCAATCAATCGGACTCTCCCTTCGAGTTCGAGGTGGACCCTACGACATTAAAAGTAAGCAAGCTTGAGAAGCTGTTCAGGAAGTCCCGGGGGGTCAAGTCCATCCCTGATATTGAAAATGGGTATACTGATGCAGCCGTGACATTGCTGGACAGATTTAAGATGCCGCATATTGACCGATTTGATTGATCCAGGGATCCCATGGTGGACCTGAGGTTGTTTTCGGATATCTTAAGGCCAATGGGCCTCACCAGGCTGCAGAAGCTTTCTTTATTCGGCCGGACCCTGTCAGGTGTAGCAGCCATCTGGTATGCAAAACTAGAAGACGATGTCAAGAGGAATTGGGATGAGATGGCCAAGGCTTTTGTCGCCCAGTACTCTTATAATACACAAATCGAGATTACAACCTGTGATCTTGAGACAACTAGGCAGGAGCCTAAGGAGAGCTTTTCTGAGTTCGTAACCCGGTGGAGGGCCAAGGCCTCAATGATGACCCCAAGGCCCACTGATAAAGATCAAATTTGGATGATTGTGCGCAATCCCCAGCCTAAGCTTATGCAGAAAATGATTGTCCTCCCCTTCCAAACCTTTTCAGATTTACACGAGATGGGAGTACAAATCGAGGATGCTTTGAAGCAGGGCTTGATTGACAATGACAGAGAACAACCCAGGAGAACCTTCAACAACAGCAGTACGAATACAGGCACGAGCAGTGCTGCAGGTGCCAGATCTCAGGAAGTGAACATGGTCACCACCACTCCCCCAAGAACCATCGCAGCTACACCATTCTCCGGTGCGTCCAGTAGTAGCTCGCAAGCAGCCAGACACGAACCCAAGGGACAAAGAGCCTTCACTCCACTATATATGCCCCTGTTCAAAGCTTTGGGGGTTTTAATCAGAAAAGGGCACTTGAAGCCCCTAGAGCCGCGACCATTGCCAGAAAAACTTCCCCCCTCCCATAATCTGGCCAAATATTGCGCATTTCACCAACAGCACAGTCATGATACCGACCAATGCTACAGACTACGTCATGAGATTCAAGATCTCATTGACAATAGGGTGATTGTGCCTCTAGAAAAACCCAATGTCACAACCAACCCCCTCCCGCTACACAACCAAGCTCCACCTCCCAAACGAATCAACTTTATCCAGACTGGGGTCATGTCTTACGATCCTAGCATATATATCACCCCGTCCCACCAACCCAAGCCGGAGGTGTTCCTTCCTGGCTGCACTGACTTGTGCATATTGGACATATCCAGAACCCAACCTGAACCAATGGTGGCGACTGTCGAAGACAGAACAGGGGAGATTTAAGAGGAGAATGGGATTGTTTAGTCAGAATTTGAGGAATTTGGGAGTTTTGCTGAGGAGGTATACAGTCTGAGTGACTACATTCTATCAGTAGGCCAGGTTGGGCCAAATGTGGAATTGCCGGCAGGGGCAGAGCTTTGTGTGATACAGGGGGATGGATTTGATCAGAGGACAGATGGCTTAGAAGCTTTGGAAGAGGATATAACTAACCTATAGTTTTTTAAAGAAAAAGATTCAACAGTCAACTGGTTTAATTTTGAGGAGTCAGCAGAGGTTACCGGGTGGCTCGATGACCTACCAGACGTTGTTGAAGAATCCCAGTTGGAACAGGGCTCAACAGGGGCACGGACATCAGTTGTGGCTGGAAGGGCCGAAGAGCAAAGTACATCGTCGGAGAGCGCCGGTGTCAAGAATTTCGCTCGGGATTTGGGTATTTTGAATACAGGGAATGTTGAACAACAAACTGTACTGACGCAGTTGGAATAGGAAGGAATCGAAGAGTCTGAGAGAATCAAGAAAGCTAAAGCCTCTGAGGAGACTGAAAGTGCTGTGTGCACGAGGACAGAGAATGCTGCAAGAATATGGACAAAAGGTACTACGAGTACAAGGACAGTAGAAACGGAGCCGGACAGGTGTCTGTCGGTTGCCGATGGAATGTGGTGGGAGGACGATCATCTATGTCTTGCCCATACAAATGAGGATTGGGGGAGCAACCAGCCAGACGATACCTGGTACATCGGCGAAGTCCATCATATGACTAGAAGCGGGCGGTATTTCAAGCCCCCGCACCTAGATCAACCAGAGGCGTCTGGGAAGGATAAGGAGGCTGAGAAACAGAAAGAGAAGCAACTCGAAGAAGAGGCTGTGCTGAAATAGCTGAAAAAGATACAAGCAGACATCTCCATCTGGGGACTGCTTATGGCTTCGTGAGTTCATAGACAGGCCGTTCTATCGGCAATGGATAAAGCCAAGCTCTCAATAGACACCATGCTTCAACAGCTGGTGGGCTTAGTTTTCCAGGAGGGACTACCCCGATGTTGACCTTTTTCGACAAGGAACTGCCGCCTGAGGGTGCAAACCATAGCAAACCACTATACATCTCTGTGGAATGTAGGAACAAATGGATACCGGTGGTGCTTGTCGATACCGGATCCACCATCAATGTGTGCCCGGCATGGACTGCATGTGCAATCGGTTTAAAGATCGCGGACTTTGTGTCGACAGCCTAGGTGATTCGGGCATATGACAATACGAGCAGAGAAGTAATGGGAACGGTGAAAATTCAGACCCAGGTTGGCCCGGGACAACATGAGATTGACTTTCATGTCTTGGAAGTTCCTGCAACCTTCAATCTACTCTTGGGGCAGCCGTGGCTGCACCAAGCAAAGGCAATTTCGTCTACCTTGCACCAGATGGTGAAATACCCCCATGGGAAGAGAGTAGCCATTGTTTTTGGAAATTCATCGATTCATCCACCACCAGAAGTATCTACGCATGTTTTGGAAATCGAGCACGGTATGAAGGATGTGTTCTTATTCGGTTTTACTCTGGCTGAGGCCCGGGTCGTGCAAAACATCTTAGCTGTTAGTGAGGGGGTGTACGTGAGTGCTCAATCAGTATACCTCATGAACAAGCTCCAACACATCCCTGGGATGGGATTAGGGAAGAGTGGCCGAAAGGGCGTTGCAGCATTGGCTAAAGTGCCGTACAACCCGCATACCTTTGGCTTGGGTTATCTGCCCACCAAAGAGGATTGGGTGAGAAAAGGTAAGGAGATGGCTGGGAGAGCTAGAGCGAAGTAGGCGGGGAAGCCTTTTGAGTTAATGAATCGGCCCATCCAGGGTACCCTAAACGGACGCTTCGTCCGGGAGGGGGAAGACTTTCCATTTTGCGGCTTCCCCGAGCCATGGCTGAATGCAGAGAGGAGGCGCGTGCAGGGGTTTGAAGTCTTCTTTGACCTGCAGTTATCCGGGGATGACGTTGCCGAAGAGCAGACAGACCCATCAGCTGAGGTTGAGCAGTATAAGGAAGTGGATTCTGAGAGTGCCGAAATCGAAATGGGGGTAGCATTAGCTTGTCTACTTTTAGATCCTCCGATCGAACAGAAGTGCTTGGGGGATAACTTCTCGGTATGCATGATCGGGAATGAAACGGCTGCAGGCCCACCGTCAAACATTTTGGATGCATCCATCGCACCCTCTCTCATTTGGCAGTATGAGGAGGGATTTTTGTCAAGCAACACCGGGTTAGGTAGTGAGCCGGAATCTGATTCCACCGAATCTTGTGAGTCGAATCGGTTCGGCTCGGCCCAGTCTGAGTCGATATTCACGGAGGTGATAACCGGATGCCACAAGATCTTGTCTAGGTCATCTTTTTCTTTCTCTTTTGAGTCTGTTGTAACCGAATAATCGGACAATTTGGAAATGCTTAATGAGAATGATGTGGCTGTGGTTTCTAAGTACTTTTCTCTGCCTTTGATTTATTATATTAATCAGGACTTTCAAAATTTTGACGAAAACGACAAGGAAGAAATCCCTCTGGTTTTGCAATGATTAATTGATCAAGAGCATGAGAGATTTGTTAAACCCCTGGTTGATGAAATCACTACAGTTAATGTAGGTACTAAGAAGGACCCGCGGCTGGTCCAGATCAGGTCCACGTTGTCTTTGGAGGAGCGCGAGCACTTAGTCGCTTTATTAAAAGATTTCAAAGACGTTTTCGCGTGGTCCTACGAAGACATGCCTGGAATTGATCCTGAGATTGTACAGCACCGGATCCCTCTTGACCCCGAGGCCCGACCCATTAAACAGAAACTCAGAAGGATCCGCCCGGACTAGGCTCTCAAGATTAAGGAGGAGGTCACCAAGCAATAGACGCAGGGTTCTTGCTTGTATCTGAGTATCTAACTTGGTTGGCCAACATTGTTTCGGTGCCGAAGAAGGATGACAGTATTTGAGTATGCGTGGATTTCAGAGATTTGAACAGAGCCAGTCCGAAGGACGACTTCCCCTTGCTGCATATCGATGAGTTGGTGGATTTCACAGCGGGGCATGCTTTGCTTTCATTCATGGATGGCTTCTCAAGCTATAATTAGATTGTAATGGCACCAGAAGACCGTGAAAAGACTGCTTTCACCACCCCGTGGGGAACCTACTGCCATAGAGTGATGCCGTTTGGGTTGAAGAATGCTGGAGCTACTTATCAGCGGGCCGCGACCACGATATTGCATGACATGATCCACAAAGAGGTTGAGGTGTACGTGGACGACATGATTGTCAAGTCCAGAGAAAGAGAGGGCCACTACACTGCCTTGCAAAATTTTTCCAAAGGATCAGAGAATTCCGGTTGCGGCTAAATCTTCAGAAGTGTACGTTTGGTGTTACAACGGAAAAAATGCTGGGGTTCTTAATTACACAGAGAGGCATCGAAGTCGACCCTTCCAAAATCAAGGCCATCTTAGAAATGCCACCGCCAAGGACTGAAAAGGAGGTGCGAGACTTTCTGGGTAAAGTGAAATTCATAAGACGGTTTATCTCAAAATTAACCTTGGCTTGTGAACCACTTTTTGGTCTCCTGAAGAAAGGAAAGAAATTCCAATGGGACGGCCAATGCCAAGCTGCTTTTGAACAAATCAAGGAATATTTACAGAACCCACCTGTGTTGTCACCGCCTGAGCCAGGAAAGCCGTTGATTTTGTATCTTTCAGTAACTGAGACTACATTTGGCTGTATGCTTGCACAAGAATTAGAGGAAAAAGTGGAGAGAGCCATCTACTATTTGAGCAAGAAGATGCTAGAGTATGAGACTCGCTACACACCGTTGGAAAAGGCTTGTCTGGGCTTGGTATGGGCTACCAGGAAGCTGCGGCACTACTTGTTAGCTCACTCCGTAATGTTGGTTTCATAACTGGATCCCATCAAATATCTCTTCGAGAAACCAGCACTTACGGGTAGGCCAGCTCGTTGGTTGTTGTTGCTTTCTGAATTCGATCTGAAATATGTGACGCACAAGTTAGTCAAGGGAAGAGCAGTAGCAGAATTCTTAGCCGATCATCCAGTGGAGGGAGGTGAAGCAGTTGAGTATTTATTCCCAGATGAGGCCATCTTGCACATTGACGATGAAACTTGGACAATGTACTTTGACAGAGCGTCAAACCAGTATGGGTATGGGATAAGAGTGTTGCTGATAGCACCCGACAATTCCCGTATCCCTTTAGCTTTCAAACTCCGGTTCAAAGTCTCGAACAACAAAGCAGAATATGAAGCATGCATTGCTGGTTTAGAAGTGGCCCTAGAACTAGGGGCAAAACGGTTGGACGTAATCAAGGACTCGAACCTTGTTGTGACTCAAGCAAAAGGAGACTGGAAAGTCAAAGAAGAAAAGATGATACTCTACCATCAAACCTTGGACTTGCTGATTCCTCGGTTTAAGAAGCTTAATTTCGCTCATCTACTAAGAGAGAACAATAGGTTCGCAGATTCACTAGCAACTCTATCTTCCATGATAGACATCCCTTTTGGAGTCCGGATGCGTCCGATCATAATTGACCAGAAGTTTGCACCAGCATATGAGTCAATTGTTGCCATAGATGAGGTTCAGGACGAGAACCCCTGGTATTACGACATTTGGAACTTCTTAGAGAAAAAAGCGTATCCACCAGGGACAAATGCCAGGGATAAAAGGGTGATCAGAAGAATGGCCGTTCAGTTCATCATCTGCGGGGGTAAATTGTATAAGAGAGGTCATCTGGGAATGCATAAACTGTGTTGATGCGGAGGAATCGAAGCGCCTGATGGAGGCCATCCATGGAGGAGAATGTGGTGCACACATGAACGGGGTGATGCTAGCCCGGAAAATCCTCAGACAGGGTTACTACTGGCCCACCATAGAGGAGGATTTTATCGGCTTTGTTCGGCGATGTCACAAGTGTCAGATCCATGCAAACCTCATGAACATCCCGCCGTCGAAGCTATACAACATGACTTCACCATGGCCATTTTCAGTTTGGGGAATCGATGTGATCGGGGCTGTTACTCTAAAGGGGTCGAATGGGCATGAGTTCATCCTAGTCGTGATAGACTATTTTACAAAGTGGGTTGAGGCTCAATCTTATGCGGTGTTGAAGGCTTCACATGTTGCGAAGTTCATCAGGAACAACATCATCTGTCGCTATGGGGTCCCAAACGAGATCATTTTAGACAATGGTTCCCACTTCAAGAAGGAAGTGATTGACTTGTTAGAGAAATACAATGTGGCTTTCCATAAGTCATCCACATATCGACCATAGACCAACGGAGCAGTTGAGGCCGCCAACAAGAACATCAAGCAAATTTTGCAAAAGATGGTGGAAACCTACCGGGACTAGCCAAATAAGCCGCCATTTGCTCTGTGGGGCTACCAGACTTCAATAAGAACTTCTACTGAGGCAACTCCGTATTCATTAGTTTATGGGATGGAGGCCGTTCTACCTATTGAAATTGAGGTTCCGTCATTGCGAGTACTGGCTGAGTGTCAGATAGCCGAAGCAGAATGGCAGCAGAGCAGATTTGAAGAACTTATGCTCTTCGATGAAAAGAAAGGAAAAGCAACATGCCATGTTCGGGGTTATCGGCCTGAAATTGCTAGGGCTTTCAAAAAGAAGGTTAAGTCCAGAAATTTGAAGGAATGAGATTTGGTGCTCAAAGACAACCAAGCTCCCATCCATGACCTTAGGGGCAAGTTCAGACCCAATTGGACTGGTCCTTACATCATCAAATCTATCTGGTCGGGTGGAGCTGTCGTTCTGATGGACCTAGATGGCCTAGAGTTCTCACAGCCGATCAACATGGAAAAGTTGAAGAAATATTACCCTAAGTGGCTCGCTAGGCTGAAAACTCGAAAGGGCGACCTAGGAAAAAATTAGAGCATAGAAAATTTGAAATTATAAAAATTGAGCTCGCAAGGTTGAAAACTAGCAAGGGGCGGCCTTGGCAAAAGTTAGAGCGCAAAAGAAGAGTGAAAATACTCGAATGAACCCAAGCCTGAACTTCGTAAGGCTTGATTCCCATCTTTGGGATACGTAGGCAGCTTCATCCTGAAGTTCAGCCATAAACTTTTCCCCGATCAACTTTGTCCATTTGATCATCTTGGTCATCTTTGTCTATTTAGCATTCAAGAGCTTCGATTGTGATCTCCGGTACAATGCTATTCAGACTAGGGGCAACTTTCCAGTTGCTGGGATCTGGGGTTGTGCATCTCAATGACAGATCTCAGGCATGTCCTGTTCTGATCCATATCGAAAATGGTTTTGAAAAGTTTTAATAAAAGTTGATTTTGCTCAAATTAATCTTTTTACGACTTAGACCATTTTTGGACCAAAACGGAAAATTTTCAGTACCCACAACCTTCAATTTCATTGATTTCAGTACAAAGTTCTCTTGCTCTTGAATACAAATTAAAGTTGCTTTTTATTATACTCATAAAGAAAACTTGAAAGTATGATAAAGCAATAAATCTGGGGCATAGATAAGTCAGGTGTTCCTGCGCCCCCTCCCAGAGCTAGTCGAAGCTTCTGATGCCAAGCTGGGCCCAATATACGCACACATCAGACAAAGTGCAACTGAAAGTGGGAGCAGGGGCCAGGAGCTCTCTTGTCCTCCATGTTGTGGCATACCGAGCAAGCTGCGCACCTCGGATCGGGAATGCAGCCGGGTACTCTATCCCTTCTGCTGGGCAAATCTGACCATGGCCAAACTGGCACTGGAACCGGAATGGGAAGTAGAACACACAATGAGTCAAGCCAATCAACTGAATCCCGGTCTCCCGGGACATGATGTAACTCATTGCCGGTAGGTTGAGCCAAGGGCAGCGCCAAGCAATGCGGTCCACGGACAAATTGCACATCCAATCGAACCACCATCCCCTATCCAGGGCGTCGACTAGACATTGTCGAAAGAAATAGCCGGAAGCTAAGTATGCTGGGCATGAGTCCACAATCTGCAATTTATACATCAACCACACTTGGGGATGGATGAAAAATGAGAGATTATAGAATAGAGAGATGTACGATGAGAGAAAAGTGAGAAAAGGGTTTTGAGAGAAAAACTGAGCCTGAGGGCCGAGTGATGTGAGCAATACACATGTGAGATTGGGTGGGAAACATTACCTGCAACAGTAGTGGACTCCCCGCAAATCTGGTCATTTCTCGGCGATGGAACGCATCCAGGGCCATCAACGTCTTAGCCAGTATCATGGCAATACAACTCTTGCCCTCCCTTAAGCCTTGAGCAACCTCGATCAACCGGACACTAGATCCTTTGGAGCCTGAGGCCAGCAAGAAATGAGATAGCATACACAAGCAAAGGGCGTGTTGCCAAAAGCCTTGCCAATGATGGTCACCGCGGTCACTGGTATTGGAAAACCGACAAATTAGACTCGGAACATCCAACATTCCGTCATAAATCAAAGATTGAGCATCGTGCATCGTGAGCCCACACATTCGCCCTAAGGCTTAGGCGTGGCCGAAGCGAAGTTGGGGCAAGATTTCTTCGTTACCCTCAGATTCCATTAAAACTTGGAAATCTTCGAAGGTAGGACACACCCCTTGCCCGCCAAAGCTAAAGACATGTGTTATCAGATTCCAAAACTTTGCCGCGGCATGGAGGAACGGAAGATATAGCGGGGTGCGACTCAGCGTGAATAGTACGTTTATACCGAAGCCCCGAAAATTCAGTTTTTCCGAGCCATCCAAGTTGGTAATCCAAGCTGTGAGATTTTGGGCAAGAAACTCTTCCATTTGGAACAAATTAGTGTTGAATTGAGAAAAACTATGACGCTAAGGCTTTTTGCAGGGGATAAGGTGTGAGTGGAAGACAGGTGTCAGCATTTTGGTAGTTCTTGCCATTTCTGGCCAGCCGGCCAAAAATAGTGCTGGCCGACCACCATTTTTGGTGGATCGGCCAAAACTTTGGGCCGATGGCCTTCCCCTGCAGCTGGTGGTCTTCCCTCTCATTCCCTGAGCTGTTTATGTGTTGAACATGCTGAGAATATATGGTTGGCACCACTTCCAATGCCCTCCGATGATATTGTTGCGGGGTCACGCCCATTGCTTATCGAGTTGTTGCACATTTGCTTATTGAGTTGTATGTCACATTCTTTAAGTTTTTGTTTTTCTTATCGAGTTGTACTCGCACTTGGTTAGCTTATCGAGTCTTTTGTTTTGATTATCAAGTTGTTTTTGTCCTTGCTCGGTTCACTACCTGATTATTATGAGGCAAACGCTTATTTTTCAAACAATCAAAAGATTCAAATCTCATTTACATTGTTATGCAATGCGATGCGATGCATGAAAAGTACAATTATAACACCTTTTTGGACAAAATAGCTGTCTCATTGCCATCATGTCTTTTGTACAAAATATACAGTTTTAAGAAAGTAAAACTTGCCTAAGGCAGTACAATGTGCTTAAACTACCAGTAAAAAGATAAGTAAAGCAAAAAGGGAGTAGGGCAGCAGAGTGTCCGGATTAATACTGGTGGCCCCCCCTTGTGGTCGATGCACCTCCAACGCCCTTGTTCGGGTCAATTATGTGGTTTGGCATCTTCGTTACTCGAGACAGTACAAGGAAGTGCACTCTCGAAACCTTAGTAGACCTTCGTGTTAACCTCGAGCCGTGTCTTCTATGAGCAATGATCGATGCGTGCGAGGAGCATCCTTTCCCGTATCCTTTTTGTATCTTGTGAATTCCACAAATCGCTTCAATTATGTTGTATTTCATTGCTTCATTAGGCTTTGATAAAGAACGCTCGTTACGTGTCTTGCGTTGAGCGATGCCTCATCTTGTTTTGAGGTTGCATCTCAACATCATGAATAATATGCCTTTACCATGCTTCATGTGTTTATGCACCTTTCTTCCCTTAGTTCCTTTTATACACATTGCATGCGTTGTCGTGTATTGCTTTACTTATATGTGTTCAAGTTCTTTTTTATACACATTGCATGCGTTGTCGCGTATTGCTTTACTTATATGTGTTCAAGTTCCTTTTTATAGACATTGTATGCGTTGTCGCGTGTACTTTACTTATATGTGTTCAAGTTTCTCTCATCATACACATTGTATGCGTTGTCGCATGTACCCTACTTATATGTGTTCAAGTTCCTTTTTATACACATTGCATGCGCTGTCGTGTATTGCTTTACTTATATGTGTTCAAGTTTCTTTTTATACACATTGCATGCGTTGTCGCGTATTGCTTTATTTATACGTGTTCAAGTTCCTTTTTATACACATTGTATGCGTTGTCGCGTGTACTTTACTTATAGGTGTTCAAGTTTCTCTCATCGTACACATTGTATGCGTTGTCACGTGTACCCTACTTATATGTGTTCAAGTTTCTCTCATCATACACATTGTGCACGTTGTCACGTGTTCTTTACTTACATGTGTTTATGCCTTCATAGCATTGTTATGCTTGTTTCAAATCGCATTGTTATGCGTCCTACTCAGCTTGCGTTGTCACGCACTTTCAACTGCATTGATATGCGTACTACTAACAATACTGTACCTGTTAAGTTTTCTTTCTCTTACAGACACGATATTGTATGTACGGTTCATTTGAAGCTGGAACGACCAGACGAACCAAATAGGTATTGTATTCCCTGTGTGAGACGTAGCGAGAATTGAATAATTCTCTTACACCCTCTCCACATTGTAATGTAGCTTGGTTTATGCTAGCTTAAAACTGTTGCATTTTATGCTTCGTTATAGCTTTCTTTGCATGATCATAAGTTATGCTCGGCTTTGCGCATTGTTTTGCATTTTGCCCCCGCCTTCGGGCGCATATCTTTGTTTGTAGCTTGTATGCTTGTCTAAATCTTCGGCCTTGTCAAAAATGGGTCGTCTCTGGGCTTTGACATTCACTCCCGTCACTGTTATGACTTTCAAGTTCTGTCAAAGAGGGGCAACTGTAGACACCCCATTTTTGACCGTCCTCAAGACTTGGACGTCATCATTTGAACACTTGGTGACCATCCATGTTCGTGTTCGTTTTGAGATCCTAAAGGACTCGGCTGCGTGCCTTGCCTTAGGATCTCTCGACTTGACTGTTTTGTGCTTAGTTGTGGACCAAGGACTTGTGGTTTTTGCACTTGAGGGTAGGAAGTGGCTTGTTAGCCATCCCTTAAACCCACCGACCGTGGCATGAAGCCACCGGCCTTGCTTTCTTTCTATCGACCAATTGTTTAGTCGGTCGGCATAGATATTTAGTCGGTCGGCCATTTATTTGGCCGATTGTCTCTTTTTCTGGCCGGTACCTCATTTTTGCCAGCTGGAGCACACAGACCTATCCTCCATACACGTGTATGGAGGATTTGCACCCTTTGCACCCTTTGCTCTAGCTTCTTGAGGAAGCTTGACCCCTTTGTCTTAGCTTCCGCAAGAAGCTTGAGCCTTTGTTCTAGCTTCTTGAGGAAGCTTGACCCCTTTGCCTTAGCTTCTCTAAGAAGCTTTGGCCCTTGGTTTCTCTATAAAAAGAGGGCCTCTCCTTCCATTTGAGAGGTTCAGCAAATCAGAGATATATATGTCATATATATCACTGTCTCTCTATATCTCCCTCTCTCTCTACATTTGTGTGTGTTAGAGTGTTCAAAAGTGAGATTTTTTCTTAGTTTTGCACTAAGCCACCTAGTGTTACACCATACTTGGGTTGTTGAGGTATTGAGAGGTTGTTCTTGGAGTTTTGAGCTGGTTTTTATCAGAGGAGGGGGTTGGAGTTGTTGTTCTTAAAGTGTTCTTCAAGGGTGAGCACTATTGCTTTATATTCTCCATTCTTGCACTAGCTTTTAACCTATCTTGCTTGCTATTTTGAGCTTTATGTATAACTGATAAAAGTTCTGATTTTTCATGTTTAAGATGTTTCATTAAGGTCACTTTTGTGTTTGCGGTTGTCCTCCCCCTTTTAGGCCTTGTTTGGCCCCTTTTTGTGCCTTCTTTGTTGAGCTTTGGGAACTTTTGTGTATTGGCCTTCTCACCACTGAAATCCAGAGGATTTTCAGTGGTGGCAAAGGGCTTTTGAGGTCTTGCATAGGGGAGGGACACCCCTCTCCCGTTTTGTCTCATTTGCTTGTGTTTTTGGCTCATAAGGGTAGCATGCATGCTTAGTTGTTTTTAGCTTCATTTCAGTGGGTATTTGGTGTTAGTTCATCATATTATAACTATATTTTTGGTCGGATTGATAGCCTATTGCATGCATCATACATTTGCTTTGTAATCCCCTTTATTGCCATAACATGTATCATGTGTTTAGGCCCTCATGCTTGCATGTTTTGACTTCACTTCGAGAAGCTTTTAGTCATGTTGTGACATGTTTAAGCTCTGTTTAGTATTGATTTGGTCATGCTTGCCATGTTTTGTATAGCCACCATATAGCCTAGCTTGTTAGCTTTGGGTGTGTAGGTCATGAACATGCTTTACTTGGGTTATTTCGGTGATTTGGAATCGTTTATCATGCTATTTCAGTCCATATTTCATGGTCGTACACTTGCATTTGGCTCTCTTTCAATGCTTTGAAGTGTTGTAGTTTTGTGCCTTAAAATGGGTCATAGTGCATGCATTTTTTTGTTTAAGTCCTTAGGCTATCATATCAGTGGGTTTTGGGGTGTATTTTGACGCATTGAAACTCTGTTTTTTGGTTGCATAATCCATGCCATGTGTGGTCATGATAGTTGTAGTGGAATGGTCCCTTTTATAGCCTTGAACGCCCCTTGTTTCATGCCCATTTCTTAACATGTTTTGGCTTTGTTCCATGCATGCTTTAATCTTGTTTTGGAGTGCCCTAGGACTGTTTTAAGTCATTTTGGTCCTTTGGGGTTTGGTTGACATAGCTATGGTTTGAACCCTTTTGTTGGCCTCAAGTTTTGGACCCTATTGCATGCCTTGCTTGCATGTTTTATTTAACTTGGCATCATCCTCCCACATGTTTTTCAGAGCTTAACATGTTGGTCTAATGTCCATGCATGTCATCTTTTAAGTGTCTTTGAAAGCTCCCCCTTCCATGCTTAGGTGATAGGCCCATTGGCGTGCATGTTTGCATGAGCATTTACCCATCATTTCCATCACTTTTGGCCACTGTTTATGGCAAGGCTGAGGTCTGTCCTTTGCGGTTTAAGTCCACCATTGCATGTTTGGCACATGTTTGTTGCATATTTGGTTCATTGTGTGTTGTCACATGCTAGTTCCATTGCATTTTTTTTTCCATGTTTACTACATCGCATTTTGCATGCTTGGCGTATTGCACATTTGCATGTTTAGTTTGCATTGCATTTGGCATGCTTTGCTAACTTAGCCTCATATTGCATACTTGAGCCATACTGCATACTTGAGCCATATTACATACTTGAGCCATATTGCATACATACATTGCGTTGTGTTTTGGTTTGGGGTGTCAAACCAAACATGAGGAATGAGGTGTGTTCGTACTTAAAGTGACGAAACACGTCTCAATCCTCGGTACGATAGGGCGTGAAGCATTCATTTGTTTTGTTGCATTCATTTACATTGATTTGCAAACTTGGTACCTTTTGTCGTCATGCATCGAAATGCGTGATTGGTGGCCCGAGGGTCGAGAGCCACACTCCCTTGAGTCCATAACATGATAGGGAGAGTGGCCATGCACGCACTGTCTTGAAAATTCCATGCCATGCACTGTCTGCCCTCTATTGCAGCAAAACCAGTATTCTGCAGGAAGAAATGGCCGGTCGGCCACTTTTAGTGCCGACCGACCATCAGTGTCCAGCCGGTAATCCAATTTTTGGTCGATGGCCACATTTCCATAGCCGGTAATGTTCTATCTTGGCCGGTGGCATCCTAATGTGTGTAGGAAGTGTTTTAGAAGCATCACAAGTATTTTCATAGTTCTGAAAGGCACAGAACAGTGCAAATAGAGGCAACAGTGGCATGGCGACGGGTTTCCGAGCAAGGCGAATCAAACATGCGTCATCCACGCATTCCGAGACAGAGCTACGACAGTCTCTTTAGTTTCATATTTAGACTGTTTTTGTAGTTAATTTGTTAATTAATTAGGGTTTTGTAATATTTAATTAGCTAGAGTAGTTAATTATTTATTCGGACTGTATTATTTATTCGGACCTTCCGAGGAGGGCAATGTTGTAATAAGTGTGCGTGTGTCTGATGTGTGTCTTCCAACCCCACGTCTTTCTCCCTTTTATTTACCAGCTTATGATGGTTAGATTAGGGCATGTTTCAATTAGCATCTATATGTTCGCATGTTTGCATTCATTCATTTGTCTTGCATGCACCGGGCTCGGCGCATCATACTAACTGCATCGTATTTCAATTCCAAGTTGAATACATGTTAACTGTAGCATCATCACATGCCATCTTAGAATAGTTGAGTCTATCTTAGTTGCATCTTGCATGTGTTGCATTAACCTTCTTAACATGAACTAGGATCATGCATATGATTACTTACTAGTTTCTGTTTTGGCTCGGAGTACTCAGTAAGCGTTTATGCTTTAGCATCCTTGCATGTGTGTGAGTGACTGCCATGGCAGCATGCTTACCATGAGGCTATATGCTTATGTGATATAACTTCCTGAATGCCTGTGGGTGAAGGTTGGATTATCAAAATTGGAATAATGCATTGACTGTGAGTTTTAAAGCCCACTTGAGAGTGGCAAATCCATATTTTAGCCTACTTGCGAGTAGCAAACCGTTTTCAAAACAAACATGAAATGTTTTGTTCCAATTCAGGCGATCCAGTCTATACTTGTATGCTGTGCGCATCACATAGTAAATCTAGGCTAATAACCGGAATAAGAACGCATAATATTTTCAAAACTAGATATTATGGTTAGTAGAGGCCGATCTTTGATCGGGCGAGTGGGGGTGCTCATGAAGTGACCTTCCCCAATCGTACCTTAGTTCCCGAGCCGAGGCAACTTTGGTGATGACAGACACGTGGCCTTAGGCAATGAGTCAGGGTTTCATAAATTCCCCCAAAATAAAATATTTAGGTGGCGACTCTATATCTGGCAAAGCAGTCCATGTTCGGCACTTCTTTCTAAAAAATCTGTTTTTCAAAACGATTTGCCGGATTTGGACTCTTTGACGATTCATCGGTCTTGCATGGCACTCTTCGAGATTAGATACAGGATCGTGACATTGAGTCCTAAACTGTAGTAAGCCCAAATGAACAGAACCCGGGGGGGGGGGGGGGTTCTCCCCCGGGACGTTCGGGGACGTCTACAACGGGCACGAAATAATCTTCTCGTATAATCCTATTGATCAAGCTTGCACTCCTCCAAACATTGTTGCTTTACTTCCTAAAAACACAACCATGAGCTAGCCAGCGGGTGTGTGCAGGATACCTCTCCGATGCCTAAGTCAGCAAATAGACAATAGACAAAAGCTCTATGTATTCGAGAGTAGAAATTCTGATACATGTACATAGGTCCTGTTATGAGCTTTTATAGATTCCGCCTGGCACAACCCTAGTAGGACTTCGACTCTCTTTAGTAGAATCTTCCTAGGAATCACAAAGATAATGCTTATCTTTCTACACCTTCATCATGGCTTAACCAAGTGACATGGTTCAACCATGGTCTAGTAGCAGCACAATCGAGTGATGCCTCGCACCTAGCATGGTTCTACCTCCATCTATATCTCGGTCCAAAGCACCCAGACCGAGCTATTAGCAGATATCTCTGGCCAAACAGGCTTGATCAAGAATAGAGCTATGCAGGCCATTACCTTGGCCCATAGCTCGGTCCATTTAACATCTGGGCTTAGCTCGGCCCAAATTCATACATAAATTACCCTCTCAATTACCCCTTAATTCCATCTGCAACTCATGATTGGGATTATTTTTCTCCATCCAAGCTAAAACATTCTCGCCAACCGAACTAAAATAAGCAACACCACCGAGATTTAAAATATTCAACTCCACCGAGCTTAGGCGACACTGTTATGAGTAGGTAGCTCAGTGCCTAGAAAACACGCCGGTTCCATAGCCCGTCATTTCACATACCTGCCATTACGTCCTTATTGGGACGTGTGGCACCTATCCATTGTGTCTCTGTAATGTGACAGCCGTCACACACTTAAAAAAAAATATTTGAAAAGTCCCACCGTTTTCGTGCCTCCATAAAACCCATCCCTTGAATCAAACACTTTCACTTACTCACCTTCTCTCTTGCAAATCCTTGCTTCCTGAGCTTTTAACCGTATTCTTCCTATACCACCTGCTTTTTCTGCCTTCTGGTGTGTCTGTTTGTAGATTCAAAGTTGCCTGGTTACACCCTAAATCTACAAGTTCCACTGTTACCAATCTCTGTACTTTCATTTTTCATTCATCATATATATGCATGTGTAACCATAACTGAACATTTAAGCAAATACCACCAACCAAAAAACCTCACGCCTGCTCCCAAAAACTCATAATCCTGATTTTGAATCAATGTCAAACATGCTTTTTGATTGAAAAACGTGCTGTGATTGAGCTAGTAACTTGTTTGCAACCTTCAAGGTTGTATCTGACCGAACTATAACGCACTGATCACCAATCGTACTAAAAAGCATTGAGTTGGCTTTTGCTACTTGGTCGAACTACAAAATGCTATATAACCATTCATAGCCAAGCTAGGCTTACTTTTATATTGCCCATTTACTTAGCTCAGTCCAGTAATCTGGATATAACACCTTATTTTCACCTTTGCAGACTTCACTAGGTTGGCTAGGCACACCTTTTGCACTTTGCCCCTGGGCGTTTTTTGCTCAACTGAGCTACCAGAAGCCACAACTGCGCCGAGCAGAATTGTGGCATCCTTTTTTAACAAAAACCACTTGTTTTAAGTTTAATGGGTAAATACCGATTCCTAGTGAATTCGCCTGGAGCCGTGCCTAAATTTTGCTGAGACTACCAAATTCCTGATGACGTCCACCTCTCTCTAGCCAAGCTAGACACCACACCTTGGGGCAAACCAGGCATCATTCCTTTCACAGTGATATCAATCGTAGAAGCCGGGCTTCGGTTCCCTGTACAACCCCTTTTATGCGAATTCCTTCGCCAGACAAGACTGTGTCTGACCCAACTTTCCACAAACACTTATAGAATAATAAACGGCATCACCGAGCTAAACCATCGGCTCGGCCTCAACCTTGAATTGGCTGAGCTATTTCATCAATATTTGCTCGACCAAAATGACGACGGTTGGGTTTACTACCTTAGAGTAAGAAGAGGCCGAGAAAAAATTGTAAAAAACACACCGGACAAAGATCTGAATAATGACGACTTCCTTTGGGTTTCTGGTAGTTTTGACGACCAGGAAGCCTAGATACCGGGCTACAATATAAACTGGAATAAAGGAACTGCTGGTAAGAATACTCCAGTTTAATTTTGCTTTGCTGTTCCAGCTAACTCACCGTACTAACCCTTGTCTTTCTCTCTTGTAGATTTGAACCAGCTAAAATCACATTATACTTACGCCAATCAGGACGCTGTAGACACCTCATTTTTTACCACCCTTAAGACTTGGGTGCCACTGATTGTTTACTTGGTGATGAAAGTTGTGCAGTGCAAATGTTCGATTTCTTCGGCAAAGAGAACATCAAATCCCAACCTCACACCTCATTTAAGGACCGAAACCATTTTGAATAAAATAATTTTAGTCCTTAAAACCCTCTCTTTCAAAATATTTTTGAAAAAGTTCCTACGACGTTTCGATACTCACATTTTGTTAAATGTTACACTTTTCGGTAAACCGAGCAACGACAATGTGGAAATGAATGGAAGAGAGGTGAAGTTTTTAAAAAAATCTTTAAAACATCTTATGTAAAGTTTTGGATTTGAAGAAAATTGGAGTGGAGAGAAGAAACCAAGTTGGAGAAGAAGTTGGGCATGAATCCAGGTAGGATCGAAACTGAGCAGTATTCACTAAAAGAGGCATAACTTTTTGCACACTTGGAATTTTCAAGTGAGGATGCCACCATTGGAAAGAAGACTTCTAGTGATTCAATTTAGGCTCAATAATGGCCTACAAAGGAGTCCAGATGAAGGAGATATTCCCATTTGAAGTTGGCCCAAAAAGCAGATTTTTCTGGCCAACTAGAGATGGAGGTTGCTGGTCATGAATGGGCTTTTCTGGCCATGTGCCGGCCATGAATGGCCTTTGCTGGCCACCTGCCATCCAAGAGTGGCCCTTGCCGGCCAGAAATGGACATGTGCTAGCCATTAGTGATGGCTTGACGACCCTTGATGGAAAAAGTTAGATTTTTACAGATATTTGTGTTCCAGCTGTCCATTTTGGGATATTTTCGACCTGAGCTTGCATTCTTCTATATATAGAAAGCCTTCTCTATTGTTTTAAAGGTTAGAAACATTTTAGGAGTGAAATATTTTGAGGAGTCTCTCTGTCTATAATTCTCTCTTTCTCTATATCTCTCTCTCTTGAACTTTTGTGCATACAAATGTAGATGCACTTCTTTGTTGCCCATACATCCTTGACCAAAGTGATTCATCTTTGGGCTAAGGTTGCTTGAAGATCTCTTGGAGCCTCCTTTGAGCTTTAGAAGGTGTTTTAAGCTTAGATTTGTGTCTAAAGTGTGCTTGGCTTCAAGAGGTATAAAACTCACCCTTTAAGCTTGTTTTGCACGCTTGTTTTGCCACCTTTGCAAACTGTTTTTGGCCCAGTTTTCAACTGTAAAAATCTCTGTTTTTCAGTCCTAAAAATGGTAGTTTGAGCCTATTTTGTGTTAGGGGGTTGTCTCTCCCTTTTGCTCCTTAGCTTGTATAGCTTTTTGCACCATCTTTTAGCATGCTAAAGTCAAACTTTTTGGGCCTTTAAACCACTAAAATTCAGAGTTATTTTAGTGGTATAAAGCAAGTTTTGAAGTCCAAAAATAGAGGGGTTAGCCTCCCCTCCTTGTGTCTCACTTTCATGCCTAGTTAACATCACATGGCAGCATGTTTTTGTGGCTTAACTTAGCTTATTTCTAGCATGTGTTTGCCTCTAATTTAGCATGATTTTAACTCTATTTTGGACTGCTTTGGTCATATTTGCCTTGTCTTGTATAGTTGTAGCGCAATTGGCTTCACTAGCTTGGCTTTTTAGGCCTCTAAACTTGATCTGTGTGAAATGGTTGCATATTGAGGTGTCATTTTACATGTAATTTCAGTGTTTATAGCTTTGTCACATGCTCATTTGCTTCACTATTTCATTGCCTTTTTAGAGGTGCTCTTGAGTCTTGTTTGTAGTCTAATATGCGAGCATATTTTTCTAGCCTTTTGTGCCTTAATCTTAGCAAGTTTTAGCTCTTGTTTTGGTATGTTTAAGTTCTATTTTGGGTTGGTTTAGTCACTTGAGGCTTGCTTTGTATGCTTGTAGGGCAATTATGCTTAATGGTCTAGTTTGTGCTATGTGTTAGCCTTTCATTCTAGCCTTTCCTAGCTTACTTCAAGCATGTTTTAGAACTCCTTTAAACGGTTCCAGGATTGTTTTGAAGTGTTTGTCCCTTTTGAGCTTTGTATTGCATGCCTCTAGTAGTTTTCTTCACTAGTTTGGTGTTTTTGGCTTTTAAACATGTTGTGCATGAGTTATTTGCATGTTGTACTATCATTTTTCATGCCATTTCAATACTGAAATATTTGCAACCTCCCTTATTTTTTCACTTTTCATTTGCTTTGAGGGTTGGTTAACCTTCAGGTTGTGTTTGAGATAAAGCTTGCGCTTAATGGTTTTAACCCTCTTTTGAGGGTTCCTCCTAACCAACGGCATGATCTCCCTCATGTCTTAGATCATCTTTTGGTTGACCCCTCTCTCATTAGAGGACAATCACCTTGGACTTAACCGGTTAAAGATTGGTTTGGTAATGTAAAATGAGCAAACAAAACATGACAAGTAAAACATGAGCAAGATAAGCATGTTGTGTTTGCATTGCATGTGTTCAATCGGACGTTATATTGAACACAAGGTAGATTGGAGCATTTCATACTTAAAGTGATGAAATGAGCCAATCTCCTTCGTCACCATTGCATTTGATCATTCATGATAAGGTGATGCTCTTGAGTCTTATTTGTGCATTTATTGAAATTGTACAACTTGGATCTTTGGCCATCATGCATTGAAAATGCTTGATTGGTGGTTTTGAATCCAAGAGTGCCACTCCTTTGATGTTTCAAGATGATAAGGAGGGGCATAGTACAAACATACCCTTGGAAAACCCTCTTTTTCCCTATATTTGTGCTCTGTTGCAGTATGGTGGCCCAGAGCACCAGTGGCCGGCAGTGGCTTACTGATGGCTGGCAATGCTTCATCCTTGGCTGGCATGGCACATTTTTGGCCGGCATCAACCAATCATGGCTGGCAGGCCGCCGGTGCAGTCCTCAGCATTGGCTTGGTAAAGTAGAGCAGAAAGTTCTTGGAGTAACCTTGTAAACAGAGCCTCTCAAGAGCAAACCGGTGGGCTTTTCGGGGCAAAAATCGAATGCATGCATCTTCCATTTCCAAAAGTTGCGCTAAGGTAGTGTAGTTTAATGCTTTACTTGTTTAGTTAGCATGAATTTGTAATTTAATTAATTAGTTTACTAATTAGTTAAGTGTTGTAATAATTAAGTAGCTTAGCTTAGCTATTTTTTTATTTTGTTGTGTAATAATTAGTCTAATTAGTTTAATTAGATTAGTTAGATTATCTTAGCTTATTCATTTGGACCCTCCTTCACGAGGGCACAATGTTGTAGTAAGTGTGTGTGTGTGTATGCATGTCTTCTAACCCCACGTCTTTTTTCCTTTTATTTAACTACTTTTGATGGTTAGATTGGGATCATATTTCAATTAGCATACCTTATGCTTGCATGTTTGGGATCATGTCTGCATTATTCATTTGCCTTGCATGCACCGGGCTCGGCGCATCATTCAAACTGCATTGTCAATTTCAATACTTATTTGAATATGTGTTTCAAAGCATGTTATCAAATTATTGCATTCATATACCATGATTACGTAGCCAAGCCTATTTAATTGCATTATTTGCATGTGTTACATTAGGCATCTTGTATAGTTAGAATCATGCATTGTTTCTAACTAGTTTTTGTTTTGGCTTAAAGTACTAGGTAAGTTTTTACGCTTTAGCATACTTGCATCAGTGTGAGTGATTTCCATGATTAGCGTGCTTTCTATGAGGCTATTTGCTTAAATGTTAAACTGCATGAATGCCTGTGGATGAAGGCTTGGTTGCTTGAATTGGAATAATTCAACGAGTGTGAGTTTTAAGCCCACTTTGCAAAGTGGCAAATCATGTTTTAAGCCCACTTAAGGTGGCAAATCCGCGTTTTAGCCCACTTGAGAGTGGCAATTTCAAACCATTTTCAAAAACGAACATGAGTTGTTTTGTTCCAATTCTTGAGATTTTAGTCTATACTTGCTTATGCGTGTGTCACGTAGTAAAGTTAGCTAATAACCGGAATAAGAACACGTGTTTATAAAACAACATATCATGCTTAGTAGAGACTAATCCTTTGATCGGGCGAGCGGGAGTACTCATTTCATGACCTTCCCCCCTCATACCCAAGTTCCGGAGCCGAGGCAACTTTGGTGATGACGGACACGTGGCCTTTGGCACGAGTCAGGGTTTCCTAAATTTTCCAAAAACAAAATAGTTAGGTGGCGACTCTGTAATCTAAGAAAACAATCCAGTTTGGCATTATTTGATTCAAAATGTAATTTTTCAAAATGATTTTCCAGATTGGACTCTTTGGTGTTTATCAATCTCACATTGCACTTTGTGAGATTAGATTTAGAACCGTGACAGGAGTCCGAACTGTAGGACCAATTCGAGTCTCTCCAAAACGGGGGGAGTGAAGAAAGTCGAGTCTACAAACGTCCTTCGAGCCGCACTCTGGTGCAGTCACTGTGATTAGGCCGAGCTATTAAACTTCGAACCGACCTACCAATATAGTGGAAGGAGGAAAACTAGAGTCCTCAACTTCCTTCTAGATCCTTTCCCTGAGCCAGATCGCATTCTTCCTTAAATCAACCTGATCCCTCTAATAGAAGAACAATAAATGGTAAAGAAATGGGCCATGCGAGCACTCATCACCGAGCAGACCTCCGATGAAGTACAGACCGGGCTGGAGTCGTCTGGCCAACATCGTGAAACCGTGGTCACCCTTCCAACTGCCAGGGCCTCCATATCACGGCCGAACAAGCATGCATATACTGTATCGACTGAACCACAACGCCTAGTCAATGAGAAGAACACCGTGCTTCCTATAACCACACTGCTGAGCCCAGAGCCCATGCACTCTGATCGAGCAAGCCCTTCAGAATGGGGACCAAAAATAACTTACAAGAACTGTGCTATATCCACCAAAGATTCGGTGGTTGCTGACAAGGACCACACGCTTGCCTTCAACCTTGCCAAAAGTGTGTGTCTGCCACCAGCCATGGAATACCATGATCACTTAACCGAGCTAAAGGCCATCTGCTCGGCAACTAAATCAATGGGGCTTGTAAGTGCTCCCCTCTACTGGTTTTCCATTTTACACAATATGTTTGCTCAATTTTAACATAATTACTACCTCTCCTTCTGCAAGCCATGCAGAAAAACCACAATGCCAATAAGCACGTGCTGGAGCTTCGCAAGATAGTGCAGTCGACCATGGCGGATGCTAGCGCTAAGTCGGCAGAGCTAAATGAAGCCAAGCAAAGAATGGTCATGCTAGAATCTAAAAATTCATAGCTCACCAAGCTGGTCAACGCGGCGAAAGTCGACAAGCAAAAGGTGCTGGCCGAAAGGAAAGACCGCTACCTCCGTGAACTGGCCAAGCTTGAAAAGAAGAAAGATGCTGAGCTCATTGAGCTAAAAAAGAAAATGGAAGACGTTGAAGACCGTGCCTACAAAGAAGGGAAGGCCATCTATGTCTTGCAGTGTGAAGCTGCGAAAGACATCTTTTTCAAATGTTGATGGAAGACAGCTATTTTGAAGCTCGATCAGCTGCTGGAAACCGAGATCTTCTAGAATCCTCCCCCTCACTGCATTCCAAGTTACATGATGGACTATTCCAATGCCATTCAACAAAAGCTTCTCCAAGAAAAGGAGGAGGAGGAAGAATCCCCTAATCCAAACAATGCCCCACCTGCAATCAGTGATCATGGTCTCCAGACTAATCAGACAGCTCGGGTGGAGCCACCGATGTCTAGTATGGTTGAGAGGGCACCAGTGACCGACCTACCCCGGGAAGAACCTGCTGAAACCAGCCTACCGAGTGGCAAAGTTGTGGTTGATCTGGATGCTGATTTAGATGATCTCTTTGCCTGATTTTGTTTTTTTTCTTTTGATTCATGTTATCAACGAAATTGTAACCGGGCTACCAGCCCCTCCACTTGTACTGAATGTTTCAAAATTAATGAAATCTCTATTTTGCTCGTCTTTTTGTTCGATTAATACATTTTTTTCCTTTAATTGTACTAACTTTTTATAAGCCTAGCCATCCTAACCTAGCTCGGCTTCCCCTTACCCTGCCCACCTTGTTTGGCCGAGATAAGTATCTCGGCCAGATGACAACTTTAGGTATTTTAGGTAAGTGTTGGTCAGACCTACCAACTTTCAGCCTAGATCCTTATCTCGACTTTAGAACAAAAGATGTTTGGTCAAACCTACTAAACTTCCTTTAGCTTAGATCCTTATCTCGGCTGAGGAAAGAAAAAAAGTGTTGGTCAAACCTGTCAACCTTCTTCAGCCGAGATAAGGTTGAAGAACAAAAGCTGTTTGGTCAAACTTGTCAAACTTCCTTCAGCCTAGATCCTTATCTCGGTTGAGGAAAGAAAAAAGTGTTGGTCAAACCTGCCAACCTTCTTCAGCCTAGATCCTTATCTCGGCTAAAGAACAAAAGATGTTTCGTCAAACCTGCCAAACTTCCTTCAGCCCAGATCCTTATATCGGCTGAAGAAAGAAAAAAGTGTTGGTCAAACCTACCAACCTTCTTCAGCCCATATCCTTATCTCGGCTGAAGAACAAAAGATGTTTGGTCAAACCTACCAAACTTCCTTCAGCCTAGATCCTTATCTCGGCTGAGGAAAGAAAAAAGTGTTGGTCAAACCTGCCAACCTTCTTCTACCTAGATCCTTATCCCGGCTGAAGAAAAAGATGTTCGGTCAAACCTACCCAACTTGTTCATTGGCTCTAGTTGGCTATAACTATGAACACCTTTTACAGTAGAAAGAATTGTGCTGAAAAAAACTACTTGCTTTATTTGAAAAAAAAAATTACAAGTGTTTTAAGAAAAAAGCTAAAAATAAAATAGTTTCAGATTGGCTGTGTTCCATGGCGTAGGAATTGCTTTGCTACCTAAATCTTCTAGGTGATATGCCCATTTTCCTGCTAAGCCAGCCACTTTGTATGGTCCTTCCTAGTTAGGTCCTAACTTGCCATCTCCAAGTACCAAAGTGTTGCCCATTACTTTGTGCAGTACCCAATCTCCAATCTTGAATTGCCTTGGATGCACTGTTTTGTTATATTTTCTAGATAACTCTTGCTGGTATGTGGCAATGTGAATTAGTGCTCTTTCCTTTCTTTCTTCCGCAAGGTCGAGTTCTAAGATATGTCTTCGCCATTCAAGTTTGGGTCAAAATTTTCACTTCTAATAGTGGGGCGCCTACTTCCAACGGGATTACTGCCTCCATGCCATAGGCCAAGGAAAAAGGAGTTCTCTAGTTGATTGTCGAGGTGTGGTATAGTAAGCCCATAAACCATGAGGAAGCTCCTCAGCCCACTTGCCTTTTTCTCTCTCCAACCTTTTCTTCAAACCGTCTAAGACGACTTTGTTGGAAGCTTCAGCCTAGCCATTCGCTTGAGGGTATGCTGGTGTAGAGTTATAAAATTCTATCTTGTACTCTTCGCAAAATCCCCTGAAGATTTTGCCATCGAACTGAGTGTCGTTGTCAGATATTAGAGCCTTGGGTATGCCAAATCGAGTGATGATGTTCTACTAGATGAACTTCTTAACGTCTTTCTCTTTTATAGATGCGAGTGCTTCTGTCTCCTCCCACTTCGTGAAATAGTCTG
The DNA here is from genome assembly GCA_025200525.1 of Camellia lanceoleosa. Classification (NCBI taxonomy): domain Eukaryota; kingdom Viridiplantae; phylum Streptophyta; class Magnoliopsida; order Ericales; family Theaceae; genus Camellia; species Camellia lanceoleosa. The sequence goes on along the minus strand of JANUSC010000161.1, from coordinate 280,698 downwards.
TTGTTGCGAGAAAGAACTTTCTGTTGTCGAGCGCAGTTGGAAGTGGTCCCCGCTATGTCCAGGCCCCACATTGCAAAGGGCCACAGGCTAGTCAATGGCAGAAGCTCTTTAGCTGGCTGATGTATTTGGTGTGTAAACTTCTGACATTTCTCGCACTTCTTGACATATTTCTCTGAATTTGCTTACATGTATGGCTACCAATATCCTTGTGAAATTGCTCAGTAGGCCAATGATCTTCCCCCTTGGTGGCTTTCACAGACGCCTTCATGTATTTCGAACAAGAATGCCTCGACCTTACTGGGATGGACACATTTTAGGTAAGGTCTTGTGAAGGATTTTTTGTATAATGTGATTGATGGAGAGAGCCAAAATCCCTATGATTTTTCTCTAATTTTGTTGGCTTCTTTCTTTTCTTTAGGCAAGATGCCATCTTTTAAGAATACTATGATGGGGTCCATCTAGGAAGGGCCTAGTTCGGCACAACATGCCTCGGCTACTTCAGGTTCTTCAATACTTGGTCTGGGTAGGAAGTCGATCAGTAATGGGTGTGGGATAGATGTAACTTCATTGAAGCAAAATCGGCTAGCTCGTCTACTCTACTATTTTCCTCTTGACCAATTTGCTCTATCTGAACTACTTTGAACTTCATGATCTCTTTTCTAACCCACTCTTGGTACTTAGCCATCCTATCATCTTCTTCCTCGTAGTCGCCTTAAATCTGGTTGACTACCACCTGGGAGTCACTGTACACCATTAGCTCGGTAGCCTTTATGTGAAGTGCCGATTTTAAGCCTGCTAGCAATGCTTCATACTCCGCCTCGTTGTTGGATACTGGGAAGCCAAGGTTAATTTCCTATTCAATTGTTAGGCCTTCCAACGAGATGAGGACTATGCCAAGTCCTGCACCGTGCTTGTTGGATGCTCCATCCACGAAGGGTTTCCACATCTCTTCGATGAATAGGTTCCAGCAAGTAGAGGGATCAGATGATGTGTTGGGATCAGTGGTGTTGCTGATGTTTTCTTCCAGGTCGATGTCCGCTGTCAGGGTTTGATTTTCACTTTCTAACTGCCTCAAGTCTTTACTTTTTGGTGAGTCCTTGCTGGGAATAGCATGGTCTGTTCCTTCTTCCCTGTTCTCAAGCCTGTATGACTTGCTATGCTGCTGGGTGTCCTGCTTTGGGGGCTGTGCAATTCTAGCGGCACTTTTCCCCATTTCTTTTCGTTGCCCCGGTCAAATCGATCAGGTAGACATGATGACTTCTTGGCGTGAACTCGGCCACAAAGTCTGTCAAAGCTTGGGCTTTTATTGTGGTTCTTGGTTGAAACTTGATATCGAACTGCCCCAACTCTACTGTCCATTTCAACATTCGTCCAGAAAAATCCGCCCTCTCAAACATGGCTTTTAAGGGGAAAGCCGTTAAGACAATCACGGTGTGGGTATGGAAATAGTGTAACAACTTTCTTAAAGCCATCATCAAAGCTAAGGCCAGCTTTTCCAATGGCAAGTACCTTGTTTCAATGCCTAGCAATGTCTTGCTAACATAAAAGATAGGCAGGTGTTGTATTCCCTCCTCTCTGACCAACACTCGCTAACTACATGCTGTGAAACTGCTAAGTACAAAAAGAGCTCTTCACCTGGTACTGGGGTTACTAATAATGGAGGAGAGGTCATGTAGTCCTTCAAGCTTTCCAAGGCGCGGTCACACTCATCATCGCACCTAAATTTGGCCTTCAGTGCCTGGAAGAATGGTCGACACCTGTCAGACGACCGACTTATGAACCGATTGAGCGCGGCTACTAGGCTAGTGAGATGCTATACTTCTTTGACTATATTGGGCCTCTCAAGATCTTGTATGGCTTTAATTTGAGAGAGATCAGTTTCTATACCGCGGTTGGTCACTAGAAAGCCTAGGAATTTGCCTGACCCTACACCGAATGCGCACTTAGATGCGTTTAGATGCAACTTGTGGGACATTAAAATTTGAAACGTCTCATCTAGGTCCCTAAGATGGTCTTTGTCATCCTTGCTTTTGAGCACCATGTCATCTATGTAAGCCTCCATTGTTCTTCCTAACAATGGTTCAAATATTTTGGTGACCATCCATTAGAATGTAGCCCCTGTGTTCTTTAGGCCAAAGGGCATGACCTTGTAATAGTATAGTCCTGTAGGTGTTGTAAGTGATGTGACCTCTTGGTCCGGTTTGTATATAGCGATCTGATAGTAATCTCGATACGCATCAACGAAGCTAAGTCGGTTATGCCCTGCTGTCAGGTCCACCAGTTGCTCTATCCGTGGTAGGAGAAAACTATCTTTTGGGCATGCTTTGTTAGCTATTTTGTATTCCATGCAAACACGCCATTTACCATTCTTTTTTGGCACTAATATAGTGTTAGAGATCCACTTGGGATAATGTACTTCTCTGATTGCTCCTGCCTCCAGTAAGTTTCCCGCTTCCTCTGCCACTATCTTCGCTTGGTGGAGTGCTGATCGGCGAGTTCACTGTATAATTGGCCTGGCAGTTGGATGAACATTAAGTTGATGGCAAATGAAATTAGGGTCAATGCTAGGTATGTCGTACGGTGTCCAAGCAAACACTTCGATGTTAGATGTTAAAAATTTCATGACCTCTATTCTCTCAGTGCTGGACAAGGACGAGCCGAGTAAAACAACTTTTCTGGGTTCTTTTCATCTATCTTTACCTCTACCAAGTCTTCTACTACCTTTTGTTCGGCTACTTTGCCGACATCTACAAACAGTTTGTTGCTTTCTAGCTCCTCCACCATCTGTACAAACCCTTTTGTAGTACGGCTGCCGTTTACCATGACGAAGCACTGTTTTGACATGATTTAGTCTCCTAAGACTTCTTTAATCACTTCGGCTTCATTGGAGAACCGTAATGCCTGATGGTAGGTTGATGCCACCGAACGCATGGCGTGCAACCATGCTCTTCCCAAGATTATGTTGTAAGTGGAAGGGACTTTCAATACCCAAAATTCCACCTGTTTTGTCATTGTTCCTGCCTTGACTGGTAGAATTATCTTGCCTACTGGCCATTCTGGCACTGAGTTGAAACCGGCGAGGGGAGATGTCGCAGGCGCCAAGTCCTTTCCCTTCAATTTCAATTGCTTGAAGGTCTCGTAATACATTATCTCGCATGAGTTTCCTTGGTCAATCAGAATTCGTTTGATGTCGAAATTCTTGATGCGCAAAGTGACCACCAGCGCGTCATTGTGAGGGCAATATAGCCTTGTTAGATCCCTGTCTGAGAAGGATATAACATTCATTGCCTCTTTTTTTTCCCTTTTGACTGTAGATTGTGCACTTGGTACCTTCCTCAAGTGCTCAGCCTTTTTGATCATCCCTTTGAGCTCACATACCCACACAGGTTCGACGATCCCATGTATAACGTTGATTATGCCTTGGGGTGGACCGTCGACCGGCATCCCACTCAGCCTGTTATTGTCCTGGGGGACTGGCTGTGTTCTCTCTTCTATATACTAGTCCAGATGTCCAGGAGCCACCAAATCCTCCAGATGTTGCCTCAATGGTGTGCAATTTTCAGTTCGGTGCCCCTTTTCATCACGAAAGGTGTAACGGTACCTCTCATCGTAACCTCTTTGTGTTTCTCCCAACTTGGTTAGCCGTCGAACAAAGGGTTCATCACGTATCTCGCTAAGAATTAGGTAGATAGGTTTGTTGAATACTGTGGTAATGGTAGTATGGACTCTCAACTTCCTTGTTTGGGGGTTCTCTCTGCTGGCTTGTCTGTCTCGCCCATTCTTGCTTGGCTGTTCTACCGTGTTTACTTTTGCTACAGTCTTTTTATCTAGTATCGCTATTGTGCCAGATTTTGCTTTAGCACGGGCGCTATCTTCTTCTACCTGGATATGTTGATGCACTCTCTCCATTAGGGCCTCCATCGTGAGGGGTGGCATCATCGTCATTGAATCCCTCAACTTGTTACCGACCGGTAAACCCTATTTGTACTCTGTGATGACGAGGTTTGTTAGGAAATCCCCTATCTTGTTGAAAGTCTCCCAATATCGACTGTTGTAAGGCCTCAATGTTTCCTTCTTGCCCATGTCCATGGAGAGTAGTTGGTCAATCTCCACTGCTGTCGTGGTATTCATTCTGAATCTAGTCACAAACGCCTCTGCCAACTGAGCCCATAAGGCAATGCTGTCTTCTAGCAGCCTTTCAAACTATGTTAGACCAAACTCACCAAGGCTGGAAGGAAACAGGATACACATTAGAGCTTCGTTTCGCCAGTATACTGCCATGACTTGGCAAAAGTGGCTTAAGTGCATGTAGGGGTTTGACTTCCCCTCATAGGTAATGAATTTGAGCTGGTGGAAGCCTGAGGGTAACGGTGCATTCTCAATTTCCAGAACGAACGGCGAGCTCTGTAACCTTACTAACACTTTATCTATAGGTTTGTATGCAAGGTGCGGCATTGGCAACTCTACCTTGACACTCCCATGTGCCCTAAGGGCCAATTGCTGTAGGGATGAAACCCTACGAGGGTCGCGACCCCTGGTGTCCTCCTTCTATCGGGTCCTCTCCTCCAGCACTGTTTACAGGTCTGCTGACCTAGGCTGCTTCGTGTGCCTAGATGTCGTTTAGTGCGTGTGCGAGGGCCAATAGATGCTTCCTTCCGTACACGACCTTTCAGTCCTTGTTCTCTCAGACTTGGAGTAACGAGTCCTAGGAGTCCTTGATTGAGTGTCACCTGTTCTGAGGCTTCTACTTTCAGCTTGTGATGGTGTGACTTATCTGTGACGATCTTCTAAGTGGTAAGAGAGAGTGTTGCCTTTGTGCCCTTTTTCTATCGCCACCCTTTTGCCCTTTATCTGGCGTTTCATAGTCTCCATGTCTGCCGTCATTCTCTTTATTAATTCATCTTGCTCCTTCACTCGATCCTCCAGAACCTGAGGATCCAACCTTCGCCTCTGCTTTTCAAGACTTTGAGAGCAATGAGGACTAGAGCCCCGTCTCTCTTGTGCATCCCTCCGGGAGTTCCGTCATTGGGGATCTAACTCTGCCTTGGGTGGGATAAAAGGTAGGCCTTCGTATCTCCCGTTCCCCTCCGAGGTTTGTCCATCAATAGCAAATTGCAGAAAATCTTCATCATGCACCATTGACTTCAACTAAAGAGGAAAACTTCGATCAAAAGGTTTAGTTCTTCGTGTCTTCCCACAGACAGCGCCAATAGCATGAGCATGAAATAATCTTCTCGTATAATCTTGTTGATCAAGTTTGCACTCCTCCAAACGTCGTCTCTTTACTTCCTGAAAACACAAACATGAGCTAGCCGGCGGGTGTGTGCCGGATACCTCTCCGATGCCTAAGTCAGTAAATAGACAATAGACAAAAGCTTTGTGTATTCGAAAGTAGAAATTGTGATACCTATACATAGGTCCTGCTATGAGCTTTTATAGATTCTGCCTAGAACAATCCTAGTAGGACTTCGACTCTCTTTAGTAGAGTCCTCCTAGGAATCACAAAGATAATGTTTATCTTGCTACACCCTCCTCACTGCTTAACCAAGTGAGATGGTTCAACCATGGTCTGGTAGCAGCACAACCGAGCTAGCACTGTCCTGCTTTGCACTAGTTTTAACCGCGCTCACTTAGCTCAGTGATACCTCGCACCTACATTGGTTCTACCTCCATTTATATCTCGGTCCAAAGCACCCAGACCGAGCTATTAGTAGATATCTCTGGCCGAATGGGTGGGATCAAGAACAGAGCTATGCAGGCCATTACCTCGGCCCATAGCTCGGTCTATTCAACATCTGGGCTTAGCTCGGCCCAAATTCACACATAAATTACCCTCTCATATATGATTTCCATACCCACAAGAATATTAAAAAAAAAAAAGAGTTATCCCAATTTAGGAAAAAAGAAAACCCATTAACCTGCTATAATTTTTTTTTTTTAATTTTTTTATTTATTAAATTTAAACATTATACATTCAATGACATCACGGTAACAAAAAAGCTAACATTTGGATATGACTTATAAATAGACTTTTTTTTAATATAACTTATAAATTGGCTTTTTTACTTATTACAAAAAGACATACAAAAAAAGTAGAGAAGTGACATGACCAAAATAAGCTAATAAACTGGTCTTTTAAATTCATCCCAAAAGAGAAAGAATCTAATCTTTTGCTTCAAGTAACATTGTACTCGTTTTTTTTATTTTTTTATTTTTTATTTATTTAGATACAAGCATTTTACTTGTTGAAGAAGAGATGAAACAAACATAGAGGCCTAGAAGCAAAACATGCCATTTTTAAATTTTTATTTTTATTTTTATTTTTTATTTTTGGCATAAAAGAAGACAATTATAAACAGAGAACTCACATATAGTTTTAAAATAAATTGCAACACTAACTCTGTAAAAGTTAATAAAAGGACATTTATATCCCTTTCTGTCTTCTTTTATAGATTACTCTTAAAATATATATATATATATATTTAAATTACAAACACATCATTTGAGATTTTCTTAAAATATGAATTGTCCCCTGTTGTTCTAAAAATTACGTTTGTCCCTAAGGTTTCTAATTTCATAACGAATCACCCTTTTTAGTAATAAATCATCAACTTAATTAATAATTTTTAATGATATTAAAATTTTATTTCAATTAATAATTCTGATAATTCTATTATTGTATAAGAGGTCAATTAGAAATTTCATTTTTTCAGTTAATTTTGTTAAATAAAAAATTCTGACAATGGGCTATTTGTAATTTTTCAAATTACTGGGGGGAATTTGTATTTTAAACAAACCTGAAGGGGTCATTTGTAATTTACCCTAGTTTTTTTTACACTTCCAAATCTAATTATGATTTTTTATTTTTATTTTTTACGTAGGAAAAAAAAAATAGATTTAATGTCTTTAACAAATCAATTTCAAAATCCATAACAAGAGCACAGGTCATGAGAACTACTCAATATTATGCTCTATTTGGTTGAGTGGAATGGGTTGAAACAGAATGAAATGATCATTCTTTATATTTTTCTATTTTCTCTTACGATGATTAATGATGATTGCATTTGTAATTTATTTTTTATTATTTTGTTTTAGTCAACCAAACGTAATAATAAAATTTTGATAGAACATTGAGTATAATTTTAGTAACAGTAACAACGAAAGAAGATGAGAAGTAAAGATTGAGAACCAAAAACTACCTAAGAGTGAATATTTTTATTATTTAGGATTGATTATCACAATGGTTGGAGAGATTAGAACAGATGTGATCCATAGAATTAAGGTAGGGTAGTTTAAGTAGAGAAGTGTCTAGAGTATTGTGTGATAAACGAATGCACACTATAACACGGCTATTAGACTAGCGATATTGTATGAGATGGAATGTTAGGCAACTAAGAAACAATATGTAGATAAGATGAGTGTTGCTGAGATAAGGATGCTAATTAAGGTGAATGTGTGGCAAGACTAAAAAAGACAGAATTAGTGATAAGTATATTTGTGAATGGGTAGAAGTAGCACCGATAGAAGACAAGTTGAGAGATAGTTTGGTCATACAACAAAGGCCAACAAAGACAGTAGTGAAGATATGTGATACATTGATGATGAAAGTGTTAGGGGAAGAGGCAGACCTAAATTGATGTGGGAGAGTAGAGTAAATAGAGATATGAATCTCATTAATTTGATTAACCAAATGACTATTGATAGAGTCAAGTAGAGAAGAATGATTCATGTAGCCGACTCCATTTGATAAGACTTGAGACCTAGTTTGATTTGGTTTGTTTTGGTTTGATTTGATCATTTCATTTCATTTTATCTCAATGAATAAAAAACTATATTAAAGTTTTAAATTGGTAAACAAAAAGAAAAAGAGAAAGCGAGACAAATCTTCCTCCCCACTGTACTCAACCAAAATTATTATGGCTCAAAATCCAATTATCACATTACAAAATTTTAATTTTAATTATGAATTTCCATTTCAAAATCGAAATCTAAATTTCTATATATATATATATATATATAGTTCTGGCAATGGAGGGTGGTGGTGGGGAGCTGATGGGGAGGTGGCTGACGCATTAGAATGAGAATGGTTGATTTAGGATTACCATATGAGTTGGAGGAGGAAGATGAGATCAAGGGCACTAGTCTTTTTGATAAAAATTTGACATTAACTTTTGGATAAAAAAAAAATAACAATTGCTTCTTATCTAAAATTTTAAGTGATTGAGACTGTCTTTGAATCTTAGGGCCCTTAATTATAGGGCGGTAAAAGAATTTTGCTTAAGTAATAAATGAGCATCCCACTTGAAAAGGCATATGGTATTTTATATGATACTTCTGCATATATATTAGTTATATGAAATACGTGCCTAATTTTTTCTCTTTAATTTTTGACCTGCCGAGATATACTTAGTATATACCTAAGTCGTACCATACTCCAGTTGAAATAATATTTTCTTCTATTACAGAGATAAAATTCATTTTACTAAACTTCTTTTTTATTTTTAGTTTTATACCTAGCATGATTTAAAAATTAAGCTATGGTTTGTAAGTTATTTAATATAATGACATTTAATTTTGGTTTATACCTTTACTTTTGGCATGAAATGTTAATTGTAGGTTGAATCTTAATAGATTAAGCCATTTAATCAATTTTTGTATTACTCCAAATTAAAAATCAATATTTTTGTACAAACATACCAAACTTGTACTCTATTTTTTTTTTTGGATTTTACCGTATCAACATACTTGTATCATATTAGTACCAATATTCGTACTTGTACATGTACTTCATATATGGCTATAAGTCATATTATCGTTTGTTTGTTTGTTTGTTTGTTTTTTTTTTCTTCCATGGGTTTATTAGACTGAATAAATGGTAATACATTATTTGTGTTGATTTTCTTTAATGAATCTTTCTAAATAAGGTACCAATCATAATATCTACATAGCAGATGATACAAAACTGTGAAATTAGTGATATATAGTATTCTTTAAAAATAAAAATAAAAAATTGTAACGATCTTTAATATGCAAGTGCGAATTTGCAAATAAGTACGCATAGGCTTCTTAATCTTACCAGTATGTCAAACTTGTTGAATTTAGTTTTGATGAAATCAACTAAGGATGCAATACTAGTTTGATCTGTAACATCAAGCTGATGAAAAACTATATCAGACAGGCCACAATTTTTGAGATTTTCCACAGTTTTTAGACCGCGTTTCTCATCTCTTGCGGTTGATATCACAATATTCCATTAGAAGCCAAGTGTCTACAAATCTCTAGCCCAATTCCCTTGTTGGCTCCAGTAACAACAGCAATCCTAATTATAAATAATAATAATAATAATAATAATAATAATAATAATAATAATAAAGAAGTGAGAGTGAAAGGAAATAAGAATCAATAAAAACATGTAGTTGAAGACTTTATTTGATTCAAAAGAAGTGAATAACATAGTCATATGAGATATTGTATTGTTAGTGCCTCTTTGCTTGTTCCATTTTATATAAATATGATATTTGGAAAATGTAGATGGCGGATTGTATGCAGAGAAGGGCAGGAATGGCAACGGGGCGGGTGGGGCCGGGGATCACACTCCTTGTCCCTGATCCCCGATGGTCAGATTTCCCCCGTCCCCGGCCTCGATCCCCGACGGGGAACCTATCACCGCCCTCACCCCTGTCCCCTAACGGGGATCGGGTTTCCCCGACCCCGAACATTCCCCAGCTACAAAAAAAAAATAATAATAATACAACCATTCATCAACAAGAATATCAACATCATCATCAACAACATCATCAAGCACAAAACCAAAAAACCTTCATCAACAACAACATCAACATCAACATCGTCATCTTCATCAAAAACATCTTCATCTTCAGCATTTTCAGATCTGAAGAACAAACCCTAAACACATGGAGGATCCGACGCCAATGAGAGAGGAGCGGCGGTGAGGGAGGAAAGAGAGAAGCGGCGGTCGTGTGTGAGACTCCGCTGATGCCGTGAGAGAGGAGCGGCGATCGTGTGAGAGAGAGAGAGAGAGAGAGGGGGAGGCGATAGAGAGAGGAAATAGAGAGAGGGAGGCGAATTGCTGTTAGAGAGACAGAGAGGCGCAATAGAGATGGAGGCCATAGAGAGAGAGGAGAGGCTATTTTGTGTTTGGCAAATGGTCACCAAACCTAAACATATATATATTATATATAAATTGGGGTTAAACACACACAGTATATAAATTGGGTCCAAACACACACAATATATATATAGATCGGGGCCTAAACGGGGCGGGGCCGGGGCCGGGGGCGGGGCTAGAAAATGTATCACCGTCCCCGACCCGAATAGCATCGGGGATTTATTTTTGATCACCGTTCCCGACCCGCGGGAGTATTTTTCGGGAAAAAATCACCTAATTCGGGATCGGAGGATCGAGTCCCCGTCGGGTCGGATTTTCGTCAAGCCGGGTTCAAATTGCCATCCCTAGAGAGGGGTATGATTTTGGGGGTTATATTTATAGCTGTCTGCCCTAGTTTTGAATTTTCAATGATAGTCCAATAAAATGGAGAGAGTAAAGAAAAGTCAATATAAACAGTTAACTTGGTTGTTTGTCATGACAACATCAACCCATGTTTACCTTTCTTGTTACGTATGCTATGAGCTCAGCAAATTGACTAGTTTACTTCACTTTACGGCTTGGATAATTTATTTATTTGAATAGAATGGAAAATGAAAAATACATATATATATATTCCAAATCACTATATATCTAAATTTGTTTTTTTTTTTTTAAAAAAAAAAATCACTATCTAAATCCATGATTCAAACATAATTTAGGAATCAAAAAAATTTTAAAATCTGACCCAAAATTTTAAATTGATGGTATAGATTTAATCTTCTTGTTGTGGATCAAATCCATGAGTGAATCTCAATCATGGATTTTATATTTTGGGCAAATTCTTTTTTTTTTTTTTTTTTACTTTGGCAATTGATAAAAAACTAATTACATATATAAAAGATAATATATCAAATAAATCACTAACCTAACAATAGTTAGAAAGTTAATAATTAGCAAACCTAATAATCAACCACTAAGTCCAAACCTAACAATTATTACTAACTACATACAATTCTCATAATTGAAGAGAAACAGGCTATCACTAGAGATGGCAAAGTACTTTGACCCAATGTTCCCCAATACTCCCTAGCACTAATAAAATGGGTTAGGGAGTTTTTCAATAAGGTAAGATTGGATTTGGAGTGAGAATAAGATCTGTAAGGTTCTGGTCAACTTTGGAATGAATAATTGAACCCACCCGACTCGACCCGATCCAACCCTATTATGTTTATTATTATTTTTCATTTTTTAACATATGTTTATTATTTTTTCATGATTTAAAATTATCTTTAATATATTTTTTTTCTTTTACTTTATATTTTCTTGATATCACACTTCTTCTCTCCATTTAACACTGACTGTTATAAGTCATTCGTGATAATGTTAAAAAAAAAAATTTAATAATTTTACCAGACATTGTTAGACACATGAACAAGTTTTTTTTTTTAATATAAATTTAAACTGTCCATTTTATAAAATGAAATAGAATTTGTTCATGTATGCATCGATAACTAGTGAAACTGATTTTTTCATAAATGGTCTTCAATGTGAAATTTACAACATGAATGGTCTTTAAATTTAAACTATCCATTTTATAAAATAAAATACGATTTGTTTATCTATTCATGATAACTGATGAAACTAGTTGTTTTTTTTTATTTTATTTTATTTTTTTTTTTTTAAATTTAAATGGTCTACGATTTGTTCATCTATTCATGATAACTGATGAAACTAGTTTATTATTTTTATTTATTATTTTTTTTAAATGGTCTTCATTATGAGATTTACTACATGAATAGTTCGGATTATCGTTATGGACCCAAAATAAAACCTACAAAATGAAATATGAGGGATAGTGTGACGATGATAAGTCATTCTCTTCTGGTAACAATTTGTTAAAAGGATTGGGTTTCTCTCAGGTTGAGATTTCAATATGAGAGAACTTGATGGATCCTGGAGCCCACCATATGTCCTGTTCGATGATCTAAATCGTTCACTTTTTAGGACTCGTTAAGTAGAATATTCATGTAAAATATCAAAATGATCGGACATAACTAATTATATGTTTTAATTAAATTTATATTACAAAAAATGGATAATTATTCTTAAAATTATATTTTTCGTCCATTTTAAAAAAAAATAAATATGATTTAAATATATAGTTACCGATTCCAATCATCTTATTTTTTGCATGAATATTTCACTCAACGAATCCAATAAAATGAATAGTTCGGATCATTTGAATCGATTCCAAAATGGACCTACTAAACCCAAACACTCTCTCAAGTTGAAATAATAACTTGAGAGAAGCCATGCCTGTCACGACCCAAACCCGTCCCCATAGGTTTGGTACCGTAACCGGCCAGTAATCTGTGGATTACCTACGGCCTCAAAACAGATTAACAAATAGTAAGGGGCTGCGGAAGCAAATACATAAAGTAAACAAGGTCCAATGAGCTGTGATGACATATATGGGACAGAAAATTCAAAACTTATTTATCAACATAAACATGCTAGTCAGATACACCCATATGTACAAAATATTTACATAAGTACATCCCAAAATCCACCTAACAAAACAAGTACAAAAGACTAGCATGAAGTGCAAGACTGCCAAGACATCGGGCTTCAGGCGGAACCTCCTCGGGAGGCACAACAGGTGGCTGACCAAAAACAAAATAGAGGGCCATCAACTCTGGCCAGGGTCTTGTGCCGGCTCACCTACATATATATATAAACTGTGAGCGAAAGCCCAGTGAATAATAACAGAGTAAAGGAGTTTAATGAATGTTGTCCATCACAGAGTTAGAAATCATAGTTTATATCAAAAACACAATCTTATCAGAAATAGAGTCTTATGCATTTTCAGATTTCCAATCAGAAACAGATTCAGATACATGCTCATATTCATATTCATATTTTGCATAAGATCATACGTGGTACACCCATTAGCCATCAAATCACCACCAGCAGGAACACAAATTCGGCTACGGAATCTAAGCAACCCATTATCACTAACCACAAAGTCTACATGCTTACCTTCCACCATCTCTCCTTTAATACGTTCTCACTGGGGGTCAATCTCTTGAGCTAAATAAATTTGTTCTCTCAAGGTTGGCTGAACTGTCAATTGACTACAATAAGCCCTATCACCAAGCATAACAATCTCAACCCGCAAATGTCTCATGTCTTCCACCAAACAACTCTCAATAGACAAAGCAGCTACATCTCCAGCTATGACTTTCCTACTTAAGGCATCTGCCACCACATTTGTCTTCCCCGAATGATACAAAATATTGACATCGTAATCTTTTAACAAATGAAGCCATTTTCTTTGCCTCAAATTTAGTTTCTTCTATGTGAAAATATACTTCAAACTCTTATGATAAGTGTAGATCTTACATGACTCTCCATATAAATAATGTTGCTAGATCTTAAGAACAAAAATCACTACTGCTAACTCTAAGTCGTGCACATGATAGTTTCTCTCATGTACTTTCAATTATCGTGACGCATAAGCAATCATTTTCCTATGCTGCATGAGCACACATCCTAAACCCTGTCGTAAAGCATCACTATAAATCACAAAACCACCCCCATTTGTAGAGAAGGCAAGAATTATAACTGATGTCAACCTCAGTTTGAACTCTTAGAAGCTATGCTCATAATCATCATTCTACTCAAACTTTACCCCTTTCCTGGTGAGATTGGTAAGTGGGAAAGCAATACGGGAGAATCCTTTCACAAATCGCCTGTAATATCCAGCAAGCCCTACAAAGCTGCGTACCTCTGTCACAGAAGCAGGTCGTGGCCAATCAACGATTGCTACACCTTCGTGCTATCCACAGATACCCCATCTTTACTCACTACATAACCCAAAAAGGATACACTGCTCAACCAAAATTCACACTTCTTAAATTTTGCATATAGTCTCTTCTCCCTAAGGATCTGCAATATAACCCTTAAATGCTGCTCATGCTCCTCTTTACTCGAATAAATTAGGATGTCATCAATAAACATTACCATAAATTTATCCACCCAAGGTTTAAATACTCTATTCATCAAATCCATGAATGTGGCTGGTGCATTTGTGAGACCAAAAGGCATCACCAAGAACTCATAATGTGCATAATGGGTTCTAAAAGCGGTCTTAGGAACATCCTCATTCCTTACCTTCAACTGGTGATAACCTGACCTCAAGTCAATCTTAGTGAATACTTGAGCTCCTTGTAACTGGTCAAATAGGTCATTGATGTGTGGCAAAGGATACCTATTCTGCACTGTGACTTTGTTCAGTTCCCTATAATCAATACACAATCTCATAGACCCATTCTTCTTCTTCACAAATAACACATGTGTTCCCCAAGATGAGACGCTAGGCCTAATAAAACCTTTGTCTAGCAACTCCTGTAACTTAGTTTGTAACTCCTTCAACTCCATCGGTGTCATTCTATAGGGCGCTTTAGAGATAGGTGTTGTATTGGGGACCAAGTCAATGGAAAATTCTACCTCACAGTCTAGAGGAAGAACCGGTCGATCCTCTAGAAAAAATCAACAAATTCCCTCACTACTGGCAACTCTTCTAACTTCTGCTCTGGCTGTTCGGTACTCACCACACAAGCTAAATAACCATGACACCTTTTCTCAACATTCAGTTAGCCTGAAGGGAAGAAATAAAACAAATAGAAGACCCTTTCCCATCTCCCTAAAAGAAAAACTCATGTTGTCCGGCATAGCAAAAACTACCCTCTTTCTAAAACAATCAACAGAGGCATAATGCTTTGTTAACCAATCCATTCCCAAAATCACATCAAAATCCTTCATCTATAAAGAAATAAAATCCATTGGAAAAATTCTACTATCCATCTCTACCTCACAAGATCTACAAACATCCCATAACACTATTGTTTCTCCTAATGGAGTAGGCACAACAACACATGCATCCAAAGGCTCACAAGGAATAGACAAACAACGTAGAAACTTCAGTGTAGCAAAAGAATGTGTAGATCCTGAATCAAATAAAACTCTGGCAGGTACAAATGAAATAAGGAGTGTACCTTGCACCACAAATGGAGCAACTTCAGCATCCTCTTTAGTGAGAGCATAAACTCGTCCTTGGGTAGCCGCTGACTTCTTCTCCTAAGTTCTATTCCTGAATGTTTGACCTTGGGTAGTCCTACTTTTGCCATTATTCTGCTTCTGGTTAAACCCACCACTATAAAAAGTTCGTCTATGCCCTTGCCCCTGAAATGACTGTGCTACTAACTAACCTCCCAGCCCCATGCCTCTGCCTCTGCCTCTGCCTCTGTAGGGTCCACTATTTCGTGAAATTTTGGAGGTTTTTTCTTCATAAACCTCTCAAATATGGAACCTCTATCCAAACTTAAAGTTGGTGGAATTGCTGGTTATGTGGCTACATGATTGTTCAATAATCCCAACAATGACTGCAATACCTGTGCGACTGGTGTAGCAAGAATAACTCCTGGTGCTTCAGGGACCACTGGAGCAGTAGATGGTGCAGTAGGGGAAATAGTGTCCATAGCTGGAGCAGTAATTGGCGTTATTGAATGAGGAATAGGAGTAGAGGGAACTCTATGATTAGCGGCTGGCTGATTAGTTCCAAGAGCATTCACACTTCTTCTCCTAGGTGCCATCTCTTAACCTTTAAAATTAAATCAAGAAAAGGTTTACACAAGCTTAAACAAAACTAACTTAACCATACACTCCCAAGGACTATAGGGACTTAGACCTCGTCTAAATGATGAAATGCAAGATATATAACTCGATAAACTATAGCTCTAATACCACATTAGGGTTGTGGTTCCGAGATGTTGGGCTGCTCATTGGGCTGAGGTTAGAGCGTGGATAGCTTGGTTGTAGTGGAAGTCGGCAGCTAGGTTTGTCCATAGGCCTTGAAGTGGTTGTTCGCACCATTGGCAAGTAGGTCAAAGTGGTGCGTGGGAAAGAACCGAGCTTTGGGTAGCTCGGCGAGACAAATGCGTGGATTGGTTAGAGAAGTTCCATGTAGCTCGGTTAGGCATAGTGAGCTGAGCTGAGAGACTATCTCACTTGGAAAGAGTGAGCAAGTTGTTCCAGGATAAGTATAGCCCTTTGGAAGGATGATTCCTATGAAAACTCTATATCGGAGAGGTAGAGCCCTACTAGGATTATGCCATGCGGAATCTACAAAAGCTCATGGCAAACCCTAATCTCAGGTATTGCAATTCTGACTCCCGGATACACAGAGCTTTTATGCTTAGTGTCTACTTGCTGACTTAGGCATCGGAGGGATTTTTGACACATCCCCGCCGGCTAGCTCACGTTTGTGTTTTCAGGTGATTGGACGACGACGTATTGAAGGAGTGTGAACTTGATCCATAGGATTATACGAGAAGATTATTTCATGCTCATACAATTGACGCCCTCTGCGGGAAAGTACAAAGAACAAACCTTTTGATTATGTTTTCCTTCGACTTTTTTGAATGGCGCACAATGAAGACTTACGTCAAACGGTCATCGATGAACAAATGCCAGAGGAAAACAATAGGCGCAATGATTTATCTCTTGTCCCACCTATGGCAGAGTTGGACCCTCAAAGACAGAACCCTCACAGAGGGGCAAGAGAGAAGCGAGGTTTGAGTCCTCGTCGCTTTCAGAGCCTTGAGGCACAGAGGAGGAGGACAAATTCCCAGAATCTAGAAGATTGAGTGAATGAGCAATATAAACTGATTAGAAGAATGTCCGTAGATATGGAGGCCTTGAAGCACTAGATGAAGGGCAAAGGTATGGCTGGGGTGGAAAACATTGAGGACAGAACTCACTCTTACCATACTACATGGAGGGAAGCAGTTATTGTCCCTCCCATACTCACCAACCTACATCTCGGCACACCGAATTTGTGTTTAGTTTTGGAAGAAAGAGAACAAAGGAGAGAGATGGCTTACACGTAGGACCCGCAAAGGGTCTCAACTCTGCGGCGATTGGCCCCTCAAACACATGGAAGCGTCGAGGTTGGAATGCCAATACCTTACCTTGCTTATGAATTAGCAGACAAAGTGTAAGCAAGGTTACAGAGCTTGCCATTCGTTTCGGCGATAAAGAACGCACTGTTTCCCTCAGGTTTCAATCCGCCAAAGTTTACGGCCTATTACGGGAAGTCAGACCCTTACATGCACCTGAGTCACTTTCGCTAAGTTATGACCATACACCGGCAAAATGAGGCCCTGATGTGCATCTTGTTTCCTTCCAGCCTTGGTGAATTGGGCTTGACATGGTTTGAGTGGCTACCAGAAGATAGCATTGCTTCATAGGCATAGCTTGCAGATGCGTTTATCACTAGGTTCAAGATAAATACCAAAACGCCGATGGAGATAGACGAGTTGCTTGCTATTGACATGGGCGAGAAGGAGACACTGAAGTCATACAACAACAAGTATTGGGAGACTTCCAATCAAATTGGTGATTGCTCACGAACCTAGCTATCGCACAATACAAGCGAGGCCTACCAGTGGGGCACAAGTTGAGAGATTCGTTGACAATGACACAACCTCTCACCATGGAAGATTCGATGGAAAGGGTACACCAACACATCAAGGTGGAAGAAGATGGTGCTCATGCCAAGGCAAAGTTTGGCATAACCGCACAGCCAGAAAAAGGCCCGTAGCAATAGTTAACACGGTCGGCAAAGAAGATCGACCGAACAAAAGTAATCACAGCATACGGCAAAACAGTGAAGATCCCAAGGCAAGAAGATTAAGGGTTCGCATTCCGATCACAACGGTATTCAACCAGCCCTTTTATCGAATCCTTAGCGAGATACGCGATGAGCCCTTCATTCGGCGGCCTACCAAGTTGGGTAAAACATAGAGGGGCTATGATGAAAGGTATTGGTGCACCTTCCATGACGAAGCAGGGCACTGATCTGAAGAGTGTACGCCATTGAGGCAACACTTGGAAGAATTAGTGGCTGCAGGCCACTTGGATTAATACATTGAAGGGGGAGCTCGGCCAACTCCACAAGAGCACAACGCGGCAGATGGGATGCCAATGGATGGTGCACCTCAAGGCATGATTAATATCATACATGGGATCGTCGAACCAGAGCGAGTTTGCGAGCTCCAATATATGATGAGAAAAGTAAAATACCTGAGAAAAGTACAGAGTGTTTACCTATCCATAAAGAAAGGGAGGGCAAAAGCAAAGAACGTCATCAGCTTCTCTGACTGAGACTTGGCACAAATCTACAACGAGGCACTAGTGGTTACTCTACACGTTAAAGGCTATGATATCAAGTGGATTCTGATTGACCAAGGGAGCTCATGCGAAATCATGTACTATGAAGCCTTCAAGAGATTGAAGCTAGAGGACAAAGACTTAGCACCAGTGACCTCCCCACTGGTCAGCTTCAACTCGATGCCAGAGTGGCCAGTTGGTAAGATAATTCTGCCAATCAAAGCTAGAACAGTTACCAAACCAATGGAATTCTGGGTGCTAAAAGTCTCTTCCACTTACAACATCATCTTGGGGAGGGCATGGTTGCACGCTATGAAAGCCATAGCATCGACGTACCACCAGGTGATGAGTTTTCCTAATGAAACTAAGGCAATCAAGGAGGTCTTGGGAGACTAGATCATGTCCAAGCAGTGTTTCATGATAGTGAATGGTAGTAGAGCTATGAAAGGATTCGTGCAAATGGTAGAGGAAAAAGAGACCAATAAGCAATTCGCAAACGTTGGCAAAGAGGCTGAACATAAGGTAGTGGAGGACTTAGTGGAAGTAAGGATCGATGAGACTGACCCAAAGAAGTACTTTTGCTCGGCTCATCGTTGTCCAGCACAGATAGAAAAGAGATGATGGATTTTTTAATCTTAAATATCGAAGTGTTTGCCTGGACACCATACGACATGCCTGGCATTGATCCTAACTTCATCTGCCATCAACTCAATGTCTATCTCACTACCAGACCAATAATTCAGAGAACTCGCAGATTGGCATTGCACCACGCCGAGATAGTTGCAGAAGAAGTGGGGAACCTACTTAAATCAAGGGCAATTAGAGATGTTCACTATCCCAAGTGGATTTCAAACACTTGGTTGTTCCAAAGAAGAATGGTAAGTGGCGCGTTTGTGTGGACTACAAAGCATTCAACAAAGCATGCCCAAAGGACAACTTTCCTTTACCAAGGATAGACTAACTGGTGGACCTAACTGTATGTTATAACTGACTTAGCTTTGGTGATGTGTATCGAGGGTGCCATCACATCGCTATGTATGAACCGACCCAGGAGGTCACATCTTTAATAACTCCACGTGGGATGTACTGTTACAAGGTCATGCCCTTCGGACTAAAAAATACAGGGGCAACATTTCAATGCATGATCACTAGGATATTTGAACCTTTACTAGGAAGAATAATGGAAGCCTACATCGACGACATGGTGGTCAAGAGCAAGGATAAATCGAAACATCTCAAAGACCTAGCTGAGATGTTTTGAATCCTGAAGAATCACAAGCTACGACTAAATGCATCTAAGTTCGCATTTCGTGTAAGATCAAGAAAATTCCTGAGCTTTCTAGTAACCAACTGCGATATAGAAGCTGACCCCTCTCAAATTAAGACTGTTTAAGAGTTAAAAAGGCCTAACAAAATCAAAAAGGTGTAGCATTTGACAGGTCTAGTAGCTGCGTTGAATCGATACATAAGTTGATCATCAGACAGATGTCAACCATTCTTTTAGGCACTTAAGGCCAAGTTTGAGTGGGATGAAGAATGCGACCAAGCTCTGGAGAACCTAAATAAGTATTTGACCTCTCCACCTCTGTTGGCAACCCCGGCGCTAGGAGAGGAACTCTACTTGTATTTGGTAGTCTCAGAACATGCGGTTAGCGCGGTACTAGTGCGCTCAGAAGGAATACATCACTTGCCCATCTTTTATGTGAGCAAGACAATGGTTGATGCTGAGACAAGGTATTTTCCACTAGAAAAGCTCGCCTTAGCCTTGATAATGGCTTCAAGGAAGTTGCCACACTATTTCCACGCACATACAATGGTCGCCTTGATAACTTTTCCCCTCAAAGCCTTGTTTGAAAGAGCAGACTTTTTCGGAAGAATATTGAAGTGGACGGTGGAATTGGGCTAGTACGACATCAAATTCCATCCTAGGACAGCAATCAAGGCACAAGTACTAGCAGACTTCGTGGCAGAATTCGTGCTAGGGAGTCACTCTGTCGGTCTGGTCGACTTAACGGAGGAAACCGAACATCAGGGGGGAGTGTCACAAGGACACATGTCAAGCAACTGCGCAATGAAATCCAAACCATGACAACGCCCTCTTTTGTGGAAAACAACACATTGCTTGGAGGGGAGGAGGAGAGATGCGTAACCACAAATGAAGTTCACATCAAAATGCCTGAAAAGGGTAAAGATAGGGAAACCGAGGTAAGAAGTTACAACCCAAATGGCTAACAAGGACTTGGACGAGATAACCAAAGTCTCTGACCCTAAAACATCCTCAGACCCTTTGACTTGCTGGAAATTATTCATGGGAGAGATGTGGAAGCTCTTTGTGGATGACGTTTCCAACAGATATGGAGCAGGACTTGGGATAATCCCCATTTCGCCAGATGGCCTGACCATCAAACAAGCAATCACACTAGGATTTTCAGTATCAAATAATGAGGTAGAGTACGAAGCATTGTTAGTCGGTCTGAAGTCAGCCCAAAAGATGAAGGCCATCGAGCTAATGGTATACAACGACTCCCAATTGGTCGTGAACCAAATATCTAGCGACTACAAAGCAAAAGATGATAGAATGGCCAAGTACCAGGAGCTAGTCAATGCCGAGATCAAGAACTTTGATGTTGTAAGGATAGAACAAATCGACAAAGAAGAAAACAGTAAGGCGGATGAACTGGCCGGTTTCGTGTCAATGACAAATGCCTCCATCCCACACCCCTTGCTCATTGACTTCTTACCCAGGCCAAGCATTGAGGAATCTAAAGTAGCCGAAGTACTGTGCGTCAAGCTAGGTCGCTCTTGGATGGACCCAATCATCACCTTCCTGAAAGATAGAATCTTGCTAGAAGACAAGAAGGAAGCAAACAAGATACAAATGAAGGCACAACGATTTTGGCTCTATCCATCCTTAGCCTTGTACCAAAAGTCCTTCATTGGACCATCCATCAAGTGTGTCCATCCCAGCAAGGTCAAGGCCTTCCTATTCGAAATACACGAAGGCATCTATGGAAGTCACCAAGGTGGAAGATCCCTGGTCTACCGAGCTATCTCACAAGGGTATTAGTGGCCATACATACAAGCAGATGCAGAAAAGTACATAAAAAAGTGTGAGAAGTGCTAGAAGTTCACGTATCAAATCCATCAACTAGCCAGAGAGCTCTTGCCTTTGACCTGTCCATGGCCTTTCGCAATGTGGGGTTTGGACATAGTTGGGCCACTCCCAACTATACCAAGGGAGAGGAAATTTTTCGTTGTTACAGCGGACTACCTCACAAAATAGGTGGAGGCAGAAGCATTGGCATCAATCAAAGAGAAAGACGTCAAGAGGTTTGTTTGGCAAAACATCATAACTCGGTTTGGAATACCAAAGGCTTTAATATCAGACAATGGCACCCAATTTGATGGAAGATTTTTCAAAGGATTTTGTGAAGAGCACAAAATAGAGTTCTACAACTCTACCCCAGCTTACCCTCAAGCCAATGGTCAAGCCGAAGCGTCAAATAAAGTTATCTTGGATGGCTTAAAAAAAAAAAAAACAGCTGGAAAAAGAAAAGGGAAAGTGAGTTGAAGAACTTCTCCACGTGTTATGGGCATACCAAACTACACCAAGGCGGTCAACTGGAGAAACACCCTTTGCCTTAGCATATAGCATGGAAGCGGTAATCCCGTTGGAGATAGGTCTCCCTACTATCAGAAGTGAACACTTCGATCTGAACCTAAACGGCGAGCCAATAACACTGGAGCTGGACCTAGTTGAAGAAAGGAGAGAAAGGGCTTTAATCCACATTGCCTCATATCAACAAGAGCTGTCCAAAAAGTCTAACAAAGCGGTCCACCCAAGGCAATTTAAGATTGGAGACTGGGTATTGTGCAAAGTCATGGGAAACACTCTGGTACCTGGTGATAGCAAATTGGGACCCAACTGGAAGGGACCATACAGAGTGGTGGGATTGGTAGGAAAAAGAGCCTACCACTTAGAAGACAACAAAGACTGAGCTATTCCAAGGTTATGGAATACTGCCAATCTCAAGATATTTTATTTCTAACTTTCAGCACTTGTAATTCTTTCAATTGTTTAGCAAACTAATAAAATAAGTAGATAGTTTTTTCAGCACTTGCATTCATTACGATCTTTATTATAAAAATCTTTGCTTGACTAGAGAGCAAAGTGGGTTAGCAAGTTTGACCAACACCGTTTCTTGCACCATTTGACCGAGATGGTTATCTCAGTTAAAGGAGGTCGGCAAGTTTGACCAACAATCTTTTTGCACCATTTGATCAAACTGGTTATCTTGGTTAAAGGAGGTTGGCAGGTATGACCAACAAAACTTTTTCCACTCTTTGATCGAGTTACATATCTCGGCCAAAGAAGGTTGGTAGGTTTGGCCAACAAAACTTTTTGCACCTTTTGACCGGATTTTTCATTTTGGCCAAAGGAGGTTAGTAGGTTTGACCTACTGTAGATGCGCCCCGCGAGAACTCCCCGATATCCACACCTGCGAGAGGGCGCGAATCTCGCTTTGTTCTCTAGGTTACTACAGTTCGGACTCAATGTCACGGTTCTTAATCTGATCTCGCAAAGTGTAATGCATGACTGATAAATCACTAAAGAGTCCAAATCTGGCAAATTGTTTTGAAAAACTGATTTTTATAAAGAAGTGCCAAACATGGACTGCTTTGCCAGATACAGAGTCGTCACCTAAATATTTTATTTTGGGGGAATTTAGGAAACCCTGACTCGTGCCTAAGGCCACGTGTCCGTCATCACCAAAGTTGCCTCGGCTCAGGAACTTGGGTATAAGAGGGGAAGGTCATGCAATGAGCACCCTCGCTCGCCCGATGAAAGATCGGCCTGTACTAAGCATGATATTCTGTTTTTGGAAACACAAGTGTTCTTATTCCGGTTAATTAGCTAATCTTACTACGTGATGCGCACAGCATACAAGTATAGACTAGATCGCCTAATTTGGAACAAAACATTGCATGTTCGTTTGTGAAAATGATTTGAAGTTTGCTACTGGCAAGTAGGCTAAATTCGGGATTCGATGAATTGTTCCAATTCAACCAATCCAACCTTCCCCCACAGGCATTCAAGCAGTTATATCACATAAGCAGTTAGCCTCATGGCAAGCATGCTTTCATGGTAATCAATAACACACATGTAGTATGCTAAAGCGTAAACACTCACAGTGTACTTCGAGCCAAAAAAGATAACTAGTTAGAAATCTTGCATGATCCTAGTTCATATTAAGATGGCTAATGCAACGCATACGAAAATGTAGCTAAAATGGGCTCGGCTATTCTAGAATGTCATGTGAAATGCAACTTGGTAGATGTATTTAACTTGGAATTAAAATACAATGCAGTTAGTATGATGTGCCGAGCCCGGTGCATGCAATACAGATGAATGGATGCACGCATGCAAGCATAAGGTATGCTAAATGAAATATGCCCTAAAACTAACCATTGTAAGTGGTTAAGTAAAAGGGAAAAAGAAATGGGGATTGGAAGACATGCATCACACACACGCATGCTTATTACAACAATTGGCCCTCTCAACGGAGGGTCTGAATAAAGAGCTAACTAGCTAATCTAACCTAATTAAACTAATTATTACACAACGAAATTGAATAACTAGCTACAACTAATTATTATAACACAAAACGAAAAGTTAACTCATTAACTAGTTAAGTACAAACCAAAGCGTAAACTAGCTAAGGAAAGTAGCTAAACAAAGCAGTAAAGCAAGGCCCTTAGAGGGAAGAATGCATGCACGCCCGGTCGCCTCGTTCGGAAATCTATCGCGATGCCCCAACTTGCCTCTGTTTGTAACTATTCTCAAAAACTTGCACCAAGCTCCAGAAAGCTTCAACTCCACCTTGGGGACTTGTGGGAGGGTGGCCAACCAGTTGTTGGTGTGGGAGACCACTTGCCGACCACTTTTTGCTATTGCAGGGTAGAAAAAGTGGTCGGCTAGCTAGTTTTTCTGGCTAGCTGACCAGTTGTTGCCGCATTCTTCCAATTTGCTGCAACAGAGAGCAAGAAAGGGCATGGCAATGTATTTGCAAGGTATGTGCGCACAACCAACCTCCCTATCATTTCATAAGCTCAAGGGAGTGCGGTTCTCGACTCTCAGGCCACCAATCGCGCATCTCGATGCATGATGGCTGAGAGGCAAAGTTGCACAATTCAATATGAAAATGAATGCACAAGTAAACACATAAGGCCTAAAACTCTATCATGTATGATCAAGAGCGCCGGCGATCGAGAATTGAGGCATGTTTCATCACTTCAAGTATGAAACGTCCCTCGTTTCTCATGTTTGGACTAACACCTATTCCAAACACAATGCAAGACAATCATGGCATGCACAATGCACAATGCTAATGCATGCAAACATGCAATGCAACAAAACAAGCATGCAAACCACAAGTAAGGAACAAGCATGCAAACATGCAATGCAACATGAACAACCTAACAAGGCTAATGGTATGCACAATGCACAATGCTAAGAACAACAACTAGCGTGCACAATGTAAATGAGCATAGCATACACAAATGCAATGAACAATATGGCATACTCAATGTGGTATATATGGCATACA
Organism: Camellia lanceoleosa; assembly: GCA_025200525.1. Classification (NCBI taxonomy): domain Eukaryota; kingdom Viridiplantae; phylum Streptophyta; class Magnoliopsida; order Ericales; family Theaceae; genus Camellia; species Camellia lanceoleosa. Next base: position 255,750 of record JANUSC010000161.1, on the reverse strand, counting down.
CAATGCGATGTAATGCAAGCATGCAAACAACATGCAATCAAACATGCTGAATGGACTTAAACCAAGATGGGCAGACCTTAGCCGCGCCCAAAATAGAGGCCATAACACCAAAACAAAGGCACAAAAGAAAAGGTATGTATGCACAATGCATTGGCCATTCAACTAGGCCTAAGAGCACAATCCCTCAAGAAGGCTTAAGGAGTGATAAATGCGGAAGTGTAACAATGCTAAATGCACTGAAATTAAGTAAGAAATGATGCCAAATCATTCAAACAAACACAAGTATAGCATGCAAAGGTCTTAAAGCATGAAGGCTAATAAAGAGGACTACAAAGCAGGCATGCAATACATGGAAAACATGCATGAACCAACCACAAACAGAGCTCAAGTAGGTCTAAACATGGACCAAAACATGCTAAGTTAGGGGCTCAAAGGCCTAGGCAAGATGGCATACATGCTAGGCCATAAGTAAGGCAACAATGCACAACACTTAAAGGCATTCAAAGCATGAAAGAAGTGGGAACATGGCAATGCTATAAGCTCTGAAATGAAGTATTAAATTATGCCAAATCATTTAAATAGCTCAAAGATAGCATGCATGAGTCAACAAAACACAAAGCTAGCAAGGCCAATTGCACTACAGCTATACAAAGCATGAAGGATATGTTAAAGGCAACCCAAAATAGTCCTAGAACATGTCAAAATGATACTAAAACATGCATGGAAGGAAGCCAAAACAAGCTAGCATGAAGGGCATAAGGCATGTTGCATACAAGGCAAATCAGGTGGATTACACTACATGTATTAAGACCAAGCATGGGATAACTTAACCAACAAAATTCAGAGTTATATCATGGCAAGATAACCCCAAAAACACATTGAAATGATGGCTCGCAAGCTAAGGCATGAAGGCATACGCAATGATTCATGTTAAGGCATAAAAGGGCAAACCCTCCAACGCATTGAAAGAGTGATAAATGCAAGTGCATGAGCATGAAACATGGACTAAAATCACATAATAAATGATGTCAAATCATTCAAATAGTCCAAGCAATGCATGCTAGTGGACTTGACACACAAAGCTAGCAAGCTAGAATGCATTATAGCTATACAAAGCATGGCATGCATGGCCCAAACAACCAAGTTCAGAGCTAGAGCATGCTAAAACATGGACAAAAGCTTCTTGAAGTTAAGCCAAGAGCATGCTAGAATGACATGTTAAAGCATGATGCATGTTAGGCTAATTCATGGAAATGCACTACAAGTGCATGGAGCATGCAAGAGGTGACCCAACCAAACCCTAACAAAGGTATGACATGGAAAAACATCACCAAAAACATGCTGAGATGGACTCAAATGAAGCTAGAAAGACATGCTACTTCATGAAGCATACAAAGACTAGTTTGTGAGATTTACACTACAAGTGTATTAAGCATGCAAATGCCAACCAAACCAACCCGAAAAAGATCTAAGGCATGTTAAAACAATAACAAAAACCTACTGAGATGGCCCCAAAACAAGCTAAAAAGACATGCTCAAGCATGAGGCACACAAAGCTAGTTTGTAAGATTTATACTACAAGTGTATAAGGCATGCATGGAATGACCAAACCAAGTCAAAAAAGATCTGAGGCATGCTGAAATAACCCCAAATACATGCTAAGAACAAGCCAACACAAGCTTAATAAACATGCTCAAACATGAGGCATATGAAGCAAGTATACAAAACACAAGGAGAGGGGATGACCCTCTCTTATTTGGGACCTCAAAACCTCCTCTCCACCACTAAAAATCCTCTGGATTTCAGTGGTAGAAAGTTCATTCAAAGGTGATCCCAATAGCTTAAAAAAATGGCACAAAAGCAAGGCCAAACAAGGCCTAAGAGGGGGTAGACAACCCCCAACACAAAAGTGATTTTAAACAAACATTTTAAGGACCAAAAATCAGAACTTTTTGTAGTTAAGAGTTAAGCTTAAATCAAAGCTTAAGCAAAACAAGGGGTTTAAGGGGTAGAAACTCACCCTTGATGAACACCTTCAAGGCTGCAACTCCAGCACACTTTTTGAACCAAAAACAGTCCAAAAACTTCAAAAACAACTTCAAGGGACCTCAGCTCCAAGAGTAAGGTGTTTGAGTGTGTGCTTGTGTGTTAAAGTGTGAAGAATATGCACTTTTGAACACAAAAATGAAGCAAGGGTGCAAGATGGATACAAATGATGTATGTATAGTTCTAGCCACTCCAAACTGAACCTAGAGGAGGGAGGAGGAGCTGCTCTCTTATAGAGAACCAAAGGTCAAGCTTCTTGAGAAAGCTAAGGGCTCAAGGCCATCCCTTCATACACGTGTATGGAGGGGGGTTTCAATGCCTTCCAGCTGTGCCAGCTGGAAGAAAATATCTCCAAAAAGGTGTCAAAAAGCAGCCGACCACTTGAAGTGGTCGGCCAGTTACTTTAAGTGGTCGGCCGACCACTATAAGTGGTCTCCCAAAAATGAAACTGGCTGGCCGTGGTGGGCGAAGGTCAACAGCAAGAAAACAAGCAAATGGTGTGGTGGCCGACCACTTTTGATGGTCCAAAGATTAGGGAGACCAGTTGTCAGACCAGAAAACTGGCTGGCAGGAAGGAAAGTGGTTTGTGGGGAGAGAAACTAGTCTCCCACCCTTGTACCATCTTTCAAACAAGGAAAACAAGGTTTGTACCAAAAACAAACCAAAACGGATGCAAGATGAAAGTTCGGGAGGCAAAGCGTGCAGCCGGGAACCTCGAAAACTAGCTGACAAGCAGCAAAAGTGGTCTCCCAAACCACAGTGGCCCTCTAGGCCAAGGAAACAAGGTGTGGTTCAAAAATCACGCCAAACAGAGAACGTTAAGCGGTCCCGAGACAAGGCGCGCGGCCGAAGGCTCCGAAAATCGGAAACTAGTTTCTAAGCAGAAAAAAGTGGTCTACGACCACAAAAGAGTGGTCTACAAGACCTCTCCTTCCCTCGGGCAAGCAGAACAAGGCTTGGTCTGCAAACCGAGCCGAAGCACAAAGAGTTCAGAGGCCCGAAGGCAAGGCTCTCAGCTAAAACTCCGAAACCTCGAAATGAGCACAACATGAGCAATCACCGAGCGCTCAATCGATGAAGTCTGAGTCTTAAGGTCGGTCAAAAATGGGGTGTCTACACCTACACTTTTTGCACTCTTTGACCGAGTTGGTTATCTCGGCCAAAGAAAGTGGGCAAGTTTGACCAACATAACTTTTTTGCACTCTTTGACCAAGACGGTTATGTCGGCCCAAGAAGATTGGCAAGTTTGACTAACACTTTACACTCTTTGACTGAGTTAGTTATCTCCACCAAAGAAGATTGGCAGGTTTGACCAAGCAAGTCTTTTAGCAACAAAGCAGATCTGCAGAATTGACTAAAGTCTAGAAGGATGGAGACCAAGATATTTATCTCGACAATAGAAGGAATTCACAGCTATGTACAGCAAAAGAAATACAAAGAGCATGCAAAAAGTTAAAAATATTTCATTAACAGAAAAATGATTACATCGATAGGGGCGTTCAGCCCGGTTACATGACAAATGAAAACAAAAGGAAACAGAGAAACTTGATCATACAAACAGATCATCCAGTTCGGCCTTGGGATCAACACCAGTTCAGTCAGCAGCGACACTAGCCCTAACAACGTCATCAAGGGTTAAGTCGGTGATGCCTTCTTGGATGATTAAGCTCGGCTCAGTTTGGCTAGGGGTATCTGACCGAGACGGAGGAGCGGGCCAACGACTGGAGTCAGCAGAGGTCAGAGGGACCGTGTTTGACGCTGGGCTGTTATCATCCTCAACTTGAAGAAACTTTTGTTGAATGGCATTGACTTAGGCCATCATGTAGCTCTGTATAAAGTGGGGCGAAGGGTTTAGGAAAACTTTGGAGTCTGGTACCTATCCGAGCTTTTCAGCGGCTGCCTTCCAACTACACTTAAAGAATATATCCTTAGCCGCCTCGTATTGCTGGATGTATGTTTCTTCACCCTCTTTGTAACCCCAGTCCTCGGCATCCTCCATCTCCTTCTTGAGCTTTTTTTTATCTCGGCGTCATTTTTCCTCTCTAACTTGGTGAGCTCACGCAAGTAGAGTCTTTCTTTCTCAACAAGGGCCTTTTGCTTCTCCACCTTAGCCGTGCGCACTTGCTCGGCCAGCTTAGACTTCGTCTCTGCCATCTCAGCTTTTCTAGCTCTAGCATCAGCAATGGCCACCCAAGCTGACTTCCGCAGCTTCAGCACATGCTTATTGGCAACATGGCTTTTTTGCACGGCCTACAAAACACACAAGGTCAGTAGTTGAACCGAGCAAAAAGATAGAGGCCAAAGAGATGTGGATATACAAACTAACGACTTGCCAGAACCATCGACTTGGTGGCCGACTGGATTGCCTTTAGCTCGGTCAACTGTTCATGCCGCTTCATGTCAGTAGGAAGGCAGAGGCTCTTGGACAGGTGAAGACAAGCATGTGATCTTTCTTCTCAGCCACTGAATCGGTTGTGGTCACAGCTCGACCCTTGAAGGACATGACTGGTGTCCATACCGGGGGGGGGGGGGAGGAGATGGAGGGCCAGAATGGAAAGTGCAGCCACCCTCCTAAGAGGCTTGAGTCCTTAGCACCTCGGTGTTTGGCAGCTTGGTCTCTTTGTCCACAAGACGCTATGGATCGGAGGAAGTAGTACGTGTCTTTTTGCCTGGTCCGAAAGAAGTAGCATTCGTAGAAGGAAGGGCCACCACAGTCTCTTGTCGCTGGCTGCCCTGAGGCACCTTGATCTCCACCTCGGCATTAGAGATAGAAGGTTGTTCGGTGATTAGGGCATGGGTTGCTCTCTTCTTGGCTATTTCTTGTTTGGTTGTGAGGAGAACAAGCCTGATTTGGGAAAGACTTGGGTTTGGTTCTGAAGGAGACTCAAGGAGGAAGTCTGTGACCCTACTCTTCTGCTAATAGCTATATTGATAAGTAACCTCAAGGCCCAATAGGTCAGTCCAATCCCATTGTCTATATCTTAATGTTGCTCAGAGAGCATCCAGGTTGGTGTAAGCGTAATCCGATTTGAGTTGGCTCAAGTCTGCAAGAGAAGAAACGAAGAGTTAGTTCGGCCGAAGAAGGAAACTTCGAAAAAGAAAACAAACCGAACTGATCATACCGACCGTTCCCTTGTTCCAATTTATATTGCAGCCCGGTATTTGGGCTTCTTAGTCTTCAAAATTGCCTGACACCCAGAGAAATTCATCACTTTTTAAGTCTTTATCAGGCGTCCGTTTGACTATTTTTTCTCGGCCTTATCTTATTCTAAGGTAGTAACACCAACCATTTTCGTTTTGACCAAGAGAATATTGATGGAATATCTCGGCCAAACCGAGGTTGAGCCTGAGGTGTCTGTTTATCTCGGCGATGCCTTTTATTATTCTATATGTGTTAGTAGAGAGCTGCGCGGGACAAAGCCTTGTCTGCCTCAAAAATTTGTAGATCGAGGGTTGAATTGGAAAGCGACATCCGTCTTCGATGATGGAAATCACAGTGAAGGGCACGAACCCATATTTACCCCAAGGAATGGTGTCTAGCTCGGCTAAAGATAGGTGGACATCATCTGGGATGTTGTAGTCTTTCCTAAATTGGGGCCATGGCACCTGGGGAGTTCACCATAAACCGGTATTTGTCCATGGCCTTAGATAAATAATTTAGATTTTGCTTAGTGGATTAGTGCGGTGCTAGTGTGGGCAATATGTAGCTCGGTTGAGCAATGCTGTCATGAGGCAAAGGTGAATGGAGTGCCTGGCCAACCTAGTCAAGTTTGCAAAATGAAAAAAAAAGAAAGAAAAAAGAGTGTGTTACACCCAAGTGGCAACTGGGCTAAAGAAAAAGCGTGGATACTGTATCAAGCTCAGCTTGGCACTTAGTGCGCACGTGTGTTACTTAGTTCGGCTGAGTACCAAGGATACATGATGCTAGCCCAGTTTGGACCGAGGGCAAGGTTTTAGCGTCATAGTTGAGGGCAGGGCTTTTAGCTTGGCTTCATTTTAGTCAGGTCAAATTTATGTGTGGTGATTTATCCGGTTCGTGACTAGGGGTAAAGTTGGCCCCAATCGTCTACAAACTAGTTTTACCTCGGTTCTAGAATGATTTGGTATCAAAATCACTCCTTTTTGGTTCTTTTTAGTTTCAACCAGTGAGAGTTCATCCTAGGGCATTCCTCTAACAATGCTTTAGGGAGGTTTTAATCATAAAGTTCATTTTGTGGGTGTTTAGGGGGGGTTTTAAGCTACAATGTTACTTCGGGGCCTATATGCGAGATTAATAGTGTTAACAAGCCTAAGAACTTGAAGAACAGTAGAAATAACAATGGAAACGTGTTGGAAAGTAAGGAACTTACAGAACCAGTAACAAACTTGGGTTGCAGCCAATGAAAAGAGCTCCAGCGGCTGTGGCGAGCTCGATGGAGGGCCGAAAACACTGGTACAAGGGCTTAAGTACAAGGAAATGGCTGTTGACAGCTCTAATGGCTAAGGATACTTTTTTTGGAAGATGAATAGTAAAGGGAAAATGATGTATATAGGCTGTATATGTGTATAAGACGGAAGAGTGGGACTTTTCAATTTTTTTTGGAAGTGATTGCCTGCTGTAACATGGTTACAGAGCCTATAGAGGCGTGCCACGTGTCCTGAACAAGACGGTGTGTTAGGCATGCAGCGTGGTGATTAGGATGTGTTGTACAGCAGGAAGGAAAACCATTGGAACCATGCAAATTGTGGGACCGAGCAATTTGTAGCTCAGTTTTTTCGCATATTTTGTCTTTGACGAACGACTTGTGGGACCGATCGGTTTGTTTGTATGAGTTTTTATCTCGGCTAATTGGAACAACGGTAGCTCTGCTGAAAGGTAGTAATCCCAATCGTGCTTGGCAGATGGAATTAAGGGGCAATTAAGAGGGTAATTTACATTGATAAATTGGGCTGAGCTTGGGGTTGTGGTTATGAGATGTTAGGCTACTCAATGGGTTCAGGTTAGAGAGTGAATAGCTCGATCGTAGTGGAAGTGGGCAACTAGGTCGGTCCATAGGCCTTGAAGTGGTTGTTCGCACCATTGGCGAGTGGGTCGGAGTGGCGCATGAGACATAATTGAGCTTTGGGTAGCTTGACGAGGCAAATGCGCAGATTGGTTAGAGAAGTTCCATGTAGCTTGGTTAGGCATAGTGAGCCGAGCTGAGAGACCATCTCACTTGGCAAGAGTGAGCAAGGTGTTCCAGGATAAGCATAGACCTTTGGAAGGATGATTCCTCGGAGGACTCTGCATTGGGAAGGTAGAGTCCTACCAGGTTTATGCCATGCGGAATCTACAAAAGCTCATGCCAAACCCTAATCTCAGGTATTGCAATTTTGACTCCCGGATACACAGAGCTTTTATGCTTAGTGTCTACTTGCTGACTTAGGCATCGGAGGGGTTTCTGGCACATCCCTGCCGACTAGCTTACGTTTTTGTTTTCAGGTGATTGGACGACGACGTATCGGAGAAGTGTGAACTTGATCAAAAGGATTATACGAGAAGATTATTTTGGAACTCTGATATGAAAGGTTTTCCATGCCTTGAAATGCAATTACCTAATTGAATTCTCTTTTTTGGAATTTTAGCCAACAATTTTTTTTATATTTAATATGGGAGTTTGAGATGTTTTTCTTTTTCTTTTTTTCAACTTCTCCCCACCCCCTAGCGGGCGCTCTTCCCTACTCCTGTACTTTTTATGTTTTTTCACGACTTCTGATGTGCTTGTATCTAAATCAACTTTTCATACAAGCAAAATGCACCTCCTCATAGAAAACTCTTCTGCTCATTTTGAGGTATTATATCCGTAATTAAGCATGCATACTTTTTAATAACAAATGATGACAATAACTTTTATAGTTTCAATTTCTTATAGTTTCACTATTGGAGTCCCTAGAGTATCTTCTGTTGCATCTTTTGTGCTAAATTTATGTTTTATGTTTTTGTAGGATTACAAAAAGACAATTCCCACTGCACTATGTTTGGGTGGTTCCTTGGAAGCTATTAGCTGTTTGTTACGTGGGCGCGGTGAGAGTTCAATTTAATTTCTGTGAGTACTGACCATGTCCATTTTGTGGATGTATTTTCCATGTTCATATGAATATTGTATGAAAAATCATCCTCAAATAATAGGGGTCTTGCCTCATCCATGAGAAACTAGACAATGAAAGATAACCAAGACAAAATTAGTTTTTACATCCCTGTATGAAAAGCAATAATTTTTGTATGAAAATCATCCTTAAATATACTTGTTCTTAAGTCGTAAATTGTATGTTCATCTGACCAAATTAGTTTTTACGTCTAGCAATTGGAAAAACTATTCCTTCATGCATGGAAATTTGGCCTAAGCACAATTAATGGAAACATGGTTTAGTGCCATTGATTGGACAAACGAGCTCGCGAGCCGGTTGGGCAAGTCGTTGCATTATATATTTTACGGTGCACAATCAGTGTTATTGTTTGTCTCACCAATTAACAGCGTGAAAAAGTAGTCATAGAAAAAGTAACAATGACGCACAAAATCTGCCGTTAAATAGTTTTTAACGGCATACTATAGCATGTCATAGAAAAAGTAACAACGACGCACAAAATCTGTCGTTAACTAGTTTTTTATGGCGTACGAAGCATGTCGTTGAAAGTGAATGACTTTCCATGACTGGTCAAAATATGACGTGCACCTACACGTCGTAGAAGAGTTTTTACGGCGTGCATTGCGTGCCGTAAAAATCCCTTTTTGTTGTAGTGTCATATCTAAGCTAGGGAATTCTTGCAAAATATATTGACTTTAAATAGGCTTTTATGTCAGGTGCCATCGAAAAGCTAATTATGATGGATACATCATATGATATGGTGAAATTGGGTAAGGATGCTGAGGAAGATGCTTCCAACAAAAACATTGAAACATCAGTTGTTGTCGGTGATGAAGAGTTTTTGCCTGTAAAAGAAAGGTATGCATGGGCAGCTGTGGGAGCCAGAAAATTATGGGTATCAGCTTATGGGGCCCAACCCAAACAAAACCTACAAAGGTCCAGCCCAAATAAATATCACACCCTTCATCTATATAAAGGGGGGGCATCCCAAGTGAAAGGTATGTCTGTTCTCCTCCACCACACACACACACCCCTTCTGATATACATATATACTATTTCTTGATTCAAGGACTAACTTCATCATCGGAGTACTCCCGGCTGGCAACCCCGGTTGGGTGGCACTGACTATGTTCCTCATTTCAGATTTACAGGGGTGAAGCTCTTCTCTTCGTTGGATCTCTACAACATCCATATGAGAGGATATTTCATGGTCTCACAATTGGCACCGTCTGTGGGAACGACTGAATGAGATCAACGAAGAACACAACAAACATGTTATTGTAAGTAAACACTCTACAACACTGTGTGTACTGACAAATTCCATGGAATCTCTTTTCTTTTTTCATGGTAAATCTTGATGAAAAGTGTTATAATAAAATAGTGCTCTTGGATTTACTTTGGCATCTTCATTTTCTCTCTCTAAAAATGGGTTTCAGATTATGTTATTGTAAGAGCTTCTTTTCGGCATTATCAAAAAGGTTGCTCAGCCAAACCCACCCCAGGATTGTTTATTTAGTTTTTGCCTCAAAGGAGTTTATTTTATAATTAATTCTTGAGATATACATATGTCTATATTAGCAATTGTTATGGAATCCACAGTTGGGTCTTTACTTTCTCTCTCTAAAAGTTTATTAATCAAGATATTCGACACCACTATCTTCTCAGCGGGATCGAAATGAGATCGGAGTAAACTATTAAAGCTGAAAGACTCATTTAAATTTGGCACTTTATTTGGCTTGTCTATCAACCAACTCAGCAACAGTAACTCTTTATTGGGTTGTTTGTCAACTCTCTTGTTATTCTAAATCTCACTTCTGAACTTATGCTCATAGATTTGGTCCACTATATATTGATGCTCATAGATTTGGTCCAAACATTTGTTTAATATCTATCTCAACATTCTGAGAAGAGTAGTCGGCACATATTATGTGGATCTGCTTTTACATTTTCAGTCTCTAAAAATGGATTTCATACTTTTCTTGGTGACAACATCTTTTCGGCATTACAAATGGGACTGCTCGGCCAAATTCATATGTAGTCTGCCATTTATCTATTTATTCTTTGTTTCTCAACACTTACCTTGCAGTTGATTGTTAACTTAGCTGTGTACCTATGTTAAAAACAAAATTGGTCTTCACTTTTTCACTTTTTCTTTCTCTAGACGAAACTAACATAAACGGGGCCATGAGTTATTATTAGACAATTTTTAAGGTTTTTACTTCATAATTTGTGCTAGTCTGAGGCAATCTCTCTCTCTCTCTCTCTCTCTCTATATATATATATATATATTTACATAAGAATTCATTTGTCATGAACGACTCATTTTGATGCTGCAAAATCTCGGCAAAACTGAACAAGTTGCATGCGTAAAGAAGTCTTGCTGACAGCCGGGTTGACACTAGAATCACAAGTATTCCAACAAAGGTTGTTAGTAAACCATGTTCGGAAACTCTTCCACCTTTCTCAGTATCACTACACTCCTCAAGTTGCCCATCGTTGCGACACAACTCGGCATCTCTTCAACCCAGTCTAGCCGCAGCGAACCTTCATGATTACAGTGGGTCTTTATTTCATCTATTAGCAAGGTTTTTGGCCAAGTAAGGCACCAAGAAATTGCCCATCAAGATCGTGCCCCTCCACTTCGTTGAATGCAACAAGTTCGGCGCTGACGGAATTATAAGGGCCGGCTCATACTTCAAACCAAACCCAAATTTTCATCACCTCAACATCGAGTTTTCTAAAAATGATGGTATTATTTACTCGGCACCACCATGGGCCCATTAACTTGCCAGTTCATCTTTGCCTTCGAAGTTCGGCGCAAGCACTCCAATTAAATTATTCGGCAACATCAAATAGCCAATCAACCACATTGCAAAAATAAAGAGACCAAAGTATTGCTAGGAATTTTATTAAGCCGCCACCGTACATTCGTATGCTCTCTTTCTACTTGTATAAATTTTTGCAGGTATAAAGAAATATTATTCGGCAAAGCTGAGAGGAATTACTGCTCAAGTATTCGGCAAACCCAAATAATATTCGTTGCCGACACCGAAGCGAAGAATGCCGACTAAATGTTCGAAAATATCCAAATGAACCAGCCCAGCTCGGCAACTTACTCGGCAAGAATTCGGAAGCATTACTCCGCAACATTGATTATTCGGCAACATTGCTTGTCAAACTTCGTAAAATTCGGCAAATCATTCAGCTCCAAAATCTCGGCACTACTATCTCGGCATGAAACTAGCATCTTGGCTTGCCGAAATCCACATCTAACAATACCAGAGGATTCGCATCGACTTAAGGAGCCCGAAGCCACTAACCAAAGGAGCAAAAAATTGACCGACACTTGCCGATAATTGCGCAACAGCCCATAATTTCAACAAACTGCAATTTTCAGCATTCTCAAAACCCAATTTCGACCATACCAATGTGAATTACTCTTTGAGACGAGTCCAACACAAAAAATGGCGTCGAAATCGGACTTAAAACGAAGGAGATACAAGGCCTCAAAGTCACGAACTCAAAACTGGAACTCTACCTTCCACGACATGCAGCATGAAGGTGATGAAATAAGAATTTATCATGCGCTTCTCAGCACAATGTACTCTGTTGCATCTTATCGCATTCCAGTTAATCGGACGGTCCAGTAATTTTGAGGACGCTTACCCTCTAGTTTTCTGCTGTGTAGAATCCATTTTTGAGGTCTAATTTTGTGAATTTCGAGTTTTAGCTTGGGATCAATCAACTGGCAAATTGGGGATGTTAAATGATAGTTCAACGGTCAGATCGTGTCCGATCAACTTGCAATTTTAATAGTAGGCTCCTCGAGCTGGGCCATGATCATCCATCTCCACCGATCACTCACCTCAACTTGAATTTCTTTTTACATTTGGCTATCACAACTATGGATATACGGAAACCAACAAACCAACTTATATCCACAATTAATTCGGCAACTTACTGACTTAATCGGCTCATTACCTACTCGGCCACAAGACTAAGCCGCCCATACGTCACCGCATTGGACAATCCCGCCCCATTATCTACGTTATTCAGCTCACAACGTTATATGTCAACTTATTCGGCAATAGAATTTATCGGCATTATGAACGCTGCTTGCATATGATCAACTCGGCTCATAACTTATACGGCATAAAATTACACTCATAACATTTATTATTCGGCACATTATTTTGGGGCCCGGTACGGACAACTTACTCGGCAATACTGAGAACTCATAGACAATTGCTCGGCAAAGCTCCAAAGCTACTTTGGTGATTTATTCGGCTTATACATTCCACATCAACAACTTCAAATTCACAACTTCTTCGGCACAAACATCTCGGAAAATCAGCTAACATTATTCGGCTCATTGATTACTCGGCAAGACTACTTGGCCACGCGGTAATATGCTCCATAGCATTGGACATCCTCAGCACAAAACTACAATTATTAACCGTTATTAACTTGCCTACCTTTTCAACAAAAATCCCATGCTTATTATCTTGGCATAGAACTAGCATCTCGGCTTGCCGAAATCAACAATTGAATATACAAAAGGATTCGCGTCAAATCAAGGAATCCAAACCCACCAACCCGAGCAGCCAACAAGTAACCAACGTTCACTAAAAATTGCAATACGGCTCACATTTTCCGACAACTGAAATTTTCAAAGCTATCTGTAGCACGTCCGGCGGAGGGACCTCGCTACAGTTCGGACTCCCTTTGTGTCGGTTCTAAATCTGAACCAAAGAGTCCAAATCTGGCAAATCGTTTTGAAGAAAAACCGATTTTTTGAAAAGAAGTGCCAAACATGGACTACTTTGGTTCAGATTTAGAACCGACACAAAGGGAGTCCGAACTGTAGCGAGGTCCCTCCGCCGGACGTGCTACAGTTTCTGGCGACTCTGCTGGGGAGTTTGGACGTGGTTAGATCTGTCCAGATGAGGAAGTGGAACATCTCGCCCCATTCCAATTTATGCTTCGCACATGGCTTGATACCTCGCTGCTTGGAGGATGGGAGAGCTTTTAGCCCTTTGTTATTGACTTTAGTTGTGCCTTTTTCTGGAAGGTGGAGTGCCCTTCTGGCAAGTATGTTGAGAATGGGGGAAAGACAGGAAGCCTGACTCAACTGTGCCCCTAGTTCATCATTTCGAGCATTTTTTTGTTTTAAAACAATTTTGACCAACATGAAAGTTAGATTAACATGCTTATTCGATTTTTTGATTTAAAATCATGCAAGTCAGGCTATGAGCACTGAAAATTTTCCTTTTTTGGGTCCAAGAAAATGGTCCAGTTTTTGGAAAAGATGGAATAATTTTCGAGAGAATTAGTCAACCTCAGTAAAAATTCTCAAAAACTGTTTTTTTGCAAACGGTCAATGCTCAACAAGCACGGAACCTACTCTTGAGATGCGCAACCTCGGATCCATAAGCAATGGAAAATTGCCTTATGCGAAGGACCTTTGCATGGCAATGGAAAGTTGCCCTTGTTTGAAGTGACACCGCGACGTTTTGAATGGCAACGAAAGTTGCCCTTGTTTGATAGCATCGCAACAGTACTTGTAGTCGATCCTCAGAGCGGCGAATACAACTAGACTCTTGGATCTGAGAGGCAAAAGGCGATCAAAACCATCACATGGACACAATTGAATTGGAAATGTTTATGGCTGGACTTCAGGATGAAGTTGCCTACGTATCCCAAACGTGGGAATCAAGCCTTACGTAGTTCGGGGTTAAGGTACACTCGGGTATTTAACCTCTCCTTTTTATGCTCTAACTTTTGCCAAGGTGCCTATTGCAGGTTTTCGACCTTGCGAGCTTTGTTCTTCTTTCTTTTCTTTCTTTTTTTTTTTTATATATATTTTTTCATTCTTTTTTCTTCTTCTTTTTTGCATTTTTCTTTTCTTTTCTTTTCTTTTTTTTTGCATTCTTCGTATCTTTGCATTTTTGCTCTTTTTTCTTTTTCTTCATTCTTTTCTTCGCTCTAACTTTTGCCTGGGTCGCCCTTCCGGGTTTTCGACCCAGCGAGCCTCTCAAAGGGTAAAAGTGTAACAAGTCCATGCCAAATGGTTTTGAGATTGAAGCCCTCTGTATCCAGGAGAGTGGCTGTTGTATTGATTTGCAGAAAAATCCACCTTTAGCTCTTCGAGCACATCGGATATTTTTTGCCCCTAGTTCGAGGGGTGCTTCTGATCTAACTTTGCAAGCTTCTTCTGATGAGATCTGATCTTCTTGGTCTGACTTTGGTGCCTCTTGTTCGAGGGTTGCTTTAAATCTGGCCACACAGGCCTTTCTTGATGGTTGATCGTTGAATACTCTGAACCCAAGGTCAAAGTTTTTCGAGGGCAAAGGGATTGAATCTTGAGGCTAAGAGCGATCCTAAGCTGCACAATCTCAAGAGCGATTCCACAAGTCTTGAGGATCACATAAAAACATTTTTGAAAGTTTTTAAGAAGGCGACGAATCGCTCGCGCTGAAGATGGTGTGGAACCAATTTGGATCAAAGCTAGGGTCCTTCTCAGTACTCACACTAACAAGCATGATTTCATTCATTAAGGGCTTAGCACGCCTCTCTTTCTCTCAATTGATCAAATTTTTGCAAATCCCAAGGAATTCCTTCCTCTTTGTTTTCACCACAGTGTTTGAAAAAGTTTTGAAAAACTTAGGCCAATGCAATGACTTCAAGGCACAGAAAAGACATAGCTTCTAGTCAAATACTGCCATCTCATTTAGAATTTCTGGCACAACTGGCACACGGCAGAAGCAGACACAAGAGTGTGAAAATCACTGCTGTTCCATTCAGGTCTGTTGGCATAACTGGCTCCAAGGCAGAAACAGACTCAAAAGAAAGCAAAAAAAGACAAACACAAACTGAAAAAGGGGTGTCCGAGGTAACATTCCCGGAATCACCCGACTCCTATACAATAGGACTGACTTAATACGACAAGACAGATCCGAAACAAAAAAGAATGACTCAAGACAAAGAGACAGACTCAAAATAACACAACAAAACCGGCCCAATACCCAAGTCCGAATGTACAAAAATCAGCATTCACAAATGCTCAAAACGGTGCATGCCATACGCCACATCTGGAGTAAACTAAATGCCACTCGCAGGTGGTCCATCCCCTGATCACATACTCGTATTGTCCCCCCAAGTTCACCGATCTGATGATAGACTTTACTGAGCTGGTGCGACGATGACCTTGTTGTCAATCAAATTTTGTATCTCATGGCGGAGACGGACGCAACTGTCAGTGTCATGACCGGTTTGTTGGTGGAAGGCACAGTACTTAGCCGGGTCATGATTTGCAGGGAGAGGATCGGGTAGGGGCCGTTGTTCTAACGGTTTCAGATGTCCTTTCCTGAGTAGGACCCCTAGAGCTTTAGACAAAGACATGTAGAGTGGGGTGAAGACCCTCTTGCCTCGGGGCAGATAGTCTGAAGTTCGGGGGTTTGAAGTGGATGCACCAACAAAGGGGGTGGCTGCTCTCGGTGTGGTGGTGGCAACCATGCCTATATCTGAAAATCTTGCAGCTGCATCACCATTGGCGGTTGCATTCGAACTGCGGGTAAACGCCCTCCTGGGCTGCTCCTTCTCCTGGTCAATGAAGCCCTGTTTCATAGCATCCTCGATTTGTACCCCAATCTCGTGCAAGTCCGCGAAGGTGGGAAGGGGTAGGACGATCAGCTTTTGCATGAGTTTTGGTTGGAGGTTGCGCACAACCATCCGGATCTGATCCTTATCAAACTTCGACGGTCATTGTCGAAGCCTTAGCCCTCCAATGGGCCACAAAAGTCGGAGCTCTCATTTGGCTCTTGCTGGTTGTCTCAAGATCACGGGTGGAGACCACGATCTGAGTATTATAGGAGTATTGAGCAAGGCCTCGGCCATCTCCTCCCGTTCCTTTTGACGGGATCCTCCAATTTTGCGTGCGGATAGCCGCTATACTTGACAAGGTCGGCGAATAATGGCGGCCGGGGTGGTCAAACCCATTGGCCTCAGGATATCAGAAAATAGGTGGAGGTGCACCATTGGGTCTCCAGAGCCATCGAATCGATCGATATGTGGCATCTTGAATCTGTCGGGCAGCGTCACAGCTGCATCGGTGTATCCATCTTCGATGTCAGGGATGGTCTTGACTCCCTGGGATCTCTTGAACATTTTTTCCAACTTACTCAGCTTTAGTGCTGTGGGGTCTACTTCGAACTCAAAGGGAGAGTCCGGTACATTGATAGGCGTGGCTGCCTTGGATAGTTGCGGTAGAATCGGGGGCGGAGCCGGCCCCATTGGAAGGTCTGTATCCTCTTGGGCATTTTGAACATTTGGCGTCTCCCCAGGTGCTGGAGCTCCTGCTGGGGGAGGAACTTGTTGTGAAGCAGACGCGCCGCTTTGCTGTTGTAGCCTGGTGATGAGCTCAGCCTGCTGAGCCATGATTGCAGCTTGCTGTTTGGAGAATTCCGCTTGGCGGACAGCGTCTTGCTGCATGAGTTTCATAGTTTCTGTATCGACGATCATTGCCTCCACCGGCGATTCTGTTGATCCATCGGTACGGTATATCTATCCCTGTGGTGTAAACTGAGACCTCGGCCTGACAATTCACTGGTGGGGGGGATAAGGACCATCGATCCGTAATTCTTGAACCGTGATCCGTGTCGACCGCCCTTTTACTCCGCCCCTAGCAAAGGAAAACTGATTGCCCTTGAGCTGAATCTCTGACCTGACAAAGTCTATCAGTACAAATCCAATGTACCCGGGAGATAGTGGAGCCTTCTGAAGCTATGGTTCCAAGACTACCTAGCAAAAGGGAAAAGCAGATGACATCTCGGCTCAACTTCACCAAAACGAATCTGAGTGGAGTGAGCAGATTCTATTCGATCATCGTTCCAAATCATCGCCCCAAATCAATCGATACCCGCAGATATAACTGATTCTCAAAAATACTAATACTGGTGCCCGCAGGCCGTATATCAAAACTCACAAACTGATATGCGCATTCCCTGTAGAGATACACTCTAAAAGCACATAACATGTAAAAGAGAGCCAATACACCCCTATGTTGGGGTAGGGTTTCCCTGTCCTATTTTGTCAGGAGCTAGGGTTTCACTACGCCTTAATGGTTTCAAACAACCTATGATCGGGTGAGCAACCTGTCCTAGCTTGGAATGGTCACTACGGATTTCGATATGCACTAGGTTGAATGGTCAAAAAGGGTGCCCCGGTAAAACCAGGGTTTGTGTTCCCATACTGGCAGAGCCCGCAACCGGTCAGCCTTATGGTCATGCCTTGACAAGACAAGCCTCCAGCAAACCGCTCAGGAATAGCAAATGGCTAACACGGTGTCCTAGGCGCACCAATGCACATGCAATGCAAAGAAACACATAAGTGTAGTCAAAACAGGATATCACGAGTTCGAGTCAAGCTCTCTAAAATCCCAAAGAGTCGCCAGAAGCGTGAGCCCGCGGGGACCTCGGCTCTGATTCGGACTTTTGTGTCGCGGTTCTAAATCAACGAAGAGTCCAAATCCCGCAAATCGTTTGAGAAAACAGTTTTTGAAAAAGTAGTGCCAAACATGGATGCTTTGCGGATTCTGAGTCGCCACCTAAATATTTTTTATGGGAAATTTAGGAAACCACGACTCGGTGCGAAGGCCACACGTCCGGCTATCACCAAAGTGGTCTTGGCTCGGAGCTTGGGTACGATCGGGAAGGTCGACTATGAGCACCCCTTTCGCGGTCGAAGATCGGCCTCTACTAACCATGATATCCGTTTTTGAAAACTTTATGCGTTCTTATTCCGGTTATTAACCTAGAATTACTATGTGATGCGCACAACACAAAAGTATAGACTAGATCGCCTAACTTGGAAATAAACATTGCATATCCGTTTTGTCTCGAAAAACGTGTTGTTTTCTTTTGCTACTCGCAAGTAGGCTAAAATGCGGATTTCAATGAGTTGTTCCAACTCAGGCAATCCAACCTCCACCCACAGGCATTCAAACAGTTTATCATGTAAGCACTTAGCCGCATGGCAAGCATAATGTCATGGTAAACATTCACACGCATGCGATATGCTAAGGCGTAAAACACTTACATTGTACTCCGTGCCAAAACAAAAACCCTGTTAGCAAACATGCATGACCTAGTTCATGTTAAGTGGCTAATGCAGCACAGGCAAGGATGTAATCTAAATGGGCTCGGCTATCCTAAGCATGGCACATGAAATGCAGCAACTACGACGTATTCAATTTGGAATTGAAAGTACGATGCAGTTTGCATGATGTGCCGAACCCGATGTATGTAAACAAATGCATGAATGCACGCATGCATTGCATAAGGTATGCTAATTTAGAGATGCCCTAATCCACCATCATAAGCAGGTAAATAAAAGGGAAGAAAGACGTGCGGTTGGAAGACATACATCCACTCACGCACGCTTATTACAATTACGCCCTCACACAGAGGGACCGAAATAATAATACAGTCCCGAAAGAATAAATGAATAAATATTACAAATTCTAATTACTAAAATTAAATTAAACAAATAAAATAAATGGAGCCTCACGCTCGAATCTTGCGAATGATGCATGCTCGCTTTCGCCGGGGAAAGTCCGCACCATGCCACTGTTGCCTCTGTTTTTACTGCCCTGTCCCTCCAAAAATTACCAAAGTTCCAGGACACCTTCTAAATGCATTGCAGTACATCACCGGCTAGAGTGAGTGGCTACCGGCTGCTTAGATTTACCACCGGCTTCTGATGAGCTTATCGGCACAAAAAGATTGCCGGTCGGCACTATAGAGTGCCGGTCGGCACTAAATTCCTGCAGGAGACAGGTTTGACAAAGAAATGCAGACAACGAAGGCATGGCATGGGTTTTTAGGCATATGTATGCACCAAACAAGTCCCTTATCATGTTTGTGACTCAAAGGGGCATGTACCTCAATTCCCGGGCCACCAATCACGCATTTCCATGCATGATGGCCCAAAGAACCAAGTATGCAACTTTAATTTCAAACGAAATGCAATGCAAATGATCCAATGAATGGGGACTTAACCTCTATCACACTCACTTAAAGAGGCTAAGTATGCATGCTCATGCAAGGCAATCCTAAGCATGTGAAGCTAGGTATGCAACATGGTAATGTAAGTAAACATTGTATGTTAGGCATGTAACCGAGACAAACAAACATGTAAGGCATGGAACAAGTATGCAAATATATCAAACATGCAAAGAGCAACATGTTGAGAACAATGTATAGCATGTAACATCATGCAAACGGGACCAAGTATGTGACAACATACAAAGTAAGCATGCTACAACACATGGAGGAATGGACTTAAACTAGATTAGGCAGCCCCAAACAAGCCTAAAACAGTGGCCAAACATGCCCGAAATGGTGACCAAAACTTGTGCAAGCATGCAAACCAATGGGCCTAAAACCAAGGCATAAACAAGGGAGCACCCTTCCACCACTACCAAGACCAATCATGGCACATATCAAGCAACCAAAAACAGATTTTTCAGCATGTGAAAATACACTCAAATCCCCCCTAATGACAGCCCCAAAATGCTCCAAAAACACAAGCATACATAAGGCCTATTCCTAGGCATAAAAGGGCACACCTTTGAAACATGAAAGGGATGGCAAGCACAAACATGTGAGCATGATTTAGGGACTGAAATGTGATATAAAATGATGCCACATCATGAGATCAAGGCAAGCTAAACATGCTAAAGACTCACACACCCCAAGGCTAGCAAGCCAAAATGCAAAGTGACTATATAAGGCATGTCATGGATGGCCTAAACAACCAAAAACAGATCTTATACATGGAAAAACAAGCACATTTTCAGTTTATGACCAGCCACAAAAACAGAAGCAAGATAGGCTAATAAAGCATGCAAAATTACGGTAAATCACATGGATTTCAAAGCAAGTAGCATAAGGATTATCCAAACAATGTTGAGCCCTTCAACAATGTTGAAGAAGGGCTCAAAATAAGCCTATTCTTAGCTTACATAATGCTTTGAAACAGATCATACACAAGCCAAATATTCTATGCAAGAAACATGGCATACAAGAGGATATTGAGATAGGTGCTAGATGCAGCCACCAAACAGCATGGGGTCCTCAATCAAACATGAAGAGGACCCCAAAATAAGACTATTTGAAGTTTGGGTCGGAGCCCAAAAGTGCTTGCAACTAGGGCTTAGATGTGAAGCAAGAAAAAGCTAGAAAGGGGAAGATGAAGACTTACCCTTGAAGACCGGCAAACCAGCAGTTTTTAGACCAAGTTTAGGTGCTCCCAACCTCTGCAAAACAGCCCCAAGTCGTTGGAAATGGAGTGGTAGTGGTGGTGCTAGGTGGTGGTGATGGAATGGCTCAAGAACAATGGGCTTTGGAGGTTGAATGGGAGAGATATGGAGAGAGGGGGTAGGATATATATGTATATATCAGATATACATATATATCTGTTGGTTTTTTGTTCAAACCTCTAACCCTAGACAAAGGAGGAGAGGGCTTCCTTATATAGGCCAAGCAAAACAAGACTTAGAGGCTAAGTTTCAAAGGGTCAAAGGGTGCAAGGCTTGTAAGGGAAGCTTGGACAGCTGGTAAGGCTTCTTGAGGAAGCCTTGACCCTTTGTCAAGGCTTCCTCAAGAAGCCATGAGCAAAGGGTGCAAAATAAGGGCCAAAAGGGTGCAAAATAGGCACATGGATGCACGTGGATCTGATTCTGTGCATCCCAGCTGGCACAGCTGGTATGCAGCAGGCTTGGGGGGTGCAAAGGGTTCAGGTCGGCCAGGAGGTTCGATCATTGTCCAAAATAAAGTGCCGGTCGGCACTCTTTTCTGCCGGTCGGCTAAATAGAGTGCCGATGGATGATTCCTTGGTCAAAACATGGCCGGTGGGTATGCAAATCGAAGCCCCGGAAGTTAGCTTTCCAATGGCGCAAACCTTGCATTAAAATTCCTCCTGTGCAAAAAGTTATGCCCTTTTCCGTGAAGTCGCGCAGACTCGATCCAACCGAGATGATCCCCTGCTTCAACCCAACATATCTCCTCCACCCGGACTTGGCTTTGGGAGATTCTTGAGTACAAAGTGAAGCCCCGGAAGTCTTCTTTCCAACGATGGTGGCCTCATAGCTTAACTCCAAGTATGCAATTGAATAAGCCCGATTCAGCGAGGGCTGCTCGATTCTCTCCTACCCGGATTCATGGCGAACTTCTTCTCCAACCTATTTTCTCCCCTCCTCTCCTCTTTTCTTCAACTCCAAACCATTAAACAAAGTGTTTGGGAAGATTTGCCTCTCTTCTTGCCGAAGAAACTGAACCTGTGCCCTGCACATCTCTCAACACCGAGCAAACCATCAGTAATGCCCAAGTCTTGAGGGCGGTCAAAAATGGGGTGTCTACACTATCAAACTCAAGTTTTACCCACACCGATGTGAAGTACTCATTGAGACGAGTCCAACGCAACAAACCGCGTCAAAATCGGAGCTCAAACGAAGCCGTACAGGCCGCTCAAAGTTTGCCTAGAAAATGATTTCTTTCTCTGAGATATAAAGAAATGATCATGTGCTTCGCGGTTGCATTACACCCTGTTAATTTGAGTCGTTAGATCCATTTTGGCTATAATTATGCCATCAGGAGTCTGATCACAGCGATCCAATAGTCCTTTCCAGTTATCTGACGCATTCTAAGTCCATCCGTACGGTCAGAATTTGCAAATTCAGCACAAAATAAATATATACATATATATTAAATAAATAAATAAATAAACAAATAAATTACAGATTTGATTCCGATATCACCAAGCACCTTACTTTGTCTCGGCTTCATTCTGATATCGCCACGGCCCCGAACAGGGGCACGAAATCCGTTTCAATTCATTATCGGCCTACTCGGCAATTTTGGCCCAAGTCAATTTTATTTCTTCCGAATAACAAATCTTATTCAAAAGCAATGGGGCAAATATACGTTGGACAAGAAGCTCAACTCCACTAAATTGGCAACCACTGCCGACCAAGTTCTTAGCAAACCTAACCCTGAAGGAATGCCGACACACAGTCGACCAAACAATTGGCACAATCGCCGACCCAAGTGTAAACGGACACCGATGTTTTGACACTAGTTACTCGGCAGTGCATCAACTTTACCCGGCAAGAGTATTCCACCATTATTAAATTCAACATTATGCATGATCATTATTCGGCCGAGCATCAACTCTATTCGGCTAAGCAACATTATTTGTCAACTTTATGCATCGTCAAACTTTATGCAGCAACATTGTCCACAGTATTTGGCAACTTTATTCAGCTAACAACATTATTTGGTAAAACATTTGCCCACTGGGACATCAGTCAATTTTTCGCTTTCCAATTAGGACACATCAGCCGATCATCATCTCGGCACCTTTGATATGCATGAATACTCGGCCAACTTGGTACAAACATTACAAGGACGATTACTTGAGTTACAAACTTCCGCTCCTTTTCACACAGCTTCAAGCAAGCGCCCGTTTTGAGGCAATACATTACACACTTGGCAGACAACAATTTCCATATTTTTGCGTGCCGTCATTTTACCAAAGCCAAACCTTCCCTACAACATAGGGCAATGGGAATCTACATTCCTTCCGACTAACACTTGGCATTCGAAAGCAATGGGGCAAGTCTACCTTGGACTAAACGCAAACCGAGCAACTCGGCAATTAAATAGTTGGCCCAATATCTACTTGGCAATTCCATATAAGCAGAGCAATATTATTGGTGATTAACACGTCCACCTTATTCGGTACAGGATACATTATTCAAAGTCCTTGCCACTTTGGCACTTAGTTGCCACTTAAAATCAGCAAAAGTCTCCGAGTACAGCGCAATCTTCGCACTTGGCACAGAGCGCCGTTAGCAAAGGCCTACACCCTTGCCCCGGGTTATAATACTACAGGTCTACACCCTCACCCGGGGGTAACAATACCGTGGTCCAATTTTTGACTGATATATCTACCTTATTTAATCTATCTTATTTGGTTTAGGTAATCATTTCCATGTTCGGCCTATAGAAATATTTCTAGCTTGGCATAAAAGTCCATATTTGGAAGCAATCTTTGCACTTGACAAAATACTGCACCCATGCCCGGGGGTTATAATACCGTGGCCTACGCCCATGCCCGGGGGTTAGAATACTGCGGCCTACACCTATGCCCGGGGGTTAGAATACTGCGGGCTACACCCATGCCTGGGGGTTAGAATACCGCGTCCTACACCCATGCCCGGGGGTTAGAATACCGCGGCCTACACCCATGCTCGGGGGTTAGAATACCGCGGCCTATTGTTATGATTTATTTCTATTCCTTTCTGGGTTTTAGCTCAACCCCCCTTATCTTATGATCAACATATATACATTTTTACATACATTCAAGACATACGTACATTTATACATACATTCAAGACATACATACATTTATACATACAATCAAGACATACGTACATTTATACATACATTCAGGCATACATGCAGTCATTCATTCATATATTTTATTTATTTATCCAAAGTGTTCTTTATCAAAAAAACCTAACAGTTATTTGAACAGCGTAACTTGGCAAGAAAAAACTCTCATTCCTCCTACCGCAGACAATGAAAGTTTTGGGGCAATTGTGGGAGCCCGAAAATTATGGGTATCAGCTTATGGGGCCCAACCCAAACAAAGCCTACAAAGGTCCAGCCCAAATAAATATCACACCCTCCATCTATATAAAGGGGGGGCATCCCAAGTGAAAGGTATGTCTGTTCTCCTCCACCACACACACACCCCTCTTCTGATATACATATATACTATTTCTTGATTCAAGGACTAACGTCATCATCGGAGTACTCCCGGCCGGCAACCCCGGTTGGGTGGCACCGACTATGTTCCTCATTGCAGATCTACATAGGTGAAGCTCTTCTCTTCGTTGGATCTCTACAACATCCATGTGAGAGGATATTTCATGGTCTCACAGCAGCAGTCTTTGTGAATTCACTATTACAAATACAGATAAAGATCATACTTTTTTGTGTGATGTATGTGTTTTAATGACACATTTTAAGTTTTATTAAAGTGTGGTCTTTGGGAGTGTGATTAAAAGGGATCATTTTTAATCACACTTTTTAAGTGTCATTAAAGAATGATTTCATTGCATCTTTTAAGTGTGATTAATAATATTTAGATCACATCTTTTAAGTGTGATTAAAAACATTTAAGTCACATCTTTTAAGTGTGATTAAAAACATTTAGATCACATCTTTTAAGTGTGATTAATAATATTTAAATCACATCTTTTGAGTGTGATTAATAACTAATAAAAGCTGTGATAAAAAAAAGAATTCGACATATTTGAAGAATAATCAATATTATTTTTGTACGTGCATTTGAAGAATGTAATACACACTACATACTATATTTTGAATCACAACCATATATTGAATGGAATAACGTCATATTTTATAAATGAAAGTTAAATGTTCAAAAGAATAAATAAATGTTTAACTGTGATTACATATACAAAGGAATTAAGAGACCGTTCTTTTCTTACAAAAGACAAAATCGGACATTTTCTCATCACGTTGACTCTTCATCCCCTGCATAAATAGAAAAGGAATAACGACTTTAATTGTTACTAGTATAAAATGTTTGTATTACCATATATAAACATGACATATATATAGAAACATGGGGGAAAAGCTCTAAGTTTGCCTCCAAGTAAACACAAGCAATCAGCCGTGACTGAACTTCTTTTCTTTGTAAATTTGCAACAACTTGAGTGGCATCTTTACGGGCCTGCAAAATTTGAACATTGATATGTTAAATAAGATTGAATATAGGGTCAAAATAAAGAGAAACATTACTGTGATAAATATTGTTATGGTATAGAAAACTAGAGAAAGAAAAAATCCTTTGTTGCAAACAAATGGGAAAATAAAAAAACAAAAAAGATTAAAAATTATAATTTAGGTAATCTAAACAATGCTAACATTTAAATTATAGTCAAAATTATCACAAAATGCGTACTCAATGTACTCATTCCACATAATAATTATCACCATCAAAGATGATGTACTAAAGATAAAATACGAAAAAGAAAACACTTCAAGTTTATCAGGCTAATTCAAAAAGATCTAGGAACCTCGGGATTTTCTTGAAGTTCTAATGCATCAATGACTGCTGGGGGCTTTCCCAATTCACAAAGCTCACTGTATATGGAGACCAAGTCTCCCAATCCTAGCTCGAGAAACGATGGGGGCACAACCTTGTCAAAAGATGGCTGACAACATTCAACAGATTAAAATTAAGTCATGGAAATGATGAAAATCAAAACCAATATATTTATATAGATAGTCAATAGGATACGAAATTAATATATTTTTAAAGTTTCAAAAATAGATAATTTACAGGAAATGATACAATATAAAGAAAAAACTATTTAAGGGGCCTATCATCTAAGATAAATGACAAATAGAGGTTACAAAAACAACTTACCAAAATACTAACTGGATTTCGTATTAATATGAAATGCTTTCCATTTTTTATCAAATCATCAGACAAACCAGGTACGCGTTGTTTTGAGATATGCTGTAAAGAGGAAAAATGAGAACAAGTTTGTGAAGTGATATAGTTTGAAAGTGAATCAGTTCCTGCACAGCATATTAGCTCGTCCGAAAAGTGTCACTAAAGTGCGATTTCTGATTTGATTGCCAAATTTTAGACAATTCCGAGCTTGTACCAAAAGTGTCGCGAAAAAGCCGTTTCACATCAGACTGCCAAATTTGAGACAATTCCAAGCTCATCCTAAAAGTGTCGCCAAAATGTCGTTTTCGATTAGACTGCCAAAGTTGAGCCTGTTCCGAGCTCATCCCAAACGTGTCCCCAAAATGCTATTTTCGATCAAACTATAAAATTTGAGACAATTCTGATCTCATCCCAAAAGTGTTGCTAAAATGTTGTTTCTCATCAAACAGCCAAATTAGAGACAACTTCGAGCTCGTCCCAAAAGTGTCGCCAAAATTCCGTTTTCAATCATACTGCCAAATTTGAGACAATTCCGAGCTCGTCCAAAAAGTGTTGATATTACGCCACTTTCGATCAGACTCCCGAATTTGAGACAATTCCGAGCTCATCCCAAAAGTGTCGCTAAAATGTTATTTCAGATTGTACTGCTGCATTTGAGAAAATTTCGAGCTCATCCTAAAAATGTCGCTAATGTGTCATTTCTGATCACACTCCCAAATTTTAGAAAATTCCAAGCTCGTCCCAAAAGTGTCACCAAAATGCCGTTTTTGATCAGACTGCCAAACTTGAGACAATTCCGAGCTCGTCCTAAAACTGTCTCCAAAATGCCGTTTTCGATTAGACTGCCAAATTTAAGACAATTCCAAACTCGTCCCAAAAGTGTTACCAAAATGCCGTTTCCGATCAGACTGCCAAATATGAAACAATTTCGAGTTGGTCCCAAATGTGTTGCAAAAACGCTATTTTAGATCAAACTACCAAATTTGAGACAATTTCGAGCTCGTCCTAAAAGTGTTGCCAAAATGCAGTTTCCGATCAAACTGCCAAATTTGAGACAATTCCAAGCCCGTTCCAAACGTGAGGCAAAAATGCTGTTTCCGATCAAACTTCCAAATTATGACAATTCTAATCTCGTCCCAAAAGTGTCGCTAAAATGCTGTTTTCGACCAGACTGCCAAATATGAGACAATTCCGAGCTCGTCCCAAAGTGTCGATATAACGCCATTTTCGATCAGCCTCCCGAATTTGAGACAACTCCGAGCTCGTCCCGAAAGTGTCACTTAAAGATTAGACTGCCAAATTTGACAAAATTCTGAGCTCGTCCCAAAAGTATCGCTGAAATGTTGTTTTCAATCAAACTCCCAAATTTGAGACAATTCCGAGCTCGTGCGAAAAGTGTCACAAAAATACCATTTCCGATTGGACTACAAAATTTGAGAAAATTCACAACTCGCCCCTAAAGTTTCACCAAAATGCCATTTCCATTCAAACTGCCAAATTTTAGACAATTCTGGGCTCGTTCTAAAAGTGTCGCCAAAACACCATTTCCGATCAGACTGCTAAATGTGAGGCAACTCCAAGCTTATCCCAAAAGTATTGCTACAATGTTGTTTTTGATCAGACTCCCAAATTTTAGACAGTTCCGAGCTCGTCCTAAAAGTGTCACGAAAACGTTGTTTCCGATCAAACTACAAAATTTAGACAATGCCGAACTCGCCCAAAAAGTGTCACCAGAAAGCCATTTCTGATCAGACTACCAAATTTGAGACAATTCCGAGCTCGTCTCAAAAGTGTCTCAAAAATACCGTTTCTGATCAGACTGTCAAATTTGAGACAATTTCAAACTTGTCGCAAAAGTGTCGCCAAAATGCCATTTCCGATCAGACTGCCAAATTTGAGACAATTTTGAGCTAGTCCCAAAAGTGTCACGAAAACACCGTTTCAGATCAGACTACCAAATTTCAGACAATTTCGAGCTCGTCCTAAAAGTGTCGCCAAAACGCCATTTCCGATCAAACTGCCAAATTTGAAACAATTCCGAGCTCGTCCCAAATGTGTTGCCAAAATGCTGTTTTCGATTAGACTACCAATTTGAGAACATTTCGAGCTGGTACCAAAAGTGTCACTAAAACGCTGTTTCAGATCAGATTGCCAAATTTGAGACAATTCTGAGCTCGTCGTAAAAGTGTCACCAAAATGCCATTTCCGATCAGATTGCCAAATTTGAGAAAATTTCGAGCTCGTCCTAAAAGTGTCACCAAAATGCCATTTCCGATCAAATTGCCAAATTTGAGACAATTTCGAGGTTGTCTCGAACGTGTTGCCAAAATGTCGTTTGTGATCAGACTGCCAAATTTGATACAATTCAAATCTCCTTCCAAAAGTGTCGCTAAAATGCCGTTTCTAATCAGATTGCCAAATTTGAGACAATTCCGAGCTAGTCCCAAAAGTGTCGCTAAAAGCCATTTTCTATCATATATAAAACTTCTAACCCGAGCACACGCAATGGAACTGTAGACAGTCAAGTGAAATCTAATCCACGAAATAATTTGATCTATGGACAGCATCATTGTGGTAAAGGTCATAATGCCAGAGGAATCATTACCGCAGGACATAGAGGGGGAGGTCAAAGGAATCATTACCGCAGGACATAGAGGGGGAGGTCATAAGCGTCTATATCGTAAAATAAATTTTTGACAGAATGAAAAGAACATATATGGTAGAATCATGACCATGGAATACGACCCTAATCGAAATGTATACATTTGTCTTATACACTATGGGAATGGTGAGAAGAGATATATTTTACATCATAGAGGGGCTATAATTTGAGATACCATTGTTTCTGGTACAGAAGTTCCTATAAAAATGGGAAATTCCCTAGCTTTGAGTGCGGTTTGAACTGTTGATTTACATAATTGGAAGTAACCAATTAGGTTTACAGCGAAACCTAGAAATCGATCACTGATCCAATTTGAGTACCTCTACAGGATAGACCCCAATAGAAAACTGAAGAGTAACGGTAGCAAGGGATTGAGTTCAGTAGTTCCTTATATAAAATTATTGACCCTAGAGATATAGTAATATGGAGAAGACAAAATTGTTTCAAGCACCAACAGAATCAGAAGTGCCCCTTGTTTCAAAGAGAGGAGGACAGGTTATTCACATTTCATTTGATGGTCAGAGGTGACCCCAGGGAAAAATAGAGATGTCTCCTACGTTACCAATAATATGTGGAAGTATCGACGTAATTTCATAGAGACTGCCAAATTTGAGACAATTTTGAGCTCGTCCCAAAAGTGTCGATATAACGCCTTTTTTGATCAGGCTCCCGAATTTGATACAATTCTGAGCATGTCCCAATAGTGTCGCCCAAAAGCCATTTCCAATCAGACTGCCAAATTTGAGACAATTCTGAGCTCATCCCAAAAGTGTCGCCAAAACGCCATTTCCGATCAGACAGCCAAATTTGACACAATTCCGAGCTGGTCACAAAAGTGTTGTGAAAATGTCATTTCCGATCAGACTGCCAAATTTGAGAAAAATTATGTGCTTGTCCCAAAAGTGCTGCCAAAATTTTGTTTCTGATCATACTAACAAATTTAAGACAATTCCGAGCTCGTCCCAAAAGTGTCACCAAAATGTCATTTCCGATTAAACTTCCAAATTTGAGACAGTTACGAGCTCGTCCTAAAAGTGTCGCTAAAATGCCGTTTTCGATCAGACTACCAAGTTTGAGACAATTTCGAGCTCGTCCCAAAAGTGTCACTAAAATGTCGTTTCTGATCAAATTGACAAATTTGAGACAATTACGAGCTTGTTCCAAAAGGGTCGATATAATGTCGTTTTCGATCAAACTACTAAATTTGAGACAATTTCAAGCTCGACCTAAAAGTGTCGCTAAAATGCCGTTTTTGATCACACTGCTAAATTTGAGACAATTCTGATCTGGTCCCAAAAGTGTTGCTAATATGCCATTTCATACTAGACTGTAAAATTTGAGACAATTTCGAGCTCATCCCAAAAGTATCGCTAAAATGACATTTCTAATCAGACTCCCAAATTTGAGACAATTCCGAGCTCGTCCCAAAATTGTCCCAAAAAAGCTGTTTCCATTCAAACTACCAAATTTATGACAATTCCGAGCTCGTCACAATAACACTTGGATGTTTTCCACTGGCGGGAGACCTCTCGGTTCATGGGGAACCGAATGCTTCTCCAAGTATTGTTTCCCATCCTTTCTTATTTATGATGCTCACATCATTTTGGTACTCAACCTTTTTTTTCCTTAAAAGCGATTTCCTTACTTTTTCTCTCAACGCACATCTCTCTATTCTTTAATCTCTCTTATTTTTTATCCCTTCCCAGTTGTGATTGATGGATAAGTTAGAAGTTGTGAACCCTGTGAGGGGCTAGAATATCAGCTTTAATTATAGTTTGTGCTATGCACTTCGCTTGATACCTCACTACTTGGAGGATGAGAGAGCTTTTGGCCCCTGCGGCTCGCTTAAGTTGTGCAATTTCTGGCGAGTGCGTTGACAATGGGAAAAAGACAAAAAACCTGACTCGACTATGCCCCTAGTTCATCACTTTGACCAATTTTGTTTTTGGCTTTCCGTTGAAACAATTTTGACCAACGTGAGAGTTAGATTAACATGCTTGTTCGACTTGTTGCTTTGAAATCATGTAAGTCAGGCTAAGGGCACTGAAAATTTTCCTTTTTGGGTCCAAGAAATGGTTTGGTTTTGAAAAAAAAAAAGGAATAATTTTTGAGAAAATTAATCAAATTAAAATCTATTTTTGCAAATGGCCACTACCTAATGAAGTAACTCTTGAGATGCACAACCTCAAATCCGAACTTGATTTGTCTTGTAGTTGAATGTTTTAACAAAATAGCACAACCTCAATACGTGAGCCATTTGGCTTGTCCTTATTCAAACTCGGCTATCCTATCCATGACCGAGAGTGATGCTATGCTGTATGAGCTCAAGATCAAGTCTAGGCATGTCTTCATAGGACCACGCAAAAAACATTTTTGAAATCTTTTAATGAAATGGCGTGTCGCTTGGGCTCCTTTGAAAACAATATAGAACCAATCTGGACCAAGCCAGGATCCTTCTCAGTACCCACATTAACAGACATGATCTCATTTATTAAGGGCTTAGCACGCCTCTCTTTCTTGCAGTCGATCAAATTTTACAAATCTCGAGGAAGTCCTCCCTCTTTGTTTTCACCACAATTTTGGAAACAGTTTTGAAAAACTTTGGTCAATGCAATGATTTAAAGGCACAGAGAAAAAGGTGAAAGGGACTGCAATTCATTCAGAACTTCTGACTCAACTGGCTCAATGATAGAAACAAACTCAAAAGAAAGAGTGAAAAGACAAACAAAAAAACAAGACAGTGATGTCTGAAGTAACACCTCCGTAATTACCAAACTTTGAAGCAAAAAGGCCGACTCAACACCCAGTTCATAAGGTAAAATAAACAACATTTTCAAGTTGCTAAAACCAGTGCGTGCCATCCACCATGCTTGAAGTAAAATGCGTGCCATCAGTAGGTGGTTTATTCCCGATCACCGAACCAGTTGCCATATCCTCCAAGTTCATTGATCCAGCACCGATAGACTTTGTAGGACATGGTGAGGCAATGACCCTATTGTCAATCAGATCTTGCACTTTATGGCAAAGGCAAAAACAACGGTCAGTGTCATGGCCGAGTTGCTAATGGAAGGCGCAATACTTGGTAACGTCATGTCAGGCTGGAAGGCGATCAGGGAGAGGCCGAGAGTCAAGGGGTTTGAGATAGCCTTGTCAAACTTTGGACAAGGTCATGTAAAGGGGATTGAAGATGCAGTTACCAGTCGTGGAAGTATTGATAGAGGGATCGGCTGGTGTTGTCTGGCTTACCCCTGATTCAAAATGCCCCCAACCTGAGCGACAAAAGCGTCATCTACAGTTTTTACAGCAACTGCAAGCACTTGCTGTTTGTTCAACCCTTTGACCTTCAAAGTCTGAATAGCCCATGAAGATGTGCATACAGATCAATACTTGCCCCAGCCTTGTTCTTGCTACTTGCCTCCACTTTGCCAAGGGATTGGGTCGCTATATCGAAGCGAAGCCCATTTATTGTTGACATGTCATCACCTGGACTTGAGATAGCTTCGGGTTGGCCCTTTCCAATTGTAGCTTGCCCCAAGAGTCGGGAGCTTTTTGACACAAAGTTCCTGGCATGTGATGTAGTCGATGATGGAGCCAAGATCCTAAAGGTTAAATCTGCTACAGTTCTCTGAAGATCTTCAATCATGCTCAACAGCTCAGAAGTTATGGGATCAGCCATCAATGCCTGCAGTGTATTTGATGGGGTTTGATATGATTGGGTTTCAAGTGCATCCATCATACACAAGTACGTGTTTTTTGGAATGAACACCTCAAGCTTAGGTAAATGGACTGGGGTGATGTATATGTCGGGGTTGTAAGTGGATGGTAGTGTATGGATTAGGTTGAGGTGTGGAGGTAATGGGTTAGTGTTAGCCTGAGATTTTTTTGGTGGAGCTATGATCTCTTCGTCAATATGATCCTGAATCTTATGACAGTGGCTGATGTAACGGTTGTATCATGACCATGTTGTTGATGATAAGCACAATATTTAGTGGGGTTATGTCTTCGTGGAAGAGGACTTGGGAGGGCTCGGGGTTTTAGGAGTTCTAGGTGCCCTTTTTCTAGCTATATTTTCAAAGCTTGAGAGAGCCTCATGTAAAAGGGATGGAGATTTCGAGCTTGAGGCTGAGTTGAAATGGTTGGTTTTAAGCTGATGGGAGTGGTTACAATGTCTACTTCTAAGCATTTTGCAGCTGTGCTATCACTAGTAGTAGCATTGGAACTACGAACAACATTCTTCCTCATAGGCTCGTTACCTTCCACAATGATCCCTTGTCTGATGGCATCCTCGATTTGAACCCCAATTTCATGGAGGTCCTTAAAGTTGAATAGTGAAAGGACCATCATTTTTTGCAATTGCCTTTTGTGTAGATTTCTGACAATGATACGGACTTGCTCCTTCTCTAGAGGCCTATTTTCCATCATAGCCACCTTTGCCCTCCATCTTGTAACAAACTCTGAGAAGCCCTCTTTCGGTTCCTGACGCGTTGCTTGAAGATCACGAGTTGTGACCTTGATCTGCATGTTGTAGCAATATTGGGCAACGAAGGATTCAACCAACTCCTACCAACTCTGTTTCATAGAGTCCTTTAATTTAGCATACCAGATGGCAGCTGTACTAGACATGGTCTTGCCGAATAGCGACAACTTCTGAAGTTTGGCCAATTCCATTGGTCGTAAGATATCAGAAAACAAATGCAGATGGACCATTGGATCTCTAGAACCATCGAACCGGTCGATATACGACATTTTGAACCATTCTGGCAAAGTTTTTCCAGAATTACCATCCGAGCCTTCTTAAGCCATGGTTCCAAGATTACCTAGCAAAAGAGAAAACAGACAACACCTCAGCTCAATTTCACCGAAACAGATATGATCACAGTTGAATGACTATACTCCCCACTGAATTCTGCCCCATAAACAGATATCAACTGTACCACAGACATGAAGCACCCTTGTATAGTTTCACTGTAAAGCACATACCAGGTAAAGAGAGCCAAAACATCCCTATAAGGGGGTAGGGTTACCCTGTCCTAGCTTTGGCATGATCTAGGGCTTCACTACTTCAAGCAAGTAGTTTCACAAAATCCTGGATATGGGTGATTATCTTGTCTTATGTTGGAATAGTCACTATGGCTTTACTATATGTACCAGGCCGATTAGTCAAAGGGGCACCTCAGTAAGATTACCTAATATACCTCTCACACGTAAAATTGAGAAGTGAAAGGAGGATAAAGGGGTACAACGATAATCCAGATCCGAGGTTCGTGTTTCTAACATGGCAGAGCCCACGACTTGCCAGCTTTTTGGCAAGCTTTTTAGGCAAGTCGTCCAGGAATAGCAGATGGAAAACATAGTGACTTAAGAGCACCAATGCAAATGCAATGCAATGAACATATATCTATAAATAAAATGTCACATCATGAAGTCCGGGTCAAGTTCCCTAGTGTCCCCAGCAGAGTCGCCAGAAAGTGTAGCTTCCTTTTAGTGATCCTTAAAGGGGTTTAGTCTCCTCGGAGATGATAGCCTTACAGTTCGGACTCCCATGATTCTGAATCCAGTTCCACGAGTGCAATATGAAATAGAAAAACACAAAAGAGTCCAAATCTGGCAAATCTTTGGAAAATCAAATTTCAATAAAAAATGGACTGCATTGCCAGATTCCAAAGTCGCCACCTAAATATTTTTGGAAAATTTAGGAAACCCATGACTCGTGCCAAAGGCCACTTGTCCGTCATAACCACAATGTCTCAGCTCGACAACTTAGGTATGAGAGGGGAAAGTCATGAATTGAGTACGCCACTCACCCGATCAAAGATTGGCCTATACTAATCATGATACGATTTTTATGTACAGTATATGTTCTTGTTCTAATTATTATGCTAAAATTACTATGTGAGGCACACAAGTATAGATTATTTCACCCACTTTGGAATGCTTTGATTTCATGTTTGTTTGAAAAGAGTTTTGAATATGCTACTTGAAAAAGTAAGCTCATAAATCATCCCAATTTAGGCGATATAGCCTTCATCCACAGGCATTCAAGAGGTATATCAAATAAGCACTTAGCCTCATGATAAATATGCTTGATATGGCAACACTAACATTCATGCAATATGTTAAAGCAATAAACGCTCACCTAGTACTCAACCGAGGCAAGCCAAAATAGAAGAAATGGTTAGGAAAAATCTATGCTCTAATATGCAAGTGACTAATGCAACACATACAAAATGCAACTACTAGGTTCGGTTTTTAACATATCAAATGGCTCAACTCAAAGCATGCAAAGCACACATATTCAAGTAAGTAGAAAATGACAACAATGATCAAAATAATGAACCGAACCCAATGCATGCAAAAATGAATACGAAGCATGGCAATGATATGAGAATATAAGACATGATGCTACCATTGTAAGCATATAAATAAAAGAGAGAAAGAAATGGGGGTTGAAAGACATACACAATTATTATAAGTGTGCCCTCACACAAGAGGGTCCAAATGAATATCCGGTTTTGCTAATTATTACAACACCAAATAAATGAATAAGCTAACTTAACTAATTATTACAAGCTTTGAATGAAGTTACTAATTAAGTACAACATATTACTATTAAAGCATCAATTTTAAAGGGCCACGAGAAGTGAAGAGTCGCACACGCACAAATGAGAACATCCTCCCAAAAACCCCTCTATTTTGCTGCTAGAAACTGTTCTGTCTGTAGTTAGAAAATCAATCTGTTTTTTCCCCAACTTCTGCTCTATTCTGCCAGAAAAACACCACTGCTTGTATAACAAAAGGTGGCCAGCTGGCCTCAAGAAGTGGTCGGTCGAACAAAAAGGTGGCCAGCCGGCCAATATTTTTGGGTTTTGCCCTGCTACCAAAGAATAAAAACAGAGTAAAAATAGAGTGTTTCCAGGAGATATTTATCCTCTCTGCCCTTCCCTATCATGAAGATGATCAAGGAAGGGGTAGATTCGATTCACAAATAATCAATTATCGTAAGTTTGTTGCATAATGATCTATGAACCGATAGAACAAAAGCTTAATAAATGGAAATAAAAGACCAACAACACCTCCTCCCTATTATGGAGTTACCTCAAGGGAAATGGTAGACATTGCTTCTTGAATCATTAACATCACTAAAGAGTATGTAACGATTCAAGACTTAGCGTCCGATTGAATCCAACTCAATTTTATTACCCATTTAAACACTTTTATTCCAATTTTAATTCCTTTCATATTACATTGCTATTCTTTATTCATTTTTTCCAAAAGTGGTTATTATGTTCACTAATGAAGAGAAGTGTCAAGCAAGAAGTTGAGCTTAGCATGAGAGAGATGTAATGCCCCGGTAATGAACTCCTAAGAGGTTAAACCATTAAGTATGGAAGGTCTCTTTCTCATGCCTTAAACAACAATCAATTGTTTGAAACAACTCTTAATCAAAGAAAACCAACAAAGGAGGGAGGTTGCAGAGATGATTATTACAAGTGTGAGTGTATGTATGAAAACTATGGAATAAGAGCTATCAACTCAAATAGATTGGTGTCTAAAGCCTAAACCACCAAATCTATGAGGACTTACAACAATACAAGCATAATATTCAAAGCATAAACTAAATAAACACATTAAAATAGCCCCCCCCCCCCCAAAAAAAAAAAAATTTGTACTACAAAAGCAGTTTGAAAAGCTAGAAAAAGTAAACCCAAAAAGGAAGAGAATAAAGCTAGTAACCAAGCCTAAGGAATGGTGGCCAACCCCTCCACTTTTGGGACATTAAAATCAGTAGCTAACAGTAAAGAAACAAGTGGGAAACACAAGGATATAAGCTATGGAATAAAGTTCTGGAAAGGGTGGTTAACCCCTCCATCTTTGGTATCTTTTTAATCACAAGTTTTAGCCCACAAAACTAATCCAAAACAATGTGAAAAATAGCAAGAAAAGAGTAGTATAAATATGGCAAAGTTCTTGAAGAGAAGATGTTATTTGGTTCACAAACCACAAAGTGATCACCCTTAAGAATTAAAATTTTGGCTCAATAATCTCAGCAAGAAACCTCAAAATTTTGGTTTAGGAAGTGTATGTATGGTGTATGTGTATTGCAAGATAGAGATGGAGAGTGTTTGGCAAGTTTTTGGCTCTTGGAAATTTTTTCTAACATAAAACTATGAGGGGTGGTCACCTATTTATAGAAAAATAGGTTCCTCTATCAGAAATAACTGTATTGAGCCAGCTAGTGCAAGGCATGCACATTGGGGGACACTTGGCAACAAAATATCTGTTGGCTCCTAGACATGGCCGGCCGGCCATGGAGGGGGATGACCGGCCACTAAAAATGGCCTGTTAGCCACCTGCTGGCCAGCAGGCCTTTGAGTGGTCAGGCTAGAAAAAAAAAAAAGAAAAGGTTTTAGTCCAAAGGGGGTGCAAGGTTTTAGGCTCTGAAACTTAAAATCAAAGCTCTTTACTGAAGAAATTGAATGATTTGTACAGCGTAACAATTCATCATCCAGTGTTCACCATGAGGTGCACAAGTCTTAAGGGCAATAAAAAAAATGGGGTGTTTACTCTTCTCTGCAATCTGGGTATCAGACAACCCTTCTTTCGGTGAATTTCCCTTTTCTTTAACTTCCGCCACCACAGGCCTTAGTTGGGTTTCGGGTGTTATACCCATCATGCACAAGTCTATGCCTTCAGGAATAACCAACTCAGGTTTAGGCAAATAGGATGGGGTGATATATACGCTAGGTTGAAGGTGGGCGATAGTGTATGGATGAGGTTGATATTTTTGGATTGGAGGACTTGGTTGTGGATGGAGAGCGGGTTGGTGGTCACATTTGGCTTTGAGGGTGGAGCTATGATCTTATTGTCGATGAGATCCTAGATCTCATGACAAAGGCGAAAGCAATGATTAGTGAGGTGACCATGCTGTTAATAGAAGACATAATATTGGGTGGGGTCGTGTTTGATTGGGAGGGGTCAGAGAGAGGTCAAGGATCAAGGGGCTAAAGATGCCCTTTTTCTATTAGGAGTTTGAGAGCACGGGTTGGACTCATATGAAGAGGGGTAAAGGTTCTGTATTGGTTTTTGGCTGGGCCGGTGGGTATTGAGGCTGCACCAGTGAATGGATCGGCTATCTTGGTTATTGTGGTAATGATACTGATCTTGGCAGGCCTAGGAATAGTTCTATTGCTAGCATTGGTACCCCTAGTAAACTGCCTCTTTGCTAGTTCACTTGTTCCTTGGATAATTCCCTTCTTAAAAGCGCTCTCAATTTGAACTCCCAATTCATGCAAAGTAGCAAAAGTAGATAGTGGCACGACTATCATCCTTTGTAACATGTGTGGTTCAAGGTTCTAAACTACCAACTGAACCTGTTTCCTCTTTAAAGGCCTGTTTCTCATTTGGCTTGCCTTTCCCTTCACCTAGCAAAGAAGTAGATAAAGGGTTCCTTGGGATTTTGAGTGGTTGGCTCCATATCACTGATCATTACCTCTATAGCGATCCCGGGTTTACCCCTTGTTGTACAGTGATTCGGATTTATGTCCGTGGGTGTTAGAGGTTGTTTGAACCTTGGTTGCGTCCTTTTAGACTTTGTATTTGGGTTATAGGACGTGTTGGGCGGGTTCGTTTTGGCTTGGTTGTGTTTGGAGCTAAGTGTTGGTGCCCAGAATTTTGCTCCTTCGCTCGAGCGAGGAGTTTGTCGCTCGAGCGAGCGTGGTTTCTTGTGTCTGGTGGGTCGAGCCAGGGTGGCGTCGCTCGAGCGAGCGACTGCGTCTAAGTCAGACCTGAGAGCTTTGTTTCTTCGCTCGAGCGAGCTGTCCGTCGCTCGAGCGTGCGTCTAGTTGCAGTTGCAACCTGAAGGCTTGCATTGGCTCGGCGAAGCTTTTCTTCGCCGAGCGAGCCTGGTCGATGGTTGGCTCGGCGAAGACTTTGGCTCGAGCGAGGGTAGCTTTGAGGCGGTGATGGGTGTTTCAGGTTCGGTCGCCGGCGACGGGTCTTCGCCCGAGCGAGCCTGGTGTATATCAGTAGGCAGCAGCGGGGAGAACTTCACTTTTTCTTCTTCTTTCATTTTGGAACCTTAGCGGTAATTCTCTCTCTCTAAACATATATTCTCTCTAGGATTTCATCTCTCTCTAGTGTGGATCTAACCTAAGTCCTTTGTTAATAAGTTAGAGGGTGGTGAGATCTTCGCTTTTAATCAAAAAGTTGGGATTTGGAGCACTTTGGATTTTGGTCATCATCTCCGTTGGGGCTCGAATTTCGAGGTAGGGATATCCTACTCCTCCTTATGGTCTTTGTCTTTAAATTTTAGCATTTGGGTATGTTGGGGGTGGTTATGCGTAGTTTTGAGAAACTTTGGGGCCTTTTGTGCAATTTTACAAAAGTTGGGGTTTTGTTTAGGAATGAGCTTTGTATGCATGTTTGGCATAGGAAAGGGAGTAAATGACGATTGTAAATGAAAATGGAGCCTTAGGGTTGTTTTGTGAATTATGGTAATTTGCCCTAATTGGTTTAATTAATTAATGTATATAATTAATTAAAGAGAATGAGGAATTGGATTGAATATGTGGAAATTGAGAATGTACGGGGTTAAAGGGTGTAGTTGAATCATGTATTACTCACCTGATTGAAATATGGTTATATTATCCATTTGTGCATTTATTTCCTGTTTAGAAATAACTGCTTTGGCTACCGGTGGAGGGTAGTGTTGATTGTTGTAGACAATGCATGCTGATTAGGCAAACTAAACCTAATCGAGTGGAAATGTCATAGAGTATGACGAGGGATCGAATACATTGATTTTATGTATTGATTGAATGCGTA
The DNA here is from genome assembly GCA_025200525.1 of Camellia lanceoleosa. Lineage (NCBI taxonomy): Eukaryota > Viridiplantae > Streptophyta > Magnoliopsida > Ericales > Theaceae > Camellia > Camellia lanceoleosa. The sequence goes on along the minus strand of JANUSC010000161.1, from coordinate 216,560 downwards.
TATGGTTATGTGTTTATATGCATTGTTTGTGTTTGTGTATGGGAGGAGATAGGGGATGTACTCCACGGTTTAGGGGAAGATGGGGGATGTACCTCTAAACCGGTTAATCTGATGGCTAGGGGAAGATGGGGGATGTACCTCTAGGCCATTGAAAAATATTGGATGTAGCTTATATGCTTGTCCATGGAAAATATTGGATGTAGCTTATATGCTTGTCCATGGAAAATATTGGATGTAGCTCATATGCTTGTCCATGGAAAATATTGGATGTAGCTTATATGCTTGTCCATGGAGAAATATTGGAAATAGCTCATATGCTTTTCCATGGAGATGTGTTGAAGTGTTGTTTGTTGATATGATATAGCACTAACATGTATATCATTATTGTTTTGGGAAGTACGGAAGTGTATGGATTGATTTGATATAGCACTAAAATGTATATCGTTATCAATTGTGAAGTATAGAAAATGTTTCTATGTTAAGTTGATACAACACCAACATGTGTGTCATAAGTAAAGAATGAAAGTGGTTTATGTGTTAGTGATATAACGCGAAAAGGTTTTGGCCAGATCTTTGAGCCGTGTTTTCAAACTCTTGTTGAAAAAGAAATGGAAAGTGAATTGGTACTTAGGCTGGGTTGTCTTGAAATGGTAAAAGAATGTAAGTGTTGTCTCAGAATGTATAAGTGTAGGCCATCTGTTGATTGCTAATGTTTTAGGCATTGTTCATAGTTGGTTTAGTGTATTTCTACTGGGCTGTGGCTCACCCTATATGGGAACATCATTTTCAGGTACAGGGAGCATGCCACCTCCAAGGATATCGCTTGAGAGGCTAGAGGCAGGCAGATGATTGTGGTTTTGACTGTATTTTGTTTTAATTACATGTAATATCAAGCCAAGGGCTTTTCATGTATTTGAGTTAGTACTCTTCTGTTTGTAACCAAGTGTTAGCTTGGAAAGATGTAAGCCCATGGGGCGTTTAATTCTGTTGATTAACCTGTAAAGATGTTTATCCTTTGTATCAATGTATGTATAAATGGATGGGTTTTCTGTTATTATTTTGAGGGCGTTACAACTTGGTATCAGAGCGTACCGGGTTCGAATACTTTGGGTACGTGGGAAGTGATTAGGATCACAATGGGTTTGTCTCGCTTGTTAGAGACTTAGATGTAATGTTATGTGCCTGTATGATGACATGTTTATGTGGCTATTTGGGTATGGGATTTGGTTTCTAGGATGTTGATTGGATCCTTGGGTTTCTGGGAGTCCTGTTGGAAAGGCACCTGATCAATGCCGTTTCTAACTGGAACTCTGGTAACTCCTTGGGACTATCATTATCCGGAAATGAAATTCGTAAGTGCTTATATGTTTATGTGCTTACGTGGAGTGAATTACATTTGTCCATGCATTAGGACGCGAATGTTTAGTTTCGGCGCATTTATGAATGTGCTAATACCTTTGTTATCTTTTACTAGGATGCCTAGGCGAGGCAGTTGTGATTTCCCTCCTTCCGCCGAAGAGCTGCGGAAACAATTTGTGGCGTTACGCCAAGGTACTACACCTTTGGCGCAGTTTGAGAGATGGTTTGCTAACCTGTCGAGGTTTGCTCCAGAGTTGGTTGAGACGGAAGAGTTGCGTTGTGCGGAGTTTGAGAGTAAGTTGTGTGATGATATCCGGGTGAGGATTGCGGGGTCCTGGCATAGGAGTTATAGTGTGCTTGTTGGGGCGGCTGCTCATGTAGAGGCTGCGGTGTTAGCAATGGGGCAGAGTGGGGAGGAAGCCATTTCGGCGACTCCGGTGACTCGGGGTGTTGGTAGGCCTTTGAAGAGGCAGAGGGGTTTAGACCTGCAGCAGGGAGGTTGGGCTAGAACTACTCTTCCAGTGACGGATTTGGGTTCGGGAGCAAGCGAACAGAGGGGTGTTATTTGTTTCAGATGTGGTCTCATGGGCCACAAGGTTTCGGTTTGCCCACATAGGACGGGGGCAAGGGTAGCAGACCAACCAGTATTTGTCCCATCAGGATTGGCAAATCCCCCGGGTGTTGCAGCGACAGAAAGTCCAGTGGGGATGCAATTGTTGGAGCCTTCGTCACCAGACTTGAACGAGCTCGTGCTCAGGAGCCAAGCATTTGTTGGGTGTGTAAGCAGCCGGGCCATCTTCAACGTTTTTGTACCCGGCAGGGGGCTTCTTTAGGGACCTTGCAGCCTAGTCAGGCTCAGTTTCTTTCGACTAGGCAGGGGCAGTATCGTTTTGAGGGACTAGCAGGCCAGATTCCGAGGGCCTCGGGAGAGTCGAGTTTCCAAGTTCCAGTTGGGGAGGTTGATAGTTGTTCTCGGTGTGGGCAGAGGGGGCACGTTGGTAGTACTTGTCCGTGGCTCAGAACTCAGAGGGTCATCTTGTGTTTGGAGATGACCAATTTTGTCGGTCCAAATGAGGGACGATAGGGGTGGTAATACCGAGGATTGGTTCTGCTTTTGACCGATCCGCTTTTGTAACTGTGGTTTATCGCTTTTGTAATCTTTGGGTTGTGTAACCGTGTGTTGGAGGTTTGTTGTATAACCCAAGTGTTTGGGAATGTTGAAACACTTGAACCGTTTGTTTAACTATATGTATGTATGCTCTGTTTGTTGATTTCCCTGGACTGGATGCATGTGAGCGTGTCATAGCTCACGAGTGTTCTTGATGTAACAAGTTGAGGTGAGACCGAAAAGGTGAGTAGTTAATACATTTTCATGCGAGAGACCTGATTTGGGCAAAGTAAGGGCTAAGGAGCCATGTTTTCTAAAAGTTGTGGACCACCGAGGAGTGTGTGTGTTAGTCAAGGTACTGGTGGGGCGAGAGCTGTTTCACTTGCCAAGTGTGTAACCCATTTATGATTTTGTCAGGGTTAGATCGGTACCTTCGTGGCGATTAGCATTACCGAGAATGTAGGAGCACTTTTGTGGTTGTTTTGAATGAGGGGATGTTAGTCCCTGTATTCGGTGATAGCTGTTATGCTAGGAGTGGTATGTTGTGAGTAGCTGGTGCTATGTGTTGGGCAGTGGGAAATAAGAGTTTCCTAAGTTCTTTATGTGACTCGAGGGTGATAGATTTGTACCTCAGTTTTGACCAAGTCAGGAGGTATTGTTAGAAGGGTTGATTGGGTGTATAACCTGTAGTTGAGGTGTGACCCGTGAATAGAGTCACAGTGGTGTGAGATTGGCAGACTCAAGTATGTCTTAATGACGAGGGGGGGAGTGAGGACTTGTACTCCTCCGAGAGGTTCGAATGGTGAGTAGTGAAAGCCGAGTTGGCGGCGTCTGTTAAGGCTGGGTTAGTCCATGGTGGTTGTCGGGCGATAGCATTGGCTAGTGGTTTGGCACGGAAATTGGGTGTCATGGTTGTACTCTCGAGGTGGAGGGTGAGACCTCTAAATGAGGGGGTTTTGCAGGGTGTGATGCATGATGATGAGTGGTCGGTATGTTGTGTTTGGGTGATATTTAGAAAGGAGTTGGACATAGGTGTCCGTCGTCCAGGTCGGATAGTGGTAACACAAGTGAGGTGGTAAGGTTGTGAAGAGTGACTGAGGCACACAGTCAGAATCAGTTCGGTTTGTTTAGTTCCTACTTGTGCGTGGCAAGGCACGAGGGTGTGTGCTGTTATTCGTTGGGACGTTACGTTGTTGGGACTTCCAGTGTTAGGGGAGTCTCTCTCTGTGCACGTGTTGTTGGGAGTATCGCGTCATTCCGTGAGTATGACGGGTGTTGTGAATTGGCCTTATTGTGACTCGCTTGGAGTGTCAAGTGTTGAACACCGGTTAGCATATGGTTAGCAGTCGTGGCGTAGAGGATGTCTCAGGACGCTGTAGTGATAGTATGTGCATTACTATTGTCGTTGATTTTGGGTCTATGTGATTAGACCTTTCCATTTGTTGAGGTGTTGTGAAAACACAGTGGGGTTAGCGAAGCCACTGGGGTGGGAGAGGAATCTCTGGAGCCATTATGGGCATTTGCGTATATATTATATCTTTAATGTGATGTGCATATTATAGGTATTGTGGTTTATGGTCATACTGTGGGTTATACCATGAGAATGAAATTGTATTTAGCATTGTATATGTTAAATGTGTGGTAGAAATGCAAGTGTGTCACTAGCATCGAATGGATTATGGAATTGCGGGTTATACATGATAGAAATTTTTGAATGAAAAGAAATGCATGTTATGGATGCGTGTGGTGGTATATATATATGTGAATTGTCTCGTGAGTAGGGACGGGGTAACCAGTAGTGGGTCTGATGGGCTAAATCAGATGAAAATGATTGGGTTGTGAGCAGCATCATGTTTTTGAAAAATGTCTACAAAACTCTGGAAATTCGCATGGGAAGTGCAAAAATAAATTTCAAAATTTTTAACATTTAAAAGTTTGGTTATTTTTCCGAAAATACTTTTTGAACCAGAGAAATTTTTATATGCTCAGATAAACCGATATGTTAATTGTTCCATTCAGTATTGTGGTTGTTGAGTTGTTGAGTTGTGACTTAGCTTTAAGAGCTAGTCGGTTGTTTTGGTGGTTTATCTCGGAAGAGATTGGGTTTTGTTGAAGTTTCGTATGCCGGGGGTGTCTTCTGTTGGGGCATGTATCCTCGTTTAGTCCTTTCCTAGTGTGAGGGACGAATAGGACACCAGTTGAGAGATTGACTTCTTGTATTAAGGGGTTGGTGATCAGTTGGCCTTAGTGTTGGCGTTACCTTAATTTCGGGGACGAAATTCTTTAAGGGGGGGAGGTTATAGCGATCCCGGGTTTACCCCTTGTTGTACAGTGATTCGGATTTATGTCCGTGGGTGTTAGAGGTTGTTTGAACCTTGGTTGCGTCCTTTTAGACTTTGTATTTGGGTTATAGGACGTGTTGGGCGGGTTCGTTTTGGCTTGGTTGTGTTTGGAGCTAAGTGTTGGTGCCCAGAATTTTGCTCCTTCGCTCGAGCGAGGAGTTTGTCGCTCGAGCGAGCGTGGTTTCTTGTGTCTGGTGGGTCGAGCCAGGGTGGCGTCGCTCGAGCGAGCGACTGCGTCTAAGTCAGACCTGAGAGCTTTGTTTCTTCGCTCGAGCGAGCTGTATCCGCCGCCGAGCGTCTAGTTGCAGTTGCAACCTGAAGGCTTGCATTGCTGGCTCGAGCGAGCTTTTCTTCGCTCGAGCGAGCTTCTGGGTCGGTGGTTGGCTCGAGCGAAGACTTCTTGGCTCGAGCGAGGGTAGCTTTTGAGGCGGTGATGGGTGGTTTTCAGGTCAGTCGCTGAGCGACGGGTTCGCCGAGCGAGCCCGTGTATATCAAGAGGGCAAAGGAGAACTTCACTTTTTCTTCTTCTTTCATTTTGGAACCTTAGCAGCCGACTCCCTCTCTCTCTCTAAACATATATTCTCTCTAGGATTTCATCTCTCTCTAGTGTGGATCTAACCTAAGTCCTTTGTTAATAAGTTAGAGGGTGGTGAGATCTTCGTTTTAATCTGAAAAAGTTGGGATTTGGAGCACTTTGGATTTTGGTCTTCATCTCCGTTTGGGCTCGAATTTCGAGGTAGGGATATCCTACTCCTCCTTATGGTCTTTGTCTTTAAATTTTAGCATTTGGATATGTTGGGGGTGGTTGCGTAGTTTTTGAGAAACTTTGGGGCCTTTTGTGCAATTTTACAAAAGTTGGGGTTTTGTTTAGGAATGAGCCTGTATGCATGTTTGGCATAGGAAAGGGAGTAAATGACGGATTGTAAATGAAAATGGAGCCTTAGGGTTGTTTTGTGAATTATGGTAATTTGCCCTAATTGGTTTAATTAATTAATGTATATAATTAATTAAAGAGAATGAGGAATTGGATTGAATATGTGGAAATTGAGAATGTACGGGGTTAAAGGGTGTAGTTGAATCATGTATTACTCACCTGATTGAAATATGGTTATATTATCCATTTGTGCATTTATTTCTGCTTTAGAAATAATCGCTGGCTACCGGTGGGGGGTGGTGTTGATTGTTGTAGACAATGCATGCTGATTAGGCAAACTAAACCTAATCGAGTGGAAATGTCATAGAGTATGACGAGGGATCGAATACATTGATTTTATGTATTGATTGAATGCGTATATGGTTATGTGTTTATATGCATTGTTTGTGTTTGTGTATGGGAGGAGATAGGGGATGTACTCCACGGTTTAGGGGAAGATGGGGGATGTACCTCTAAACCGGTTAATCTGATGGCTAGGGGAAGATGGGGGATGTACCTCTAGGCCATTGAAAAATATTGGATGTAGCTTATATGCTTGTCCATGGAAAATATTGGATGTAGCTTATATGCTTGTCCATGGAAAATATTGGATGTAGCTCATATGCTTGTCCATGGAAAATATTGGATGTAGCTTATATGCTTGTCCATGGAGAAATATTGGAAATAGCTCATATGCTTTTCCATGGAGATGTGTTGAAGTGTTGTTTGTTGATATGATATAGCACTAACATGTATATCATTATTGTTTTGGGAAGTACGGAAGTGTATGGATTGATTTGATATAGCACTAAAATGTATATCGTTATCAATTGTGAAGTATAGAAAATGTTTCTATGTTAAGTTGATACAACACCAACATGTGTGTCATAAGTAAAGAATGAAAGTGGTTTATGTGTTAGTGATATAACGCGAAAAGGTTTTGGCCAGATCTTTGAGCGTTTTCAAACTCTTGTTGAAAAAGAAATGGAAAGTGAATTGGTACTTAAGCTGGGTTGTCTTGAAATGGTAAAAGAATGTAAGTGTTGTCTCAGAATGTATAAGTGTAGGCCATCTGTTGATTGCTAATGTTTTAGGCATTGTTCATAGTTGGTTTAGTGTATTTCTACTGGGCTGTGGCTCACCCTATATGGGAACATCATTTTCAGGTACAGGGAGCATGCCACCTCCAAGGATATCGCTTGAGAGGCTAGAGGCAGGCAGATGATTGTGGTTTTGACTGTATTTTGTTTTAATTACATGTAATATCAAGCCAAGGGCTTTTCATGTATTTGAGTTAGTACTCTTCTGTTTGTAACCAAGTGTTAGCTTGGAAAGATGTAAGCCCATGGGGCGTTTAATTCTGTTGATTAACCTGTAAAGATGTTTATCCTTTGTATCAATGTATGTATAAATGGATGGGTTTTCTGTTATTATTTTGAGGGCGTTACAACCTCCATCTGAGTATTGTAGGAATACTGATTAACAAATCCCTTAAATAGGTCTTCCCAATTCCGCTTGGTCGAGTCTTCCAATTTGGCATACTTGCCACTTCTAATAAGGTCTTTCCGAATAATGACAATTTCTAAGCCCGTATCAAGTCGATTGGTTTCAAGATATCCGAAAAGAGACTGATGTGGACGATAGGATCTCTGCTTCCATCAAATCTATCAATGTGCAGCATTTTGAACTTTTCTGGCAATCTTATAGAAGCCTCAGTATAACCGTCTTCAATGTTCGGGATGGAATTAAATCCTTGAGATTTCTTAAGCATCTTTTTTGGCCTGGCAATTTTTATCATGGCAGGATCAATGCCATTGATGTTGAAATGAGGAAGTCCTCTGTGAGGCTGTGCCAGAGGTCTGAAAACTTGAGCTTGTGCTAACATCTCTTGGGGATCCGAAACTTGGAGGTTTTCAGCTTGCAGAGGTGGATCAAGATTTAGCTGGGCAGTTAGGACTGGATATGTGGTAGATGCTGATGCCCTAGATAGGTGTCACATTTCAGCGATAGTCAGATCTTGCACAGCTATTCTCTGATTCAGTGTATCCACAGACTGTTGAAAGGCTATCATCATAGCCGTAACTTCTTCCGAACTTTGTACCATTACAAATCTAAGCAAGTCAGATATTGTGTACTAAGTAGGTGGGAATGAACGGGTGATTGATAAATACTCTGTACTGGTGATAATTGCCTGGTTCTTCTTCTCTAAACAATTGGTAGGAGAGAGACCAACACTGGTTGGCCGTCAATTAGATCCTGGATTTCGCAAAGCCTACCGGCGTAAGTCCACAAAACTTGGGAGATATCTGGTCTCTCTGAAGCTATGATTGCAAGACTACCTAGCAAAAGAAATAAAGAAAAAGACAAGCAATAAGCAAAAATCGGACAACACCTCGGCCCGATTTGCAATAGATATGATCATAGCTGTATGATCGTACTCTTCACTGAATTCTGCCCCACAAATTGATATCAATTGTACCACTGATATGAAGCACCCTTGTACAGTTTCACTGTAGAGCACATACCTGGTAAAGAGAGCCAAAACATGCCTATGAGAGGGGATAGGGTTACCAAAGTGTCTTGGCTTGGGAACTTAGGTATGAGAGGGAAGGTCATGAATTGAGCACCCCACTCACCCGATCAAAGATCAGCCTCTACTATTCATGATGTGATTTTTATGTACATTATATGCACTTGTTTTGATTATTAATATGCTAACTTACTATGTGAAGCACACAAATATTGACTATGCCACTTACTTTGGAATGTTTTGATTTGATGTTTGTTTGAAAAAGAGTTTTGAATATGCGCTACTTGAATGAAAACCGAGCTCATATGTGCATTTATCAAAGTCGTTCCAACCTAAGCGGAATAGCCTTCATCTACAGGCATTCAAAGAGGTATTTCAATTAAGCACGTAGCCTCATGGTAGTATGCTTGATATGGAAACACAAACAAACATGCAATATGCTAAAGCAAAAATGTTCACCCAGTACTCAACCGAGGTAAGCCAAAGAAAGAAAATTTTAGAAAAATGCATGCTCCTAATATGCAAAGTGACTAATGCAACACATACCAAATGTAACTACAAGGTTCAGCCTTTTAACACGTCATATGGATTAACTCAAAGCATACGGTGGTGCACGTATTCAAGTAAGAAATGACAGTGATATTAGAATGATGAACCGAACCCAATGTATGTAAAAATAGATACAGCTCTAGGAGTTTGTCCTGAATGAACTGGTTGATGTGTCTACCTCTAGCCTCGTCCTGGCTGAAACCTCAAAACACTAGTCGTTCCGGTAAGCTGGGGACAAAATTTCTTCATATGACCCGACTGGCCACATTGATAACAAATGGGTGTTTGACCTCCTCCCAAGGCCAAGTTTAGAGAACGAGTAGAAGGTTGTCGTGGTTGATTACCTTTCGTGGACATGTAACGGACTTCTGTCCCTGCTCACCACACCGATAATAAGTGATTCCACTTTGCCCCGTACTATCCGTACTCTTTCCCAGCATAAGATTTGATGATGCGGTCGGTAACGGTGGCAGATAAGAAGATGTAGAACTCTTCGGCTTCTTAGATGCCATAGAACCCACTCAAGATTCAGTAAACCCTTATCTTTTAAGCCACCATATTTTTTCCTACCCTTCAAGCATACTCTCAACATTTGTTGCGGACTCCACCAATCTATCATAATCTCGGATCATATTTCCCATCATTTTCATCGAAATTCCTGACCTCAGCCTTTTCTCAAACTCTAGACATCTACGCTTTTCAGTAGCCATCAAGTCGGGTGTAAAATGAGATAGACTCGTAAAAGTAGCCTCAAACTCCGCCACTATGGAGTCAGATTCTTCTAGTTCCTCAAACTCTCTACAAACATTGCCTCATAGTGGGAGGGAGGTTTTCTCCTGAAAGGCATGAGAAAATGCCTCCCAAGTATGTTCAATTTGATCATTAACATATTTCCACCATTGGCCGACATCCCATTTCAATTGATAACTAGCAAGTGCCACCTGAAGTTCACCATCCCAAATATCTAAAATCACAAAAGATTTGGTGATTTGCTCAAGCCATTCATTCGCCTTTAACGGTTCAGCACCCCTGATAAACTTGACAGGGTTTGAGAGGAAAAATTCCTTCTTCAGGAATGAAACTCTAGTCTCTCCTTTAATTGTTCTAGCAGCATGTTTAGCTCTAAGAATATCCATTGACTCCATAAGGGCTTCGGCCATCTCTCGAGCCAGCCCTCCCATAGCTCTTGGGCCAGTGGAGCGGTCACATTGTTTTGACCCACTCCCTCTTTTTGAGGAGGGATCTTAGGTTGAGCCAGGATATCCCGACCACCTCGATGAGGCTTGCCACGACCCCTAATATAGCTTGCTTTTCGTGCTCCTTCCGGATACGACTAGCCCTATAGTTTGAACTCCCGTGGTTCTGAATCTAATTTCATGAGTGCAATGTGAAATAGATAAAAACAAATGAGTCTAAATCTGGCAAATCTTTTAGAAAATCGATTTTGAATCAAAATGCCAAAAATGTATTACTTTTCCAGATTTCAGAGTCGCCACCTAAATATTTTGGAGAAATTTAGAAAACCCGAGACTCATGCTAAAGGCAACTTATCCGTCATCACCAAAGTGTCTCGGCTCAGGAACTTATGTACGAGAGGGAAAAGTCATGAATTGAGCACCCTACTCGCCCGATCAAAGATCGACCTTTACTAATCATGATGTGACTTTTATTTACATTATATGCTCTTGTTCCGATTATTAGGCTAATTTACTATGTGTTGCACACAAGTATAGACTAATTTGCAAAAGTTGGAACACTTTGATTTCATGTTTATTTGAAAATTGTTTTGAATATGTACCACTTGAAAATGAAATCTCATATGTTCATTACTCAAATTATTCCAATTTAAGCAATTTGTCTTTATCCACAGCCATTCAAATCGGTATATCACTTAAGCACTTGGCCTCATGGAAAACATGCTTGATGTGGCAACAATCACATACATGCTCTATGCTAAAGCAATAAGTGCTCACCTAGTACTCCAAAGACAAGCCATGCAAAGCAAAATAATTAGAAAGCATGCATGTTCCCAACGAATGTAACTTGACTAATGCAAGACATGCAAGATGCAACTTAAATAGACTCAGCTACTAACATGGCATGTGAATTGATTTGATAACAAGTGGTTTAAGCACGTTTTCAAAGAAGTAATAAATAACAATGTGAGTTAAAACGATGCGCCGAGCCTAATGCATGGAAGACAATAGATGCAAATCATGAGAAACGCTAAGTAAACATGATGTTCTATATTATCCATCATAAGCAAGTAAATAAAAGAGAGAAAGATGTGGGGTTGGAAAATATGCACATTATTACAAGTTTGCCCTCACGCAGGAGGGTCCGAATGAATGAATTAGCTAAACTACTTAACTAATTATTACAACACCGAATTAAACTAACTATTCTAGCTAATTAAATAATTACAATCTAATTAATTAATTACAACACAAAATTAACTAGCTACTTTAACTAATTAATTCAAATTAACTAATTAACTAACCAATTAGTTACATTAAGGAATTAATTAACTAAGTAATTAAGTACAAGTCGTACAACATAAGAAAAAAAAATTAACAGGTCCTGAGGATCAAAGAAATGACCTATGCATGCACATGAATTTCTCCCTCGATAATGCCTCTACACTGTTTTGCACCTCAACCTTTGCTCTGCTCTGTGAAGAAAGTGGTACAGCTTGGCTGAAAAAGGTAGCCAGCAGGCCAAAAGTGGTAGGCAACCTGCCCACTAATAATGGCCTGCCATATAGTAAAGGTGGCCTGCCGGCCACTAATATTGGGTTTCTCCTGATGCAACAGAAAAAAAAAATAAATAAATAAAAAATAGAGCACAAACGAGCATTCTCAGGGGATGTTTGTCCACCCTGTCTCTCCTTATCATCACACAGGTCAAAAGAGGTATAGGCTTGATTTGCAAACCATCAATCGATGCAAATTCATTGCATGATGGCCTATGAACCAAGGGACACAATTTCAATAAATGCACAATGAAATACCCATGAACCTCTTCCCTATCATGATATTAATCAAGGGAAATAGTTGACATCGACTCTTGAACCGTTTTCATCACTAACAAGTATGAAAGGACTCAAGACTCATTGGGTTCAATTAACATCCGATTGAACCAAAACTATTTTATTATCTTTCTCCATTTTAAGCCATTGATTACCCGTTTTAATTACCTTTCCATTCATTAGTCATTTTAGTCCAAAATGAGCATTAAGTCCAGTAAAGGAGGGAAGTGTAGAACCAAGGGTTGTTTTAGGCATGAGAGTGAGATCATACCATTGGTAATGAAACTCCGAAGAGATTAAACCATTAAGCACAAGATCACCTCTCAAGCTTAAACAACACTCATTTTGAAGCAACTCTCAAAACAAAGAGAAAAAGCCAAGAAAAGAGGGGGAGTGTAGAGGTGATTAGAGGTGAACACAAGTATGGAAAGTATAAAATAAATGCTATCAACTCAAATAGGTTGGTGGCTAATGGCTAAAACACCAAACCTATGAGGACTATTACACAACAAGCATGCTAAACAAAGCACAAATAAAATGAACAACATAAAAAAGTCCTAAGAAAGCTCAAAATAGCACTGAAATTCACATGGAAAGGCTTGAAAAAGTAAGCTATAATATTAAGGAAATTAAGCTAATAAACAAGAACAAGGAGGGGAGGCTAACCCCTCCATTTTTGGGGCTTCAAAACACCATTCTTAGCCTCTGAAAACCTCTGAAATTCAGTGGTAAAAAGCTCAAAAACAGTTGATGAAAAGATGGGAAACACAAGAGTAAAAGCTTAAGAGGTAAGGTTCAAAGAAGGGTAGTTAACCTCTCTACCTTTGATAGCTTTTAACCACAAGTTTTAGCCCAGAAACACAGTTGAAAAAGAGCCCAAAAAATAGTAAGGAAAGGTAGAGGAGAAGTAGTGTAGAGAAGGCCAAGGTTATACCTCTTGAAGAGGAATAACACCTTTGTTCACAAACCAACAAGTTCTTACTCTCAAGAGCTGAGATTTGAGCTCAAGGACCTCAGCAAGGAGAGCCAAATTTTTGGTTTAGGAAGTGTAGAGAGAGTGTGCATAGGTTGCAAGATAGATAGAGAGAGAGAGAGAGAGAGAGAGAGTGCTATGCAAGTTTTGGAGTCTTATGAATTTTTTCTAACCTAATTTCAAGAGAGAAGGTAATCTATATATAGAAAAACATGTGTGTATGTTGGAAATATCTGTATATAGACAGCTGATGCAGTGCATGCACCTGTGGAAACAACTAGCAACAAATATCTACAAAAATCTGAGTCTTTACACAAGTGGCCGGCAGGCCACTAGTGGGCAGCCAGACAAAAATCTGCTTCCAAGCTCGACTTCAAACGGGAATATCTCCGTCATCTGGACTCGGTTTTAAGTGATTCTTGAGTCTAAATTAAAGCCCCAGAAGTCTACTTTCCAATGGTTTGGCCTCAAATCTAAATTCCAAGTGTTCAAAGAGATATGCCTAATTTAGTGAAGGCTACTCATTTTTATCTTAACAGTTTGATGCCCAACCGTATCCCCAACTAGTTTTCTTCCCTCCCTTCCTATTTTCTCCAGCTCCAAACCAATAAATAAGATGTTTTTAAATATTTTGCAAAGTGTTCACCTCCCTTCCATTTATGTCCACTTTGTCCTTACTCAGTTTACCGAAAAGTGTAATATTTTAAACGAAATGTGAGCATCAAAACATCGTAGAAACATTTGGAAAAATATTTTGAAAAAGATGGTTAAGGTCTAAAATAGTTTTGATAAAAAAAGGGGTGTAAGGTTGGGATTTAGATGCTTTTCTTGCTGAAGAAATCGAAAGTCTGTACAAGATAACTTTCATCATCGTGTGATCAACCTGAGACATCCAACTCTTAAGGGCTTTCAAAAATGGGGTGTCTACAATTGCACCTCTTTGACAGAGCATAAAGTCATGAAATGACATGAGTGAATGTCAAAGTCCGGAGACGATCCATTTTGACAAGGCCGTAAGACTTGGGCAAACAAACAAAATGCAGATGTAGTTGGTTAAACCTAAGGGTTGCCTATGTATCCCGTTGCAAGGAATCAAACCAGTGTAGTTCAGGGGTAGGATGCAAATGATACATAATGCAATGCAAAGGATATAAAATGTAACAAAATAAGCAAACCACAAACAGTGCAAAACACACGAATACCATAAAGGAATGGAGATGCAAATCGAACTACATTTTATATAGAAAAGTGTGGTCACGAGCCAAACGACGGCTAACACAGGCTAAGTGCCTACACCCTCAATATTGGCCTTAGCACAACATAGGTGCATACATATAACATAACCATGTTTCAACGTAAAGGGGGTGTGAGCACATACAAAACTATGTTTTTGGCAAAAAGAATACAAATAATTGGGTGGTATGATATAAGTGAGGAATGATCTGCTAGGAAAAGATAATGATCCTAAATGCTGAATGCAACAAAACAAAGTATGATGCAATGGATGAAGTGAATAAGGGGCGCATGTCGAAGAACGTCTTACCTAGAAAAGGCATGGACACAAAACAAACCTTGTCTAACACAAAAAAGGTGTTCACACCCTCAATACTGGCCTCAGCGCAGCATGGGTACTTACACATGACATAACCATGTTTCAACGAGGAAAAGGTATGAGCCTATGCTAGACTATGCTTAACATGGAAAGGATACATGTGATAAAATGGATAATTTAGTAGATGCATGCAATAAATTCTATATGAAATGTGATAAAGGTGATGTAATAAACAATAACTATGATGTAGTAGTTGGGAAGCGGAGACCTAGAGAGTACCTGACAAGGGCAATTGGTGATGACTCACCTTATGCTATTGGGGACCTTCCTCTTCTTATTGATTTGAAGACTTCTTCCTGCACCTTGCGCTTCCAAACCACGGGTACTACTTTTTTCCCTGGCTATGTTTACAACTTTCCCTATTCTCCAATAGGGTGACAGATTAGGTTAGTTCAGTATCTAGAATTGAGGCGCATACAAGCTACCTCAACCTATGGGGCTACCATACATATTTCAAGCCAAGGATACACCCCTGGGTATTTAAACCAAACTTTAGTCTCAGAAATCTTGAACCTTTGCATTTTATGCCTCGGCCATTCGAACTCCAGTTTCCACCGTCTTAGTTGATCTCCTAGAAACTCACTACAAACACAGTCAGGTGGCTATACAAGACCATCGAAAATCTTTTGGACACGACAAACACCAAAGGAATTGCACCTTTAGAGGATTTAAGGTCTTGTGGACCCTGTGAGTGCACAAGATAGTGCGGGTGAGGTGCACAAGACAGTGCAAGGTGAATGAATGCACAAAACAATGTGATGCAAGGTGAATGTACAAAATAGTGCTGTGGAGGTGCACAAGACAGTGCGGTGCAAGGTCAAATGCACAAGATAGTGCGATACAAAGTGCACAGTATAGTGCGATACAGGGTGCACAAAATAGTGCGATATATAGTGAACAGGCTAGTGCAATGCAAGGTGTACAAAACAGTGCGATATAGGGTAAAAGATGCATGATATGTAGAGGAGAATAAGTAGTACTCAACGTAATGCGTCATGTACGTTATGAAATGAGTGTAGGGAAACTTGCCACAACTTATTGAAATGTAACACAAAAGGAGGCAGCTTGGCAAAACTCTGTTAAGTACAAAACAAAGTCAAGAGCAAGAGCAACCAATCACACAATTCAAATCAACCAGAGTGTATGAGTATGCATGCATAAAGCACATGTATTAATAAGAGGAAAGATGCCAATCCCAAGAGAGTTTTGAAATGGTTGGAGACAACTTTCGAAAGCTAAATCATATCAGAATCATTATGGGGGTGAGCTACCCAAACCCGAGGAAAAGTGCCCAACAAGTGGCTTTAAGCGGGTGGAGAGAAAGGTTGGATCCATGCCCCTTGTTCAATTGATGACCCGATTAGATGCACTGAAAATTGCCCCTAGTGTTCAGTCACCGGCCAGTGGTTGGGTTCATGCCCCTTGTTCAATGGATGGTCATATCAGATGTACTGAACATTGCCCCTAGCATCCAGTTATTGGCCACCGTTTTCAACATTATGTAGGCACATGCGATGGGGATCATCAGATCTCGGAACAGTTGTCAACCCATCAAACTCATGCTTCTCTTCTTTCTGGACATGTTGAGAACTTACTCCAGTCCCCCCCAAAGTAGTGTCGGATTCCTCATATATACTTTGTAATGATCATGAATGTGTTGCCTCTTGTATAGGCACTCTTAGTTTGTTTATGAATTCCACACATGGACTGGTTTTTGAGTCCGAAACGAACATTCGTGTATGGAATTTTGACCATGCCACTCTGTTGAACTTGAGCGACAGACATGGTATGGTGACTCAATGAAGAGCACAGATCGAGACAAACACCAGGCGCGGCACAACATAACTTACAACTGACCCAAAAGCAAAAAAAGACTCAAGGTAACTGATTATTCATAGTGTCCTTAGTATTACTTATGTTCCATTTAGAAATCAATTTCACAAAACCCTACTTTTGTTTCCTTTTTGTTGCTCAAGTTAGAGATTCTACTGATAAGTTCGAGTATTGAAAATTTCTCCACTTGTTGAATCAAGTTAGTTCTTTCTTACCCAATGCAAGTATTTGATATGCACAACAGTCGATGTAGCTCATGGATTGATACGAAGCTGACGACATGAATTAGGTAGGATGATCGGGTTGAAATAAATAAGATGGATATGGTTAAGACCGAACTTCAGGATGAAGTTGCCTTTCTATCCCAAGAATGGGAATCAGGTTGACGTAGTTCATGGCTAAGGTTCACTCGGGTATTGACACTCTCTTTTTGCGCTCTAACTTTTGCCAAAGTTGCCCGTTCAGGGATTTTAACCTTGCGAGCTTTGTTTATTTAATTTCTCATTTTCATGCTCTAACTTTTGCCTAGGTTGCCCTTTTGGGTGTTCGGCCTAGAGAGCCTATCAAGTATAGCGTTACAACATTTGCGGTGAATTTGATCAATAGTCATCCTTACCCTAACAATGGAACTGGCTTCGCCATGATTTGAGCTTGGTTCTCCATTCTCTTATGCATGTCTTTTTCCTTTCTTTTGCTTCATTTTCAAAGTTGGTTCTTCTCATGGTACTTCCTCGCATTGGCCTCCCCGAATTTAGACAAAAGTTCATTTCCTCACATTTGATTGGATTTCATTCCAATGGATACCGCTGGCTTGATGGTTGACTTCTTTTCCCTTTTCTTTTTTTCTTTTATTCTGTTTTTTTATTTTCTCCTTTCTTTTCCTTTCTTTTTTTCTTTTTCTTCTTTCCTTCATTTCTTTTCCTTTTTCTTTTTTTCTTTTTCTTTTCTTTTTGGTTTCTTTTATCCATTTCTTTTTGAAATAATGAACATACCAGGGGGAGAAATTCTATGATTTTAAGGTTTGAAAGACGTCATGTGCTTGCCCAAATGATCGCCACGGTGAAGAGAATCCCCAGGACAATGCAGAATACCACGCACAATTCTGAACTTATATTCGTAAGTTTGCAAAAGAACTTTGCACCGGTAATTCAAAATCCACTCAAACCATTAGGGGGATGCTTCTCAACACTCGAATTTATTAATAGAATCTTATTCAAAAAACAATTTCAAAGTTTTCCCACTTTCAAAAGGTCACACATGCATTACTATAAGCACAACAAAATGATCAAAAACTTGACTCCCTCTTTCTTATTATTAAAATAACAAAATGAAGACCTGATGGTACACGGGAGCGACTCAAAGGAAAAGACTCAACTGACGCAGTGACGCAAGAAAAGAAAAAGAAAATAAAACTCACAACACAACTATTTGTAGGACACAACTCAAAACAAAATAAGCATCTCTGAGGCAAAAGGGGGTTTTCACTCGGTGATCAGGCAACGAGGGCTCAAGCGAAATCGGATAAGGCACTCTGGAGTACCGCCAACCTGTCACCTCAGTCAGAAGATCCGGCCATCCAACACTCTGCCTGGTGGGAGGCTTCTCTCTAGCCCCACTCCTTGGTGCTTGGGCCTCGCTCGTCGAGCAAGCATCTGTTGCCCGAGCCCTACTCGTCGAAGGTATATCTGCTGCCTGAGCCCTGCTCATCAAAGAAGCATCTGCTACCCGAGCTCTGCTTGACAAAGCAATATCACATGTCCTCCTCGTGTGAGCAGAAACACCTGTCAGAGGAGGCATCAGGTATGTTTGGAGATAAGTTGTGTAGTCCTCCTCCCTAATGAACCGGTCTGCATCTGCGCCTCGCATGACATTAGTAATCTCCTGAGGAGAGAAACTCTCAGTGGCTTGCATATAAGGCGGGGGCGGTAAAGGGAATGACTATAGTGGTAGGCCAGTGTTTGTCGCATGAAGTGCTCGCCAAGGAACCAGGCTCGACCTACCGGCCCCTCGAGCAGGATCCAATATCGGGAAGCACTCCAAGCGCCAACAAAGTGAAAGCGGGCAAGCCCTGGCATCAATACCCAAGGCTGCCATGCAACCTATAGATAGCAAAGTGCATAGATTGATCAGTTGCCATTAGATATGCAAAATGAATTGAAGCTGAAATCAGAAAAACTGTGAGTTTTGAATTACCTCTATTGTCCTCACTGTGTTGAAGTACTGGCGCAGGTATGGGAGGGTCTCCCGGGCTCTCGGCTGACACCGACTGTCATATCAGTGCGAGTACGATACCTCGAATGGTGTCTCAACCTCTGGCTCAGGGGCAAGCGCTGGGAAATAGGCGTACACGCATAGCTGTGGAAAGCAAAGAGGCGATAGTTAGAATACAGAATACATAGATAATGCAGAAAGCAAAGTATGTGTGCAGAAAATCCAGAAAATGCAAAGAATACAGAATACAGAAAATGTAGAAAGTAAAGTGTGGCACAGTATATAAAGAGTACAAGTGCAGAGCAGAGATTAGACTATATATGTGCAGTGTGCGGTGTGTGCAGTGTACAGAAAGTGCAAAGCAGAAAGCATGGTGAAAATTGTAAAGCTGAAAAGTAAAGCATACCTCCTAGGCTCTCCAATAGCCGCCCACCCTGTTCCCGCTCATGTGGGAGGTCGAGCTCATGTAACAGTAAAGAGTGGCGAGGCTGGTGCCGCCCCAGTTATAGTGACGGACCTGGGATACATCCACTAAACCGCTCAGAAGATATAGCCCAACTGTGTTTGCCCTGTCGGCAAACAATGTAGTGCCAAAGATGAACATCAAGAAACCTCGAGCGTAATGCTCTGTAGCCTACATCGTCGCGGGCTCAGTCTCTCTGAAGTGGTCTGAGAACTAGGTATATTTGACCGTGCCTGATCGAAAGATGGGCGGGTGTGCTCCCAGTAGATAGGTCCAAGAAGCTTCCTACTCACCCATGTTGAAGTCGTATGGAATCGACCGACCTCCCACCTCTAGGCCTGTCAGCATCGCAAAGTCATACGGGGTCATCGTCATGTCCCCGGTGGTAGAGAAATGGAAGGAGTTAGCGGTGTCCTACCATCTCTCTACTAATGCGCATAAGAGGGTCCTGCTCGCCATGAGACACGAGAGCCCCATACAAAATAGGCCAAATCCCGCCTCATCAATAATCTGCCGGATGCCATCGGGGAGGTCCATATACCACTCCCTCGCTGCGGTCGATCCATATCCAGGGGGGAAGCGAGAGTCTACCCGCATGGGAAATGTGTTCAAAATGAGCAGAAATGTAGTGTGTGAGATGTGCTCAGAATGAGTAGAAACATAGTGTGTGAATGTGTTCAGAATGAGCAGGTAAAATACAGTACGAAAGTGCGAGCTATACAAGAAATGTAAAGTGCATCGCAAAAAATGTAAGAGTGCAGTGTATACCTCAGGCACATCGTGAGACAAGTGAGACTCCGGCTCTCATAGTAGAAGATCTACAGGTGCATGCCGTGCAAATCCGGTAAAGTGGCGGACTGTACTAGGCGGTAGTACATATACCTTGGGATGGTACGTCACTGGGTCAAATGGCCGGACTCTAGGTAGCAAAGGTATGACGTCAAGCTCCCTCTCTATCCTCGGAGAACCCTCGTCATGTGGAGCACCGTCTACCATCTGAAAGGAAAGTGAAAAAAGGCAAAAATGAGCAAAATGGGCAAAAAAATGCCAAAAGTCAACAAAAGTCAACTCTCACAAAGAGAAAAAGTCAAAAAAGTCAAAGCCTGGGAAAAGGTGCCAAACTCAAGGTAAACTTGTGGAAAACAAACCTCAAATGGTGAAAATTGAGAAAAAAGCTCCGAAAACAAGTTTTGATAAGCTCAAAGTAAAGGAAACCGAAAGGTTTTTGCAAATCAACTTCGCGAGGGGCGTTGGAAAACACGTATGGGGCATGGATCTAAGGAGGAAAAGTTTCTAGGAGTATAAAGGAAGGAATTTTGGCACTGTGTGTGTGAGGAAAAATGTTTTGGAGTTGAGTTTTTAAAGATCCATACGTAAAAGGACTGAATTGCCCCGAATTTGTCACAACTGGCCGACTGGCCAGTTTTTGTGGCCGATAGAAATGGAAGGTGGCCGACATGGCCCTAGGGTGGCCGACAGGTGTTTAGTCTCCTCCCTGTGTGGTTTTGTGCTATTTTGTGTCCTTGAATCTCGAGAAAGTGCAAGGAAAGTCTATTTTTCGACTCAAAATGTCTCCGTGGGAGTTTCAATTCATGTCTTCGACGTGAGACTCATCGTCAGCCAGCATGAACAAGGTGTATCCTTCTGAAACACATCGTGGTCCCTCTGAGAGGTAAATCGGAGGTTGCAACTAAGTTGGCCTTGTTAAGGCGCGTATTTCTTTATGCGACATTTTGCATTGAACATGCTATGGATGTGCATTAAATAATATATTGTTATCATTGTGCATAGAACATGTACGTCGCATTTCATTTCACTATACATGTTCGTATGTTTACATAGAATATGCATGTCATGTTATATTGCATTGTGCATGCTCTTACATTCTATCTGTTACGTTAAACATGTATTCGGTGTTGCATAAAACATGCTCCATGTTTCGTTGCATAGGACATGCTCTATTTCTTGCATGATGTGCATGAAGCATGCCTCTCTAGGCATTGTGTTATAGTCATTCGCCTTGCATAGAATATGCATTTGTATTGTACTTGTCAAATTTTCTTCTTTATGCAAGTACGATATTGTATGTAGAGTTCATTCAAAGCTAATGCAACCAGACGATATTGTATGTACGATTCATTCAAAGCTGATGCAACCAAATGATATTGTATGTATGGTTTATTCAAAGGAACTCCAAGTAAGATCATTCCTATCCTTTGAACTCCTTGTTTTGGTTAGAAACATTTGGGTACACTCGGTGTTTACACCACTCCTTGTTTTGGTTAGAAACATTCGAGTACGTCCGGTGTTTACACCACTCCTTGTTCTGGTTAAAAACATTCGGGTACACCCGGTGTTTACACCAACACCTCCTCTGGTTAAAAGCGTTTGGTTCATGTGCCCAACATTTATACCTTGCGTTGGTTAGAAACATTCGGGTATGCTCGGTGTTTACACCGACACTCTGTTGGTTAGAGACATTTGGTTGTGCGCCCGATGTCTATACCACTCTTTGGTTAGAAGCATTTTGGACGTATGTCTAATGCTTATACCACCCTGTTGGTTAGAGACATTGGGTTGTGCGCCCGATGTCTATACCACTCCTTGGTTAGAAGCGTTTGGACCATGTGTTCGACGCTTATACCACTCTCTGGTTAGAAGCATTGGGTTATGTGCCCGATGTTTATACCACCCCTTTGGTTGGAGACGTTTGGGACGTGTGTCCAACGTTTATACCTTGCTTTGGTTAGAGACGTTGGGATGTACGCCCGATGTTTATACCTCTCATTGGTTAGAAGTGTTTGGACCGTGTGCCCGACGCTTATACTTCCCCTTTTGGTTAGAAACATTGAAATGTTTTTCGATGTTTATACCACCATTCGGTGTTTACACCGCTCCATTTTCCCTCTCGCGTGTGGCGTGTTAGGATGCTTCGGTTAAAAGCATCTGGACAAATCCCAATGCTTATACCGCTCTTTGTCTTGATTGCATAATAGTTGGATGTATTTCACTTATTATCATTGCTTCTTTCCTCGTGTGTGCCATGCGTTGAAATCTTGTTCATCGCCTGGGTGCGCCCGACGGTTGTTGTTGTTCTGTACCTTTTCTGTGTGAGGCGCAGTCAAGATTGCATAATTTTCTTACATCCTTTCTGCATGAAATGTAGTTTGGTCTGTAATTCTCACGCGTGGCGTGTTTGCTTACTTGCTTATGTACGAGTTTGTTGTAGCATTTCTTTGTATAGCATTTGCATCTAGATGTTTCATTACAACCCTCATTGCATGATCATAAGTTATGTTCTGCATCGTGCATATCATTTGCATTTTGCCCCAGCTTGCGGGCACATCCATATCGTTATCTTGCTTGTTTGTCTGAGTCTTCGGCCTTGTCAAAAATGGGTCGTCTCTAGGCTTCGACATTCACCCTCGTCATTTCATGACTTTTGAGTTCTGTCAAAGAGGGGTAACTGTAGACACTCCATTTTTTACCATCCTCAAGACTTGGACATCATCGTTTGTGAACTGGATGATTGTGCATGCTTGTGCTCGTTTTGAGTGCCCGAAGCTCTCGATGGCGCGCCTTGTCTTTGAGCCTCTAAACTCTTTGTGTTTTGGCCTTGTTTTTGGGCCAGACCTTGGTGCCCCTTGCTTGGAGGGAGGAAAGGCCTTGTCGGCCGCTTTTGGCCCTTCTCGACCACTTTTTCCTCTTGTCGGCCACCTAGTGTGGCCGGTCGGCTAGAGAATGTGGCAGGTCGGCTAGGAGAGGTGGCCGGTCGGCTACCTAGACTGGCCGATGGCCATTTTTCTCATTTTTCAGATATTTTGTATGCCAGCTGTGCCAGCAATTGATCACTGAAGTCATCTTCCATACACGTATGGAGGCATAGAAACAAGCCTTAGGCTTATATTTCTATATAAGGGGAGGTCCCTCCCCCAATTTGTGGGTTCAGAAATTTTAGGAGCAAAATTTCACTCTCTTTCTCTAGAATCCTCTCTCACTTCCTATTTAGTGTTTGAAAGTGAGTTTCCTTTGCATATTTGCACTAGCATCCTTAGTCAAATTAGACTACCTTGTAGCTGATGTTCTTGGAGGTCCTATTTAAGCTCTCAAACTTGGCTTTGGTTCAAAAAGTTGACTGTTTTGCTGTTGTGCTTTAAAGGTAAACACTTACCCCTGTTAAGCTTATTTTTGCACACTAGTTTGGTCACCTTTGCATGCTATTTTTGGCCTATTTTTCAACTACAAAAACCTTTGTTTTTAAGTTTTAAAAATGATGGTTTAAGGCCCTTTTGGAGTTAGGGGTGGTCAACCCACTTTTGTTGCCTATTTGCTAAGAGTTGTGCTATCTTTTAAAGCTTTTCAAACAATTCTTTTTTGGCCTTTTAACCACTGAATTCTAGAGGAATATCAGTGGTAAAAACTTGGTTTTGAGGTCCAAAATTGGAGGGGGTGGCCTCCCCTCCTTGTATCTTGTTTGCATGTGTAGATGGCCTAGGATGTGAGCAAGCTTTTCTATCATTTTGTTGCTTAGTTCAAGCATGTTTTTGGCTTTGTTTTGACCTGCTTTAACTCTTTTCTTGGCTGGTTAGGTCACTTGTTGTTTGCTTTTTATACTTGTAGTGCAATCATGCTTACAAGCCTAGCATATTTGATGATTTAGCCTATCATTCTAGCTTGCGTTAGCTTGACTCCAGCACATTTTTGCCCCTGATTTAGTATGCTTTAGCTCTGTTTTAGGTGGTCTTGGTCATATGTGCTTTGCTTTGTATAGCTGTAGTGTAGTTGCCTTCACTAGCATTGTGTTCTAAGGCCTCTAGCATGCTTTGCATATGTTGTTTGCATGGTATAGCATCATTTAGCATGTGATTTCAATGCATATACCTCTGTCTCTCACCTTTTTCACACTTTCATTGCTTTTGAGAGTTATGCCTTATGCCTTGCTTGCGAGCCAACATGTGCGCATGACTTTCTTGTCTTTCATACCTAAATTTCAGCATGATTTAGCTACCATTTTGGCATGTCTTAGCTTTGTTTTGAGTTGGTTTGGCCATTTAAGCTTGGTATTGCATGCCTCTAGTGTAGTGCTCTTCACTAGCTTTAATGCTTTTGGCTCTTAACATGTTGTGCATGTATTGCTTGCATGTTGTTGTATTATTTTTCATGCCATTTCAGCACTGAAATTCTACAACCACCCTCATTTCTTCACTTTTTCTTTGTTTTGAGGGTTAGTTAACCTTAGGGTTGTGTTTAAGCATGAGACAGAGATTGTGCTCAATGGCTTTAACCTTCTTTTGAGGGTTCCTTCTAGCCAAAGGCATGAGCTCTCTCATGTCTTAAACCATCCCTTGGTTGACCCCTCTCCAATTAGAGGACTTTCACATTGGACTTAATCGGTTAAAGAATTAATTGGTAAGCTAAAATGTGTAAACAAAATGAACAAAGTAAAACATGAACAAGATAAGCATTTGTGTTGCATTGCATGTGTTTGGATCAGACGTTAATCCAAACACAAGAAATGTGGGATGTTTCATACTCAAAGTGATGAAACGTGTCACATTTCTTGGTCGCAATCACCCTTGATCATGCATGATAGGGTGGTGGTCCTTCGAGTCTTATGTGCACATTCATTAGCTTGTACAAGCTTGATCCCTTGGCCATCATGCATTGAGATGCTTGATTGGTGGCTTGAGAGCCAAGTGCCACACTCCTTTGAGCTTGAGAAATGATGAGGAGAGTGACAGTACATACATTTCCTGTAAAATGCCTTGCTTTGCCTCTGTTGTTCTCTTTTGCAGCAAAAACAGCATTTTGGAAAAGCAGGTGGCCGACCGGCCACCTACACTAGCTGACTGGCCAGTTATGGTGGTCGACATCCACCTTTTGTGGCCGACAGGCCACCAATTCATTTCTATGCAAAAGGGTTCCTGTTTTGAAGCAGAGGCAGTCTGGAGATTGGCACAATTTTCAGAAATCAAGGCAAGTGCAAACAATGACAACCGACAACAAGGCGATGGATTTTCGGGATGACGCCAATCAAGCATAGATGTCTCCCTCGCCCGCAAGGCCACTTTACTTGCTTTAATTAGTTAGTTATAGCTAATTATTTGATTTGAGTATTGTACTTAATTAGTTTGGTGCAGCTAGTTAGTGTAGCTTAGCTTATTTATTCGGACCCTCCTTCGCGAGGGCGCAATGTTGTAATAAGCGTGCGTGTGTGTGTGCACGTTTTCTAACCCCACGTCTTTCTCCCTTGTATTTAACCGCTTTTGATGGTTAGTTTAGGACATTTTCGATTAGCGTACCTTATGCTTGCATGTTTGCATCATTCATTTGTATTACATGCACTGGGCTCGGTTCATCATTTAAACTGCATCGTATTTCAATACACTTATTTGAATACGTGTTTCAAAGCATGTTATCAAATTGTTGCATTCATATGCCATCTTAGATAGCTGGGCCTATTAATTGCATTATTGCATGTGTTGCATTAGGCATTTTTGCATAGTTAGGATCATGTATGATTTCTAGCTAGTTTTTTTTGGCTTGGAATACACTGTAAGTTTTATGCTTTAGCATACTTGCATGAGTGTGAGTATTGCCATGTTTCGCATGCTTGCCATGAGGTTGTGTGCTTATTTGCTAAACTGCATGAATGCCTGTGGATGACGGCTTCGTTGCTTGAATTGGAACAATTCAATAAATGTGTGTTTTAAGCCCACTTTGCGAAGTAGCAAATCATCATGTTTTAAGCCCACTTGATGGTGGCACTTTCAAACCATTTTCGAAAAACAAACATGAGTTGAATTCATTCCAATTCTTATGATTTAGTCTATACTTGTATATTGTGCGCATCACATAGTAATGTTAGCAAATAACCGGATAAGAACACACATGGTTTATAAAACAACATATCATGCTTAGTAGAGGCCGATCTTTTGATCAAGCGAGCGGGGGTGCTCATTTCAAGACCTTCCCCTCTCGTACCCAAGTTCCTAAGCCGAGGCAACTTTGGTGATGACGGACATGTAGCCTTTGGCACGAGTCAGGGTTTCCTAAATTTTTTAAAATAAAATATTTAGGTGGCGACTCTGTAATCTGGCAAAACAGTCCAGTTTGGCATTATTTGATTTAAAAATTTGATTTTCCAAAATGATTTGCCGAGATTGGACTCTTTGGTGTTTATCAGTCTCACATTACACTTTGTGAGATTAGATTCAAAGCCGTGACAGGAGTCCGAACTGTAGGACCAATTCACGCCTCTCCGAAAGGGGGGTGTATGAAGAAAGTCAAGTCTACAGGTGTTTCTTGGTTTTGTCTTGGTGGGTTGGG
This sequence comes from Camellia lanceoleosa, assembly GCA_025200525.1. Taxonomy (NCBI): domain Eukaryota; kingdom Viridiplantae; phylum Streptophyta; class Magnoliopsida; order Ericales; family Theaceae; genus Camellia; species Camellia lanceoleosa. The sequence continues at coordinate 190,310 of JANUSC010000161.1, read as the reverse complement.
GTTTTGTGGTGGTCTTTTCTTATTGTCGGTCAATCATGGCTGAGTCCTCTAAATGCCGTAAAACCACCGTGTCTCGCCCCAATTTCAATACTGAAAAATTCCAATCCAAGGAAAAACGCAACCTTTATTGGGATTTCTATGTTTCTTGGAAAGTTCATTTAGAACGTAATGTCCACCCTAGTGCCTTTAAGTCTATTCAGATCTAGTCTCTGTTTGATCCTTTTAGGGGGTGACCAGGTCCTGCTTTTCTCTGGTCCACAAAATCTTAGTTGGGTCCGAGAATTCTATTTCAATATGCACTTTATTTGCAAGGAAATAGCCCTATCTTTTCACACTTGGGTTCATAACAAAGCCCTGGTCATTGATGATGAAGTCAATAGGCAGTTTCTTAATCTTCCAGAAGTCCGGAATCGTCACTATCCTTTTATTACCCGCAGCTTTGTTGATTTTGATATGGTTGCCACTGAACTTTGTGGCACTCCCCGAACTTAGGTCGCCGAGGCTCTCATTCAGCAAAATGAGCTTCTTTCCCGTTTCCGTCTCCTCAATATCATAGTTTGTGCAAACATTCATGTTATCTCTCATTCTTCTCACATTACCCAAGATCAGGGATATGTGTTGTATTACATTGACCACCACCTCCTCATCAACCTATCTGAAATGATCGTATCCAAAATGATTAGTGTGTTTGTGGGTTGCAAGTCTTTGGGTCTCCCTTATGGGTGTTTCCTCAATCGGTTTCTTACATCCCTTGGTGTCCCCACCTTTGATGATGACGAGTTTGCCTCTCCCATTAAACCTATCACCAAACTGACTGTCTCACAGAGTCAAGCCCATGTCAAGAGGGGGTTCATCGAGAGTCGAGGTGTCTGATTCAGGTGATGATCCACTTGCTGAGGAGGCCGAGATTGATGCAGCCACTGTCGGTGCCCTTGAGTTGCGTCCTCGTTCATTTCGTGGACAGTTGCAGCAGTTCGAGCAGTCAGTCACTCATCAGCTTGATCTGCTGGATGCCCGACTCGATACACTTGTTGGCCGCCTCGATCAGCAGACTGCAATGCTTGCTCAGATCCTTTCTTTGTTACAAATGCAACTACCGCCTCCACCAGATTCACATTGATGTTTCTTTTTCTTGTGTTTTTTTTTGGACAATTTTTTTATTGTGTTTGGGATGTATATATTTTTTTTTCTATTGTCTCTCCCAAACAAAAATGGGGAGTATTTGGTTGGTGTGTATATCTTTTTGCATGATGGTTGGGGTATATAGTCTTGGGGGCTATTGTTTGATATTGGGATATAGTATTGGATTTTGTTATACTTTTTGATATTGGAATATTGTGGATTTTGATACTGGACTAATCAATTTTTGGGATTTTGGGATTTTGATTTAGTTTGGATTCATTATGTCTTGATATGGTTTTTGATTTTGATTAATTACTTTTCTATTCCCATGGTTTTGTTTATATATAATTTTTGCAGGATGTTTCATCAAGGCTGTTGTTTTAGATGAGTTGTTTTTTTGGTTGATTGTTTAGTTAATACGTGTGTTTGCTAGGAAACTGTGTTAGCATGTTTTGTCCAAGAATTGACAAATGGGGAGATTGTTAGGTCCCATAGTTTTGTCAATCCCACGAACAAACATTGTTTATCGAGTTATAAGTTTCCTGGTTGTTTTGCCTTACTCGCTCGAGCGAAGAAGTCCTAGCTCGAGCGAAGAAGTTGTGCTCCCAGAAGTTTTCTATGTCTGCAAATATTCTGGGAAGAAAGATTGTGCGCTCGAGTGAATGAAGCTTGGCTCGAGCAATGCCACTTAAGGAATACATGCGTAATTGGTTCCTTGCTCGAGTGAGAGAGTCTTTGCTCGAGCGACCTTCGTGGCCCGTGTTTTCTATAAGTATTTGTTTCAGACAGTTTTAGGGTTAAGTTTTCTAGATCTATTTTGAGGGCTCTAGGGTTTTCTTTTGGGGCTATTTTACTAGTTTTCCTTTGATGTTTGCTTGAGTATTAAACTCACATGGTTTGACAATTCACATCAAAGGGTTGTTTGAGTGATCATCTTCAACAGTATTATTCTTCGGTGGAATCCGGAGATTCAAGCGTGGAGTGTTCGAAGGTGTTCGAAGTTGTGGGCCGTCGTTGAGTCGATGTAGATGTTGTGGAATCAACATCAATCTAATCAATTATGAGACGAAGGTTGCGGTGGAATAGATACAAATCGTTGAAGAGAAATTGACAGAGTTTCGGTAATTTCTTTGGTTGTTTTGTATTCTTTCTTTCCTTTATAGTGGATTGATTTGTGGCGTTCTGCCCGTGATTTTTTAATTACAATTAGAGGTGCTCCAATTATGGGTTTTCCACGTAAAAATCGTTTGTGTTGATTTATTATTTTTTGAAACAACAATCTAAATCACTTTCGTATGTGCTTGATGATTTAGATTGTTAGTTTAATTGTTTGGAAACTGGTACAATTAATCTTGAGCCGATTCACGAATCATTTAGGTTTTTCAGCATTGTATATATATATTTATATCTAATGCAAGGGAGGTTTTCAACATTTGTAACTCCAGCCTTAATGGCTAGAGTTGATGGTCTTTGGTTAATGGCATTTGATGGCTCTCATGATGGTAGCCTTCATGGCTAGGGACTCCCCTACTTGTGTAAATAAAAGCTTTTCCCCTCCAACTTGGTAGGATGATTTTGAAGAAATTTTTTAAATTGAAAATGAATATAGTGTTTTGAGATAATAAAGTTGAAGATAGTTTTTATATCAAAGAGATTTTTCCTATCTTCTTTTTACTAGCCCCTTCTTTGGTTCTTTTTAGAGAAAGAGTGTTGCCATTGTCAAGTTCATCGAAGCTATTCAGAAGGTGCTTCAGCTCTAGTTGGTTTCGATCGTCCTATCTTGGGAGACAGATGCTGGCGTACCTCTAGCACCCATCGGTGAGGCGGCAAATCTGTTTTAAGGAAATTATGTATACCACAAGCTTTGGTTTGCATCCCTTATCTTTTGTATGCCCATGCGAATCCAGCTTGTTATATGTTCCATAATGTAATCTATTTCATTCACGTATTTTTAGTTTTGTAGTTCATTATGTATTTCATTCTTAATAATAATAATAAAAAAATATTTTGGCATTTCTATTTAATTTATTTTGTATATTATTATTATGGAAAAATACCAACACTTACATAATCATCCAAATCATGTCTTATGTAAACATTTATTACTCTATTTTCATCCACAAATGTGTCCAATATCAATACATTAGCATCATATTTTAGCAACTCCAACCCACCATAACTGTTAACCTTACTCTAATAGTTATTACATGGACTATGATCTAATTCCTTAGCCTTGCAACACAACTTTGTAATGGAAATTTGATCTCAATGACAAAAGTCAAAATGATTTACCATACCACCATTGTAAACACAAGCCCTACAATGACTCAACTTTAATTCCTTTTGTAATGCCCTACTAAAACATACAAGAACATACCAAGACAAACACCATAATAAACCCCCCAAAGATCATCTTTCCCATTGAACTAGGTTTTAAAAGATTACAATTCAACATTTACATTCTCAAAATACCCTGAGTTCACTTTCTAGTTCAATAAACTAGATGACCTTAAAAAAATAATAAGCCTCAAGGGCATACAAAATAACAAAACAAATTCAAAAGTCTAGGTACAATGCCTTCTATATTAATAACAAAATATTCTCGAACCAAACTTTCCCAAATTGAACTATTGTTGGTCTTCCCAAACTCATCAAGGGTGTGGTGTATCATCAATTCCTGAAAAATAAAATAGGGTTGAGTTATATGCCCAGTAGGAATACATTTAACCAAGTATTTAATTATTCGGAAAAACAGGTGACATCATTGAGACAAAACACAATCAGGAGTTTATGTACACATGTAATTATTGCCAATCATGTAAACACCATAACAATTGAACAATCACATTTACATTCCCACATCATTCATTATCACATCAAAAAGGAATAGCCCATGAGCCCCATGTAAGAGTCCAAGTCAAAACACGAGTTCCTTTTTGTTTAAAAACAATCTCCACATTTGCCGACTATTATACGGCAGGATGTGGGCACTCAAAAACCATTTGTTTTTCCACTTTTGCCAACTACAATATGGCAAGAGCAGTGGACACCAAAAAATATTTTTCCCACATTCATCCAGCGATAAGCTTAGATAGGGCAATTGGGCACCTTTAATTTCCCCTGCGCAGGTACCAACACAACTCACACAAAATCATAACCGACTCTTACCCAGACTCATGCTCAATGAACAATTCATCAAATTGCCATTCAATCATCAAACACTTAACATTGTCAAGCAAGCAACATCACATAACATGCAATGGGAAATCAGCACCCAAATCACAATTCCATCTCCAAAATAATATCCATGTTTCTTATTTTCTCATTATTCATAATATCCTAGTACCTTAAAGAAATCCTCAACTAAAATACCCTTCTCTACTCAAATTTGAAATTAGGGTTTTGTTACATTTGGGGCTTTCTCTACTTCTCCACTTGTACTTGTTTCCATCACCACAATATGCATATTTGATAAAAAAGAGTTTGGGAAATTTAAATTAAAAGCGAGGAAAAAATCTACTTTTTGTAAATGGAGAGTTCATTTAAACTCAAACATTAAGGGTTGGTTTGGGATGTTCTAAAAAAGTACACTTTTTGACTTATTGGCTTATATGGATTAGGTTTGGATTGGGTTTGATGTGATGTGTTAGAGAGGTTATGTGATTTAAATAAGATGATGTGACTTAAATAGGATAGTGACTTTTTGACTTTTTGTATTATTTAGTAGATGCCAAACTTGGCCTAAAATATTTCATCTTAAGCCACAACAATATCATAATACCTTCTTCAAAACAAAGAAATACAAGGTTAAAGGTAACCCTACCTCAATGATCAACCAAGATAGCAAAGCTTCTAGGATAATCTTTCACGACCCGAACCTACCCCTATAGGTTAGGATCATAACCGGCTAGTAATCATTAGATTACCTACGGCCTCAGACAGAAAACAAATTTTAAATAATCATATGGGGCCAAAAGCAAAAGCAGACTTAAAAATTTTTTCTAATGAGCTGTGCTTACATGATAAAGCAAAATATTTTATAAACAGTCCGTAATAACTCACACATAAAAATAGAGTTAATATCTCATACATCCAGGAACTTCAAGACATGTTGTCAGCCAAACAAAACAATCTTATACACATGGATGATCCAACGTATTCACCGACAAAGCAAAAGTGTAAACACAAGAACAAAAATATAGTCTCGTGCGTGAGACGTGCGGGCTAACTCCACAAAAGTTGACTTCCTCTCATATCTTTCACTAAGGTTGAGTTTGGACATCTCTTTGCTCACCTACACACATATAAATAAGGCCTCGTTTGGGAACAGGCTAATTTAGTAACTTTTTAGCTAATTGGCTAAAAAGGTAAGTAAAAAAAACTTGTATGTTTGGGATGACTTTTTGGCTAATTACGAAAAGTTGTGCAAAAAGTAGAGAGAAAAGAGAATCTTTGACTTTTTGGTATGGGTTGTTGGCTTTTTAGTTAAAAAGGTAACTTTTTGGCTAATTGGCTAAAACGGAGCCTAAGAGTGAGAGATAGCCCATTGAATAATATCAAAATAAAGAAGTTACATGAATGGAATTCATAACAGGCATACCTAACGGCCTTAGGCCCATTCACATTTCTATCTAATACATCAAACGGCCTCACGCCCAATTCGCTCTTATCAAATGGCCTCACGCCCAATTTTTTTATGTCAAACGGCTTTTGATTCAATCATTTGTGTCAAACGGCCTTTGGTCCAATCATTCACGTCAAATGGCCTTTGGCCCAATCATTCATGTCAAATTATCGTCCATGTCAGACGACCTTTGGCGCAATCATTCATGTTAGACAGCCTTTGGTTCAATCATTCATGTCAGATGGCCTTTGGCCTAATCATTCATGTCATACTATCATTCATGTCAAACAGCCTTTGGTCCAATCATTCATGTCAGACTATCATTCATATCAGACGGCCTTTGGCCTAATCATTCATGTCAGACTACCATTTATGTCAGACGGCCTTTGGCCCAATCATTATTCTTGATAGAGTTTTATACAAATATTAGGCATATAGAATACTCATTCATAATTCAAATCAACAATCTATGGAGCTTATATAGAATTAGCATTTGAAGATAACACACTTGAAAATATCTTTACTAAGATATTATTCACAGTGTTCCGATGCTCGGTTCGTCCTTGCACTTGACGCTACACAGTTCGTAATACACATAGAAATTGGGTCACAATACAATTCATTATGTTCTTTAATTCGTTTAATTCTCTTAGGCTTCTTTCTTTACCTTTTAGGTCATTTACAAAGCTCAATGTATGCCTAAGAGTGCTTAGAAATAAAAGAGAACGGAAAACAAAACACAAAACCATTTTTCACAATTTCAGGAACAAGGTTCTCTGCTCGAGCGCGGCTTTGGCCGCTCGAACGGACCCCTTTGGTCTGCAAAAGTACTGGTTACTACATTTCTACACTCGAGCATGACTCTTTCCGCTCGAGCGGACATCGATGTCTGCAAAAGTTCTGGAAGCCAACATTTCACGCTCGAGCGGCTCTTTCCCCACTCGAGCGGACATGCTGAATTCTGGAATTTCTAGAATTGCATTTGAAGCTCAAACTTAGCATTCAAAGGGTCTAAAGCTCATGTTCTTGATACAAAATCATGGAAATCTTTATACAATATGAGGACATAAGAAAGTTGCGTCTAATTAGTCCCAAATGACAATTCAATTCCCAAATTATTTCACATTTTTCTTGACAACCCATACCAACTTCATATCTTTAAAACTCATGCAAATTAATTTCCATATCACTTTGAATTTCACATGCATGTGAAATATAGGCTTCATTTTCAACTTAAATAATACAATTGATGCTCATCTTCATCAAACATGATCAATTTTAAATCAATTACATCAAAGCTCCTTTAATTTACAAATTAAGTTCATTGTTCATAACCCATAATTTTCCAAAGCTTAATGCTTATTACATCAAAACATGAAATTACTTATTAGAAATCCATGATGCATGTATAATTAGAATATTAAAACTTGTAGGATTTGTCCATGCATTTAGAAATTAGACTCAATTCATGCATGATATTCCAAAATTAAACCCAAAATAATTAATTTCTAAGTTAAATTTCATAAATTTGAACATAACTCTATTGCATGGATCAAATCTTCTATACATCATTATTGCATGTAATTTATATAACACAATTAAATAATAATTCTCAAAATTAAACTAAAACTTAACAAATTTAAAGAATCAAAACTCATATTCTTTAACCTAACTTGATTTTACATGCAAAACCCAATTTCTATTCATTTATATAATTGATCTACAAATCTTCATTTTTAATCCTCTCAAAATTCATCTTGAATCAATTTATATCTAGATTATTTAAACAACACTATAAGAAGGATGGAATTTCTTACCTTAAGATGATTTTTCCACAATTTTTAACTTGAATTTTGGCAACCCACAAAACCCTCTTCCTTTCTTCTTCTTCCTTGGGTTGAATTCTCTCTCTCTCTCTCTCTCTCCCCACGGTTTTCTTCCCAGCAGAACACCCTAAAATGGGTCTTGATTCAACTCCTTCAGCACTTGCATATATGCACACATCTCTTGTTGACACATATTGCACACGTGCACCTTGATTCAAGCTTCCAACACAACACCCACACACACACAAATCTGGTTTCTCAGTACACCCACTAGATTTTCTCTGCACACATCCACATATATTCTCAAACTCTAAATCATTCTAAAATTTCATTTATGGTTAAGATTAATTTAATTAAATTACTCTTATTCTTAATAAATCTTGATTAGTACATAACTTAATTAATCATACTAATCACAACCCACATAATTTAAATAGTCTAATGGACTTCAATTAAGACCCAATTAATTATATGTAATTTTACGAATCTAAATCAGATTTTTAATCACACTCCCAAAAGGCTCCAAATATTAAATTAAACTTATCGCCATCATCAATTTGAGTGTCTCAAATCGCTAAGGTCTTCAATTTCAAGTCAGACCCAAAAATCCTTATAAATAAATTACATGCTTAAATTGCAAACCTCATAAATAATTTTAATTCATAATAATCATAAATCTCAATCCTCATAATTTAAATAACTTAATTAACTCCAATTTGGACCTAATTAATCAAATCTCAATTTTACTAAACTGAATCGAATATTTAATTAAATTCCCGAATGGATCCGTAATTAAAATTAAATTGATTCAACTTCTTAATTTCACTTTCTTAAGCCATTTGGACCCTTAATTTCTAATTTCAAAATAAATCTCTAATAGAATTATATACAAATCAGATTCCACAATTCTCATAAATCCCAAATCAAATTAGGAAAACGACTAATTAAAATCCTTAATCTCCTTTGTGGTGGTTCGGAAATACTCTTTTGATCCTGTAGGACGCTCGTGATCCTCAGCTTGTCACCTGAAAAGGAATGAACACTCCGGTCGGGGGTGCCAGAATTAGCACTATGACGGATAAGTCAGTGTATACTCTCTTGGTTGCTTATATCTCAAGTTAAACTTTTTCTCACGTACCTTTCTTTGGCTGATGCTCCTCTATTTATATTTTTCCCCTTGGGCCTTAGGCCTTTGGGTCGGGCCCACCCTTAATCCATTGCACGTTTATTTATTTAGCTTTTGTTCGGCTGGTTGGAATGCCGATTAGCATATTTGGCTTTGTGATCATCTAGGATCAACGCCGAATACAAATTCCATCCTTGACTGTCCTTATACCTTTATTCGGCATTATTGCCCCCAGAATATTTGGCTCCCACAATTGCCCCGTAAACATTCTATTAATGCCAGTTAGTCGGCATGTTTGGTTTCGAACGGCATGTTTGTTTTCGAATTTGAAAAGTCAAAGAAAGAACGGCGGCTAACCTCATCCCAACGTATGTCAGAGCACACGCTTTTAGGCATTGTTACATCTTCCCGCCTCTTCATACGCTTTCTTCATTTAATGCGATTTGAAACTATGTTGTCCCTCCGAATGTAAGTTCTTTTTGAATACTCAAAGCTTCTGGTTTGCCTTTCGATATACCTCCATTTCGCGACCTCTGCAACTTCCTCCTGTTTCTCATTATCTCTTCTGCTTCTTGTTAGTTTTCTTCTCTTTCACTTCAAATCCCATTTCCATGTTCATTTTTAGTTTTGCATAATCCTTAGGCTGGCTAGGATGGCAAAACATTTGAAAGAACTCCTTTTTGCGAATCAAATTTTTGGCTTCCGATGCCACTATCCATCCCTGACGATGTTCATCTGTCACTCGTGGCAGACAGCACCACTGATATGGAGAGGACTGATGAGAGTACAATCATGTTTCCTCTCCAATCGATTGCTGAAGGGCGAGTCCGCTTTCCCCTTCATCCATTTTTATGGGCCGTCATTCGACACTGGGGTCTAATCCCTTCCCAGCCTAACGTAAATTTTTTCCAAATCATAATGGGGATTATAAAGTTGAACCGACGCCTTAGGATTAACCTAGGTATACCTATAATTCGGCATTGTTATGCGCTAGCCTAGTCTACTGGCCAGCTGGTATGCTATTTTCTCAGGGCCAAGGATACCAATCATCACTTAGTGACTATGCTTGCCAGCTCTGGAAAGCGTGTTGACGATGTAATGGTCGTTATTCGAGGCAGTTGGGAATTCGGCGAGGGTGAAGATCGCCTAGATCCCGTGCCAAGGAGAAAAGGCGAACCAGGTGGCCGTATAGCTCATTTTTATTTTTTATTTTTTTATTTATTTTTATTTTTATTTTTATTTGTTATCATAAATGTATTTGGCTTTCCTTCCATGTACTTACCGTTTTGTTTATGCAGGCAACGATTTGAAAAAAGTGTTGGTTTCAACCGATGATGATGTACTTGCGGAAATTAAAATCGCACTGCAGTTCGTTGGCCGTCCAAGCCTTTAGAAACAAGGGAGGGTGGCCTACATTTTCCTGCGATACGAGCTGACTTACACAATGTTTTCGGCGGCAGACCACATTCTAATTCCGAGAGGCGAAGAGCATCTTACAGCCCTTATCTTTCCCAACTTCAAAAACCTAAGGCAGATTGGTTTGGAAGCCTCCGATTCGGAGCACGTTGAAAAACAAGCAGTCGAATCGATCGCCAAGGACCCAAATTAGTTGGAAGCTGAGGTAGACGTGGCTCTTAACTCAGCCTTTGAGGAAGCCGTACTCAATTCGTCCGACCTTCCATCCACATCAGGCTGAGGGGACGTCTCCTTCGAAGACATTTTTTACAGACTTAGGAGACCTTCCCGGCGCTTATCCTGAGGATATGGCTGGGGAATCGCTTACGCAACTTTCCAGGAGGAAAAACGCCGAAAGGATGGCCGCCCGGAAGAGAGCCGAGGCCGTCCGATCAGAAACTCCACCCGCCACGGTCGCTGAGTCCTCTCTACCTATTATTGCAGAAGAAACGGCTCAGACCAAAATGGCCGAGATGGAGCAGGTAGAACAAGGGGATAAGGAGGCTGAGCAAAGGGGGGAAAAGCGCCCCGCCGAGCAAGAAACCGTCCAGGATGAGGATCAAAGTGAAAAACGGCCACGCATTGAGGAATCAGACTTGGTTGTTCCATTCACTGTTCAACCAAGGATAAGGAATATGCCGATTGCCTCTGATATGTCGGCTTTGAAGGACCCGGGCTGTGGCCTTGAGTATGGCCTCCTCAATATCCCTACCGGTTGACAGAGCCACATTTCGGGGCGGAGCCAGATCTAATGCTAATTGCTTTAGCCGCTCAGTTGGCCTTATTGGTACATTACTTGCCTTATCTGCAGTCTTCCGCCTAAATACATATATATATATATATATATGTTTTTCTTATTATTTGTTTGTTGTAACTTTATTTCCTTATTTTGCAGACGGTAGGTAGGACAACCGAAATCGGCCTCCGTCAACATAACGCCATAGAACATATTGGCTTCTTGAAAGCCGAAATTGACAATGAAAAGAACAAGGCTGTGGTAACCTCTCAAAGGGCCGATTCCGAGGCATCGTAAGCGGCGGAGAAATGCGCGAGAGCTGACTCTGACGCCGAGCGAGCGGGGAATTCTAACCAACTAAGGCTTGCCGCCGAAAAGAAGGTAAAAGCGAGCGAAGATGCGTTCAAGTTAGCCAAGAGGTGATCGCCAAGCTAGAAGCTGACTTAGAAGAATCGAGGAAGGCAAAGAAAATAGCCGACTCCAAGATTTCCAAAGCGTTCCAAGCTGGGAAGGATGCCACTTTGGACAACTACGTGGAAGAAGTGCCCAAGTTCGAGAATCGAGGCTTTAAACATGACTGGCTCAAAGCCCTCACTACTGCGAATGTGACAATGGCGTAGCCGATTCCATACGAGCAGGTGGATGTTGAGCCGCTGGCGACTGACCCTGAAGATTGATTAGGACATTTTTGTTTTCGCTAAGCATCTTAGATGCATAGTTTTTGTAGGTTTTTGTTAGTGGATTTTCATTTATTTAAATGTAAGCTAATTTTCATGTGTAAAATAACTACTATTTGCACTCAATTTATTAATGAAAATTTTATGTGCTTTCTAGTTTACTGCATATACTATTTGTCTTTAATTTATTAATGACAATTCCTTATGCTTTTCTGTTTGCTACATATGAGTAAATTAAACATCCAATAAATTAACCGAATCAATTAAACATTCTCTGCCTCTTTGCTCTTTAGCCGAATAACTAAAGGAATCGACAGTTAACAATTTGGAAAAGCATGAATATTCGATAAACTAACAAGTAAAACAACTCAAGGCCCCGATGTCTGGCCGATTAGATTAATGAATCTACCCCAGTTGCATGCACTCAATCGCCGAATGCAATTAGTTCATAGAGCGGCTGGGGCACTCAACCCGATCAACGCAAGGGCTTGCCCTATGGCCGATTAGATTAATGAATCTGCCCTTGCCCCAGCTGGTGCATAAACTGGAACGCCGAATGCTGTTAGCTCATGGAGCGACTGGGGCACATGAGATGATCGGCACCAGGTCTGGACATTTGCCGATTAGATTAATGAATCTACCCTTGCCCCAGTTGGTGCATGAACTGGAACACCGAATGATGTTAGCTCATGAAACAGCTGGGGCATATGAGATGATTGGCACCAAGTCTAGACATTTGCTGATTAGATTAATGAATCTGCCCTTGCCCCAGCTAGTGCATGAATTGGAACACCGAATGATATTAGCTCATGGAGCAGCTGGGGCACATGAGATGATTGGCACCAGGTCTGGACATTTACTGATTAGATTAATGAATCTGCCCTTGCCCCAGCTGGTGCATGAACTGGAACGCCGAATGATATTAGCTCATGGAGCGGCTGGGGCACATGAGATGATCGGCACCAGGTTTGGACATTTGCCGATTAAATTAATAAATCTACCCTTGCCCCAGCTGGTGCATGAACTGGAACACCAAATGATATTAGCTCATGGAGCGGCTGGGGCACATGAGATGATCGGCACCAAGTTTGGACATTTGCTTATTAGATTAATGAATCTGCCCTTGCCCCAGCTGCTGCATGAACTGGAAGGCCGAATGATATTAGCTCATGGTGGGTGTCACGACCCGAACCCGCCCCTATCGGTTAAGGACGTAACCGGCCAGTAATCCTGAGATTACCTACGGCCTCAAATCAAACCGAACATAACTCGTCAGAGTAAAGGGGCCAAACGGAAGCAAAATTTAAAACTTTGTCCATAGAGCTGTGCTTACATGGCACATTATAACAAACCATGCGTACACGTATTAATAACTCACATCAAAATATGTACTAATACAAAGTTCTGTACATACAGGATCTATCAAGTCTAGGTCAGCCAATCAAAACTATATATATATACAACATAAACCAAAGTCCTCGCCAACATGACAAAATGAAATAAGATAGCAAAAGGGTAGAGACAAGTCTCGTGTGTGAGACGTAAGGCTGACTTTTCAAAACCTTGGTTGTTCCACACAAACTTCACTGAGGCTGGGTTTGGACCTCCCTTGGCTCACCTACAGACACGTGAATGAGCGAGAACGAAAGCCCAGTGAATAATATCAAATAAAGGAGATACTTGGAACAACATTCATCAAACGGCCTTAGGCCCAATTCATATTTCTATCTAATACAAACATATATTCATACGTAGGTCAAATAACTGCGGTTCCAAACACATCGGACGGCCTTGGGCCCAATCTATTCATGTCAAACTGGTCTTTGGCCCACTTGTCTTTCGTTCATGTCAAACTGGCCTTTGGCCCATTCATACTTTTCATGTCAAACTGGCCTTCGGCCCATTCGTACTTTCATGTCAAACTGGCCTTTGGCCCATTCATTCTATCATTCAGATCATACTAGCCTCTGGCCCATTCATTCATTCATGTCAAACTCATACTGGCCTCTGGCCCATTCGTTCATTGAAGTCAAACTCATACTGGCCTCTGGCCCAGTCATTCTATCATTCAGATTAACAAACTTATAAGACTTACATGGAAGTAAGCAATCGGACAAACAACATATATCTTTATTAAGATATTACTCACAATGATTCGTTGGTTGATTTGCCCTGGAGCTTGACCCTACACACCACATAACACATATGGGTCACAAACGATTTAATCCGTTCCTTAATTCACATATTCCTCTTTAGGCTTCTTTCTTACTCTTTTAATTCATTCACAATGCTCAATGCATGCCTAAGAGTACTTAGAAGTGAAAGAGAACAGAAAACGAAACACAGAATGCATTTTCAAAATTTCAAAAATAGGGGTCCCCGCTCGAGCGTGGACTTCCCCACTAAAGCGGACCCATGAGGCCTGCAAAAGTATTGGTTATGTCAAATTTACGCTCAAGCATGAAGTCGGGTGCTCGAGCTAAAGGCTTCACTACATGGCTCCTCGCTCGAGTGTGAACTTCCCCGCTCGAGCGGACATCATGTGTGCAAAAAAATACTGGGAGCTCGTATTTTATGCTCGAGCGGCGGTTCCCCCGCTCGAGCGGACATCAAAATTTCTGAATTTTCCAAAACTTGTTCTTGAGCTTCAACTTGACATTCAAAGGCTCTAAACACATGATTTTTGCTCAAATTTCACATATACATGTACTAACATGGTACCAACACCAAATCACAACATTATGAAGCTCAATTCCATGAATTACTTACACGCATGACTCAAATTAACCCAAACTCATCACCAACTCATTAAATTCAAACACTCAAAACTCACACCTCCGTGATTCGCACATGCATGTGAGAGATACTCATTATTCCAACTCAATTGATGAAGAGATGATCAAATACATGGACTTCAACCAAAATTCAACATGGATTATACACTTTATGCCCAAACAAGGAAATTTATAGCAATTTCCTACATGCATTTGTTCCATGACTTCCAATTCTTCAAGACCAACTCATTTTCATCATGATCAATTCATTTTATGTTCTTTATCATCATTCAACTTTGAATTCACAAAGTTACAAGCTACTATTCATAAATTCACTCACTGAGGAGCTTCAAACACCCAAGCTCTAGCCAATTCTTGAAGTTAATCTTCAAGGTTTTCACAAACTTGAGCCAAACACAATTCTCCTCCTTTCTCCCTCTCTAGCCGACCCTCTCTCTTTTTCTTAGAGTCAAAAATCAGCCAAATTGAATTAAAGAGAGAATTTGAGTGAAAGTGGCCCACTAAATAAGCTCTTTTAATCAAAATTCTTAATATTTAAATAATTGAGCACTAACTCATTAATTTAATCTAATTAATTTGATCCGTATCAATTTTTAATTAAATTTCACCGTAGGCTCTAAAAATTATGCCAATCACAATGGCGTAATCAATTCCGGGTTCTGTGGCCGATAAGGCCTTCAATTTAAATTCCAAAGCAGATAATCAAACAGATATTCCTACGGTGAATAGATAGAAATTCAAAATCACATATTTTCACATAATGGCACACAAAATCATATCAAACACATAATCACACTTATAATAAGGACTAATTAGCATAATAAGGAACAGAGTTATCACAGCGGGGCTGGGGCACATGAGACGATCGACACCAGGTTTTGAAATTTAGCATTGATGAGGTCGCCTCAGGGGTGCTGCACCTGCAAGGTATAAATGGGGCGGGTGGTGGGTGCGCGAAGGGGCCATTGTTGCGTTCAGAGTCAATAAATTGAGGGAGGGAAAGAGCAGTGTGGACAATTTGTGGATGGCAAGAAGATTATTCTTCAACAGCAGAGGAGAAGGGAGGACACTCGCAGAGTTGGACGCAGAGATGAATCAAGATGGCGAGCCGACAAGCACGGGGAGTAGGACGTCGAGGGAACGCGAAAAACGCCAGTCCCTGAGTCATTGAAGTAGGTCACCTAGAAAAGAAAAACAACAACGGGGCAGCTCCCTTCAACTACGCTCGAGAAGAGAAACCAATGCGACTCCGCGCCCGTTGAGTTTTACGATTTTTGTGGGGAACAAACCAATGACGGAAGTGGATTCAATTGTGCACAACCCGAATGTGGCAGTCGAGTTTGCTCGACAAATTTTTCCACCAGAAGTCCAACAGTCAATGGTCGGTCGACTTGATTTCAAAGTGTTTCGGGAGGGCATCCATGGAGCGGTGAAAGGCTGTATACCGCCTATGAAATTGGCATGTGTCTTCGTGCAGTACGGCGGGAGATAGAGCAGAAGGATGAACGCATTCAAAGCATAGAAGCTCGTGCGGAGAAGGCTAAGCGCGGACTAAGAAAGGTCAAAACCGCCGAGACACAATCAACCGAACAAGCTAACCCGATCGTGGAAGAAAGGGTGACCCAACAACTTATAAGTCATGCGATTGTCGATTGTGATATAGCAAGCATGTTTGCAATAGAGGCCGCAAAGACCAGGTCTTATGGACAAGGCTTCCATGATGGCCGGAAAGTCAGGATACAGAGGACTAAGGAAAAGCTCGCCGAGGAGGTCTGCTAATGTGAGAACCGTGGATTTAAGCATGGGTGGATCAAGGCTCTCCAGGCCGCAGGCGTTGATTTGGCATCATCGTTATATCAGAGTCATCATTTTTCCTTTACGGCTTTTAAAGTCGAGAAGAGCGACGACGAGGGGGATGCCGAATAAAACTGAAGATATTATACCGCTCTAACGTAGACTGGGAGTGAATTATGTATTATCTATTAATTCAATAAAACATATTATTTAAATGTTTGCATGTTGTTTCAATTTATGTTTAAACATATTATCAATCATCTTCCATTTTTCGTCAACTGCACTTATGCTTGTTAATCATAATATTCATGAAAAGTGTGCTGAATTTTGAGGCGTTTTGCCTCGGCCAAACTTGGTTTTTGGTAAAGGGCGCCTCGGAAGGAGCTTCGATTTTGGAGGCTTACTCAGCCCAAATGTGTCCTGCATAGATGGGGCTCCGAAGTCAGAGGCTTTTAACTTGGCCAATCATGAATTCCACGAAGGGCGCTCTGAAACCGGAGGCTTACTTGGCCCAAACGTGCCTTGCATGGATGGGGCTCCGAATTCGGAGGCTTTTAACTTGGCCAATCGTGAATTCCACAAAGGGCGCTCTGAATCCGAAGGCTTACTCAGCCCAAACATGCCTTGCATAGATGGGGCTCCGAATTCGAAGGCTTTTAACTTGGCCAATCATGAAGTCCACAAAGGGCGCTCCGAATCCAGAGGATTACTTGGCCCAAACATGCCTTGCACGGATGGGGCTCCGAATTCAGAGGCTTTTAACTTGGCCAATCGTGAATTCCACGACGGGCACTCTGAATCTAGAGGCTTACTCGGCCCAAACGTGTCTTGCACGGATAGGGCTCCAAATTCAGAGGCTTTTAACTTAGCCAATCGTGAATTCCACGAAGGGTGCTTCGAATCCGAAGGCTTACTCGACCTAAAAGTTTCATTCACTGATAGAGCTCCAAATTCAGAGGCTTTTAACTTGGCCAATCGTGAATTCCACGAAGGGCGCTCTGAATCCGGAGGCTTACTCGGCCCAAACATATCTTGCACGGATGGGGCTCCGAATTCGGAGGCTTTTAACTTGGCCAATCATGAATTCTACGAAGGGGACTCCGAATCCAGAGGATTACTCGGCCCAAAAGTGTCATTCACTGTTGGGGCTCCAAATTCAGAGGCTTTTAACTTGGCCAATCGTGAATTCCATGAAGAGCGCTCCGAATCCGGAGGCTTACTCGGCCCAAAAGTGTCATTCACTGATGAGGCTGAGAATCTGGAGGCTTACTCGGCCCAAACGCGTCTTGCATGGATGGGGCTCCGAATTCAGAGACTTTTAACTTGGCCAATCGTGAATTCCACAAAAGGCACTCCAAATCCGGATGCTTACTCGACCCAAAAGTGTCATTCACTGATGGGACTCCAAATTTGGAGGCTTTTAACTTGGCCAATTGTGAATTCCACGAAGGGCACTCCGAATCTGGAGGCTTACTCGGCCCAAAAGTGTCATTCACTGATAAAGCTCCGAATTTAGAGGCTTTTAACTTGGCCAATCGTGAATTCCACGAAAGGCGCTCCGAATCCGGAGGCTTACTCGACCCAAAAGTGTCATTCATTGATGGGGCTCCAAATTCGAGGGCTTTTAACTTCAAACTAAAATTTCATATAGTGAGATAAGTATTCTTGCATTATAAAAGTGAAAGTTTGTACATGGAGAACATTCAAAACAAGTTATCATGCCCCACAGGTCGGGTTAATGATAGAATTTACGCAAATGCATGGAATTCCAAGGACGCAGCAAACTTCTCCCGGACATGTCTTTGAGTCGATATGCCCCTGTCCCCGTGATTGAATCGATCTGATAGGGCCGTCCCAGTTAGGACCCAGTTTTCCGTCAGCCGGATTCCTGGCAACTGGGAGTACTTTCTTGAGGACCAATTCTCCTGGTGTATAACGGTGTAGATGAACACATTGATTATACGATTTAGCAAGCTATTGTTGGTACCTTGCCATGGATGCAAGGGCACAGTCTCGTCGTTCTTCAATCAGAGTCAAATCCAAGGCCAACATCATGTCATTTCGGCCCATATTAAAAACTTTCGATTTTAAGGTCAGGAGGTCGATCTCCAGGGGAATGATTGCCTGGGTTCTGAAGCATAAAGCAAACGGCATTTCCCCAGTGGATAGCCTCGGAGTAGTACGATGAGCCCACAATACACTCTGTAATTCTTCGACCCATTTGCCTTTAGCTTTCTCCAGCCTCTTCTTGATGCCGTCCAAGATGGTTTTGTTGGAGGCTTCAGCCTAACCATTGCTCTGTAGATAAGCCGGGGTAAAGAAATAGGGCCGAATACCATACATGCTGCATAATTCTCGGTAGACTCCACAATCAAACTGTGCGCCATTGTCTGAAATGAGTGCTCTTGGAATGCCGAATCACGTTATGATACTCTTCCATACAAAACGCCTAACATTAGAATCTCGAATGTGTGTTAGTGCCTCCACTTCGACCCATTTTGTGAAATAATCTGTCGTAACTATCAAGAATCGCTTGTTCCCTGGGGCCCGTGGCAATGGCCCGATGATATCAAGCCCCCATTGAGCAAACGGCCAAGGGCTGGTGATTGAGCTCAACTCCTCAGCAGGAAAATGGGTTAAAGGGAAAAACTTCTGGCACTATTCACATTTTTTGACGTAACACTTGGCATCAACTCTCATGGTCAACTAGTAGTACCCTTGTGTTACAGCTCCATGAGCCAGAGAACGCCCACCAGAATGGGCACTGCAACTACCTTCGTGTATTTCAGTCGAGTTCTTCGACTTTATCTACATGAACGCACTCTAGGTATGGACCAGAAAGGGATTTTTTGTAGAGCTTTCCCTGCGGATCTAGGTAATATAGCAAGGCTTTGTTTCGCAGTTTGTGCGCTTCTTTCTTGTCTGTCGGAAGCTATTCGGAAGATAGAAATGCAGTGATAGGGTCCATCTAACTTGGACCTGATTCTATGATATTGATCTAACTTGACTCTAAGGGGGCAATGCTCGGCTTAGGGACGAATCCTACTTCAATTGTCCGTTTAATTTTTTAGTTGATGGCGGAGGCTAGGCAAGCCAGGGCGTCGGCGTGTGTGTTATGATCCCGAGTTATTTGATTTAGTTTATGATGGTCAAATTTTGCCAGCAAAGAATTCGTCGTTTTCATGTAAGCTGCCATACGATCATTTTTGGCTACGTATTCCCCTTTCAATTGGTTGATGACTAGCTTTGAATCGCAGAAGATAAGCAGACGCCGAGCACCAAAGAGAAGTGCATTCCGTAAGCCGGTTAACAATGCTTCATATTCGGCCTCATTGTTCGATGCTTCGAAGCCTAGTTTGACAGCCTGCTCAATTATTGCCCCGTCTGGAGCCATTATCACTACGCCCGCCCCACTTCCACGTTGGTTGGACAATCCATCACAATACAACTGCCAAATATCCCCAACATAAATTCTCCAGTTCAGCTTAGGTTGAATTTGATCAGACTTAAAGTCAGCGAGGCCTACAGTGAATTCGGCCACAAAGTTGGCGAGCACTTGCCCCTTGATTGAGGTCCTAGGCAGAAATTGAATATCGTACTGGCCGAGTTCGAGAGCCAACTTTGAAAAATGCCCTGATGCTTTTGCACTACGAAGTACTGACTGGAGGGGGTAGTCCGTTAGTACCCCAATGGTATGCCCCCGAAAGTAATGCATCAGTTTTCTTGCTGCCATGACGAGAGCAAGGATGAGTTTTTCTAGCGGAAGGTAACGTGTTTCGACGTCGACCATTGCTTTGCTCACAAAATAAACTGGTTGCTGCTCCCAAAGTTCTTCCTTTAACAGTACGGCGCTGGCAGCCCCGTCGAAAACTGCCATATATAAAATTAGCAGATCACCTGCTGAAGGTGTTATCAAGAGTGGAACTGATCGGAGGTAAGTCTTCAAACCGTTCAAAGTGGCTTCGCACTCGGAGGTCCACTCAAAAGCTTTACCCTAATGAATTGTCGGCAGTGATCTCTGGAACAACTAATGAACCTGTTAAGTGCGGCGGCCATCCCCATCAGCTTTTGAACCTCCTTGACCGACCGTGGAGAGCCGAGTTCTAGAATTGTTGTGATTTGCCTCGAGTTGGCTTCGATTCCGCGGTGGTTAACAATGTAGCCAAGGAATTTGCTGGATCCGATCCCAAATGCGCATTTGGAAGTGTTTAGCTTCATTTTATACTTGCATAGAATGTCAAATGTCTCTACCAGATTGGCTAGATGAGTTTGCTCTTCATTGGACTTGACCACCATATCGTCAATGTACACTTCCATAGTATGACAGAGTTGCTCCTTGAACATGGCAGTGACTAGTCTTTGGTAAGTAACCCCGCATTCTTCAGCCCAAAAGGCATAACCTTATAGCAATATGTTTCTTTTGGGGTGAGGAATGCAATTTTGTCTTGGTCCTCCGGATGCATGGCAATTTGATGGTAGCATCTGTAGGCATCCAGGAAGCTCATATGTTGATGATGTGTCGTAGCATCTACGAGTTGGTCTATTCTAGGGAGGGGAAAGCAATCCTTGGGACAAACGTTGTTTAAGTCCACAAAATCCACACAAACATGCCAAGTCCCATTTTTCTTCTTTACAACCACAGTATTCGACAGCCATGTAGGATAGGTCACTTCCCGGATTGCCCTAGCATTAAGCGACCGGTCAACTTCTTCAACAACGACAGCAGTGTGTTCTGCGGCTGAGCGCCGGCTTTTCTGAATAATCGGCTTACATTTGGGGTCAACGTTTAAATGGTGCTCAGAAACAGATGGGTCCAGCCCCGGCATCTCTTATGGTGACCACGCAAATACATCAAGGTTGTTGAGTAAGAAGGAAATTAGCTGCTACCTCTCGACTTTATTCAGGGAAGCGTTGACCATGAAGAACCTGTCTGGATTCCCGTCAAACTCAACTCGATCCAGGGCTTTGGTTGCCTTTTCACTTGGGAGCCGCCCAACATCGTCGAAGCTCTCCCAATTTGGCACCTCAATAGAATTCACTTCCAGCTCTCTTGGTGTCTTTGCAGCAAGAAGACAACATGCTTGTGCCAATTTCTGGGAACCATGAATTTGTTCAATGTCGCATTCAGTCGGGAAGTGAAGTAGTTGATGATAGGTGCTTGGCACGGCCTGCATGGTATGCAGCCAAGTTCGTTCCATGATGAGATTATACGGCGAAGGTGTAGACACCTCATTTTTTACCATTCTCAAGACTTGGACGTCACCGTGTGAACACTCGGTGATCATCCATATTTGTGTTCGTTTTGAGTTTCCGGAGGTCTCGGCTACGTTCCTTGCCTCAGGATCTCTTGACTCGACTATTTTGTGTCTGGTTTTGCAACAAACACTTGTGTTTTACCTTTGAGGGGCAGGGCAGGGCTTGTTGACCATCCCCTGACACCCACCGGCCATGGCTTGAGGCCACCGGCTATGTTTTGTTGCCACCGGCCAAATGTTTGGCCGGCCGGTACTCTAGATGGTCGACCGGCCATCTTTTTTGGTCAAATTGCATTTTTGGCCGACCGACTACTGTGCATCTACTTTTGCAGATATTTTTATGCCAGCTGTGCTAGCTGGCATACATTTTGCTCCCCTCCATACACGTGTATGGAGGGGTCTCCCTCTTGTTACCTTGCCTTGGAAGCTTTACAAGATTGGATTGTCTATAAGAGGAGGCCTCTTCTCCCTCTTTTAGGTTGGACAACTTTTTTTTAGTGCATTGAGTTCTAGGGTTAGGATTTGCATATATCCTATCTCTATATCTCTCTCTTTGTGTATTTGTGTGTGTTTAGTCTTAGTATTGCACACAAACACCTACCATTACACCTTCTCTTGGAGCTGAGGTCCTTGGAGGTTGTTCTTGAAGTTTTGGAGCTAGTTTGGACCTAAGGAAGCTGGTGGTCCACCATTTGTGAAGAGGGTCTTCAAGGGTAACATTCTTGCTCTTTTTACCCCATTTTTGCATAGCTTTTTTGACTAACTTGAAACTATTTTTAGACTTGGTGTATAACATATAAAAGTCTTTTTTTTTCCTACTCTAAATAGTTGTTTAAGAGTGTTTTGAGCTTTGAGGTTGTTTGACCCCTCTTAAGCCTTGTTAGGCTCCATTTTTGTGCATTTTTGGTGAGCTCCGGGACCATTGTGTTTGGTCCTCCTCACCACTGAAATCTTGAGGGATTTCAGTGGTGAGGATGGTGCCTTGAGGTCCTAAGAAGGAGAGGGCCACCCCCTCCCCTTGTTGTCCTTAAAAAGGGCCATTTTAGCCTCTTGAGAGAGCATCTTGTTTAAGTGATGTTGGCCATGCCTTAACTGATTTTTGTGCTTATTATGTCATAATATAGCTCTGTTTTTACTTGGTTTAGGTACACTATGCTTACTTAGCATACATGCCTTGTAATGCCATGTTTAGGCCTTAACATGCTTTAGGTTTTGATCCTTGTTCTAGCATGATTTTGGCCAAGCTTTGTGAAGCTTTTGTGTTTGTTTTAGCATGCTTAAGTTCTATTTTTGGTTGCTTTGGTTGACCATGACATGCCTAGTATAGCCACCTTGCATTTTGGCTTGTTAGCCTTAGGTGTGTGAATATGTAGCATGCTTTACTTGCCTTGTTTCAGTGGTTTGGAACCACTTATACATCATTTTAGTCCTCATGGTATGCTTGTATGCTTGCATTTGATGCCCCTTTAATGCTTTACAAGGTTGTTGTCATATGCTCCATGCTTGGCCCCTTGTGTATGCTTGCATGTTTAAGCCACTTAGATGCCATCTAGGTGTATCCTTAGCATTGTTTAGGTCTGCCTTGGACCTGTTTTAAGTCCTCTTAGCCTTGTGAAGCTTGGTTGACTTAGCCATGGTTTAAGCCTCCTTGGCTTGCCTTAAGTACTTGGACCATTATTGCATGCTTTGCTTGTTTTGATTAGCTGATTTGGCATCTCTCCTTCGTGATTTTCAGAGCTTTCTATGCATGCAATATGTCCATGTTTTGTCTCTTTTAAGTGTGTTTAAAGGTTACTTGTTTGATGCTTAAGTGTTGGTCCATTTGCATGCATGTTTGTATGTATGATTGTCCCTCATTTCCATAGCATTGGCCACTGTTTTAGGCTTGTTTGAGGGCTACCTAAATTAGTTTAAGTCCACCCCTTAGCATGTGGTTACATGTTTGCCTTATGCCTTGCATGCCTAAATACACATTGCATGTCCATGTTGCACACTTAGCCTCCATGCCTAGGTTGCATTCCATTTGCATGCATGCTTCACCTCTTGAGTTGAGTATGATAGAGGTTGAGCTTCTTTGTTTGATTATGTGCATTACATTCCATATCAAAATGCATACTTGGTTTCTTAGGCCATCACACATTGAAATGTGCAGTTGGTGGTCCGAGAATCGAGGCCCATCCCCCTTTGAGTCATGAATATGATAAGGAGTGTGGTTGGTGCATACATTGCTTGAAATGCATTGCCATGCTATGTTTTGCCCTCTGCTACTGTCAAAAATAGATTCTGCAGGAAGCTTTGGCCAGCCGGCCATCTCCAATGCCGACCGGCCATCCATCAAAGGCCGATAGCTTAATTAGTGGCCGGTGACCATTCCCCTTGGCCGGTAGCCATTCCTCTCAGCCGGTGGTGTTCCACAGCACTCAGAGAAGCAACCCTAGGACTTGTGCAGTCTTCAGAAGAGGATAATAGTCAAAGTAGAGGCAACTTGTGCATGGCAATGGCTTTCCGAGCGGAGCCGAACACACATTGCATTAGGGCCTCTTCCCGAGGCTGTTTACTGCTTTCTTAGATTAGTTAATTTGCTTAACTAGTTTAATTGATCTGTAATATTTAATTAGCTTGTAGGTTAATTAATTGTATTATTCTTTCGGTCCCTCCGAGCGAGGGCAAATTTGTAATAAGTGTGGGTGCATATGTACATGTCTTTCAACCCCCACTTCTTTCTCCTTTTTACTTATCTATTTTTGATGGTTAGTATTAGGACATGTTTAATTTAGCATCCTTATGCTATGCATGCGTGCATCATTCATCAGTATTGCATGCACCGGGCTAAGCGCATCATGCTAACATCATAAGTATTCCAAATCTAAATTGAATACGTGCTACTTGTTGCATCCCACAAGTCATCCTAGGATTAGCCGAGCCTATTCTAGTGACATTTTGTATGAGTTGCATTAGCCACTTAACATGGACTTGGATCATGCATGATTGCTAACATGTTCACTGTTTTGGCACGGAGTACGATGTAAGTATTTATGCTTTAACATCTCGCATGAGTGTGAATGTTAAACATAACAACATGCTTACCATGCGGCTAGATGCTTATTTGATTAACTGCCTGAATGCCTGTAGGTGAAGGTTGGATTGTTTGAGTTGGGATGACTCATAGAGATCCGTGTTTTAGCCTACTTGCGAGTAGCAAATCTCAAATTATTTCCCAAACGAACGGATATGCAATGCTTTGTTCCAAATTAGGCGACCTAGTCTATACTTTTGTGTTGTGCGCATCACATAGTAAATCTAGGCTAATAACCGAAATAAGAACGCATAATGTTTTTCAAAACGAGATATCATGGTTAGTAGAGGCCGATCTTCGGATCGGGCGAGCGGGGGTGCTCATAGCTGACCTTCCCTAATCGTACCCAAGTTCCTGAGCCGAGGCAACTTTGGTGATGACGGACACGTGGCCTTAGGCAAACGAGTCAAGGTTTCCTAAATTCCCCCATTAAAAAATATTTAGGTGGCGACTCTGTATCTGGCAAAGCAGTCCATGTTTGGCACTTCTTTTCTAAAAATCTGTTTTCTCAAAAACGATTTGCCGAATTTGGACTCTTTGGTTTAGATTTAGAACCGTGACGATTCGAGTCCAAACTGTGGTAACATAAGGCCCTCGGGGCGCATCCACAGAAGGAAGCTTGACAACCAAATATTTCACATCCACTGATCGGGGAGCCCGCTCGAACTGGTAGCGTGATTTTGCCCAACGGATATTCCGGATTAGCGTTGAAGTCGAATAACAGATAATGAGCTGGAGATAGGTCTGAATCAGTGAAACCGAGTTTGATGAAGGTCTTGTAGTACATAACTTTTGAAATACTCCCCTGGTCAATGAGAACACGTTCAACAGTGAATCGATTTACGCGTAGTTCGATGACCAAGAGATCAATGTGGGGAAGCGTTACCCCAACCAAATCAGAATCATCAAAAGAAATACTCGTAGCTTCATGGGGCCGTTTCGCCAGTATGATTTGCTTTTGGAGGTTATGTCACGCCCCAAACCCGCCCCTAAAAGTTTGGGCATGACCCATTCGAAAACGGACACTAAACCTGTCATATATATCTTACGGGGCCTGAACGGAAGCATTTACCAATATAAATTAACAAAAATAAAAGAACTGCATCCATTGAGCGACCACTATCATGCCAGGACCACATACAGAACATTAAGCAAATAAACATACAGTGACGTGCATAAGAGAATTAGCTATATACATATATATACATACAGACCCAGCCCTTAGAATTGGGCGTAAAACAACATGGACAGGTAAAGGGATTATATACATCAACTTTAAGTAGACAATCACAGTGTAAAATCCAAAAGCTTAGCAAGAAGAGCTGCCTTCACTTAAGTGCTTGGACACTCTGAGGTTGACAAAAGAGGCACGGATGCCAAGGGTTAAAACTGACCTCCAGGTGGAGTGCCTACAGAAACAGACATAACACAAGTGAGTCAAGCTCGTTGAATAGTAGTACATAAATAAAATCTCGCTTAACTTGAAACATTGTATAATAGAAGTACACATGGATTCGTAACTTCTTAATATTTATTGAACCATAAATTGTGTCGACATGCTTTGGAAATAAGTGAAGATAGACATACGAACTAAATGCAACTTTTGAATGTTCTGGCGGACCATACAATTTCCGCAATTCTACAATGCCAAGTAAAGTTCCAACACGTATTCAAAGCTTCAAACATGCACTTTTCGTATATTAATGCAAGAGTCATGATACGAATCTGAATCTGTTCTTATTCATTATAGACTTAGATCTTATCATGAAACATATTGGCTTGGATATAATGTTTTGGATTATTATCCTTGTATAATGTGGCACAAACCCTTAATCATGGTGGCATGAAGCCCATTAACATAGTGGCACAAAGTCCTTGGATACTTACCAAGTTTCAACACATATACTTACTAAGCTTCAAAACATATACCTATCAATCTTTAAAACATATGTTTTCCAAACATTAAAACATATACTTATCAATCTTTAAAACATATGCTTCTCAAACTTTAAAACATATACTTAAGCATACAATGCAAAGTCCACATGATTTGTCCGAGTCTGTTTCACTTTATAGGCTCTTTCTTGACATATATCAGCTTGAACATAATGGTTGGCTTAAAGCCCTTGAATGGTGCGGCATAAGCCCTTAAACATTGGCATAAAGCCCTTGGAAGGTGGCATAAAGCCCTTGAAAATTGGCATTAAGAATGCCCTTGTAAATTGCCGTTAAGCCCTTGTAAATTGGCATTAAAAATGCCCTTGAAAGTTGGCGTTAAGCCCTTGTAAATTGGCATTAAAAATGCCCTTGTAAATTGGCGTTAAGCCCTTGTAAATTGGCATTAAAAATGCCCTTGAAAATTGGCGTTAAGCCCTTGTAAATTGGCATTAAAAATGCCCTTGAAAATTGGCGTTAAGCCCTTGAAACATGATGGCACAAGGCCCTTAAAACATGATTGAAACTTATGGCACGAGGCCCTTGAAACATACTTGAAACTTGTGGCACATGGCCCTTGAAACATATGGCCTTAAGCCCTTTTAACATGTTGTCATTAACTTTTCATGCATTAACATTAAGAACATTCATGTACTAAACATTAAGAACATTTATGTTTTACCATTAAGAACATTTGCATAATTACCATCAGAATGCTAAGACAATCATTATACGTAGTAAAGTGTACTACTACTCACGGCTATAACGGAGTGCTTGTCCTTCTCGGGTTATGCCCTCAAAAATTTCGAAATTCCAATCGGTAGAAAGTGGTGATCTCCTCTTATCCTCCATCCTTGATGCAAGATCCGTGGTTGATTTGTTATTAAAAGTGGAGGAAATCAAGGTTTTAGAAGTTAGGGTTTTGACTAAGGCAAAGAAGGAAGAGAAGAAGAAACATGTAAGAAATGATCCAAAATCCCGTTTTTAAAGCTGCTGTCCCGTAATTCCCGCTCGAGCGGACTGATTTCCGCTCGAGCGGACCTGCCCTCAGCACAGATGTCGAAACTTTGAACAGGTATAACTCTCCCATCCGGACTCCGTTTTAGGTCGTTCTTGTGTCCAAATTGAAGCCCCGGAAATAAGCTTTCCAATGGTTCTAACCTCATATCCAAATTCCAAGTGTGGAAAAAGAAAAAGGTAAAAGAGTGGCGGCTGTTTGTAAAATAATTATCCAAATTAAATTCTTTGGTCCAATCTTACTTCACCATCATATTACCACCTCAACCAAAATCCCAAAATAA
Organism: Camellia lanceoleosa; assembly: GCA_025200525.1. Taxonomy (NCBI): domain Eukaryota; kingdom Viridiplantae; phylum Streptophyta; class Magnoliopsida; order Ericales; family Theaceae; genus Camellia; species Camellia lanceoleosa. Next base: position 162,588 of record JANUSC010000161.1, on the reverse strand, counting down.
AATAAAGGCATCCCAAATACACTAATAAGATGTCAAAAATGAGCCCACATGCCTCAGAAGTACAACTCATCCTAGAGACCCGCTCGAGCGCCCAACATCGCGCTCGAGCGCGAAGACCAACAAGGCTGTCCGCTCGAGCGGCCACTTATACGCTCGAGCGGAAAATCACCACTCGAAATTTCAGCCGCTGCAAAATTATCGAACCCCCAAAGGCCCGCCGGCCAACTACTCCGGCCGGAGGAAAATTTTCGATTGTTGATAAAGGTCAACAATTCGGCTCAAAAACATAATTAAATGGCTAGTTCTTCAATTCCAATAGCAAACACATGAACCCTTAATGAAATCAAGATAACCTTCTATACGCACTTTGGGGTCATTACATTCTCCCCACCTTAAGAAGTTTGGTCCTCCAAACTTGATTCACCTGGTTATAAGTCTAGTTACATCTGAACATATAGCATTTCTCAATCATTTCATAACTATCAAACATAAGTCAAACTTGGTAAGTTCACAAGTAACTCCCATTATTACAATTCCTCAAAGGTAAAAGCTTCTTATAACAATTAGACCCATAATAACAATTAAGTGCTAAATCGGCGACTTTGGGGCTCTTTATTCATTATCGTATTAGACTTATCGGTTCAAATCAAGTCTCTAACAGCTCAAATTTAAAATCAATCTTTAGCCCAAAGTCAACATCCGACATCAAACGCATAATACATTGTTCGAGGTATTACTTAAACTTATCGACCTTTCAAAATATCGATAATGAAATAATTCCCAATAGCATTAAGTCGATGTAAACTTTGACGAACAATCTCCAAGCCAACTTACAACAGATAAAACAGAATAGCTTGAAGCTCAATATAGAGCCTTCATCAATTATCAAGGAGTTATTCATACATAGCAAAATATTTCTTTCAGAATAGCTTGAACATTCGAAATTTCATAACATATCTAGTCATTTTGGGGAAATTATTCAGAAAGCTTATCATAGCATAACCATGTCGGAAATTCATAGCATATTTTATCCTTTTAGAAAATACTCATCATATAGAACATTTAAGTAACCAAGATGTAGATTGCATTCAGATAGCCTAACCATTTTCAAAATTACTGATACCAAAGTATCTTTACAAGACATTATTCATGATCACACATTTAGGCATTTCTGTCGAAAATACCAAATTTAATTGAGGGTATGACATCTTATACATAACACAGAGCACATAAGTTTCATTCCGATAATCACTTGTTTGCAGATCACATTAAAGAAACAAGCCATGAACAGTTTACATTATAGCCTTTCAATACGAAATAGGGATTAGTTTGATAATTTGCAATATCTACGCATAAGTATATCACAAAAATGATTCCTCAATTGTAATTTATTACTACACAGAAGCAGGAGTCTAAGTCTTGCAGTAACTTATCAGACTATCAATCATGTAGATGTGATATCAAATTAGTTAATAATCCTCTATTGTTTTGCAAATGTCATATGGATAGACACATATCATAAGCGGGGTTCTGCATGTCATTCGACTGTTCCTTATAAGAAGTCCCAAGTACAGATTACAGGTTACACAAAAACAGAACAGATTACAAATTACGGATTTCAGATTACAGAGGTTAGAGTACAAAGTACATAAACAATACTCATTAGATACCATCAATAATTTCTTATCAGAAGTCGTCGGTAATTTCCTTAGTTCACGAAGTCATATCATTCACATACGATTTCGAGATCATTAACCAATTCGTCGGCATAACTTATTTATTTAAATCATTAGCAAGAAGCGAAGTCACAATTAATTGATCCCTTTCACAACTTTAGAGGTCACTACATGCATGACTTTTCTTAGAATCGGTCATACTCGACATAATTTCAATCATTACGCAAAACACATCTTGTTAAAATATTCAAACACCGTAAATTCTTAAAATCACGAATCTAAACATGGTTATAACAAGGAAAACATAACTAAGAGTATCATACATATAGCAATTTCATCGATCTTGGGAATATTCTGTACTTAGAGTTTAAGCAAGTTACGTAAGTAGATGCCAAAAGCCCAATCATATTATCGTTATTCCCATGATACCACACATTTCATCTAATCATCTGCATATAAATTGTCTTACCGACCAACTTGACTCCTCACCACGCTTCCACTGTGCAAATTTATTGATTTACTCCCATCTGTAAGTCTTACCATGTTCTGCATGACAATCAATCACAATATACACAAGGAATGTACAACCAACATACATAATAACTATTACGGTTAGTGATATACTTGCACCATTATCGTTGCTATCAATTTCTTCATACGCATTAAGGATGTCATGCATGATACCTAAGTCTTTTCTAGACATCCTAAAGCTCAATGGATTCATGTGTGAGATAGCAACCTGGCTCTGATACCACCTGTCACGCCCCAAACCCGCCCCTAAAAGTTTGGGCATGACCCATTCGAAAACGGACACTAAACCTGTCATATATATCTTACGGGGCCTGAACGGAAGCATTTACCAATATAAATTAACAAAAATAAAAGCGCATCCATTGAGCGACCACTATCATGCGGGACCACATACAGAACATTAAGCAAATAAACATACAGTGACGTGCATAAGAGAATTAGCTATATACATATATATACATACAGACCCAGCCCTTAGAATTGGGCGTAAAACAACATGGACAGGTAAAGGGATTATATACATCAACTTTAAGTAGACAATCACAGTGTAAAATCCAAAAGCTTAGCAAGAAGAGCTGCCTTCACTTAAGTGCTTGGACACTCTGAGGTTGACAAAAGAGGCACGGATGCCAAGGGTTAAAGCCCGACCTCCGGTGGAGTGCCTCTGAAGCAGACATAACACAAGTGAGTCAAGCTCAGTGAATAGTAGTACATAAATAAAATACTGCTTAACTTGAAACATTGTATAATAGAAGTACACATGGATTCGTAACTTCTTAATATTTATTGAACCATAAATTGTGTCTGACATGCTTTGGAAATAAGTGAAGATAGACATACGAACTAAATGCAACTTTTCGAATGTTCCTGAGCGGACCATACAATTTCCGCAATTCTACAATGCCAAGTAAAGTTCCAACCTGGTATTCAAAGCTTCAAACATGCACTTTCGTATATTAATGCAGTAGTCATGATACGAATCTGAATCTGTTCTTATTCATTATAGACTTAGATCTTATCATGAAACATATTGGCTTGGATATAATGTTTTGGATTATTATCCTTGTATAATGTGGCACAAACCCTTAATCATGGTGGCATGAAGCCCATTAACATAGTGGCACAAAGTCCTTGGATACTTACCAAGTTTCAACACATACACTTACTAAGCTTCAAAACATATACCTATCAATCTTTAAAACATATGTTTTCCAAACATTAAAACATATACTTATCAATCTTTAAAACATATGCTTCTCAAACTTTAAAACATATACTTAAGCATACAATGCAAAGTCCACATGATTTGTCCGAGTCTGTTTCACTTTATAGGCTCTTTCTTGACATATATCAGCTTGAACATAATGGTTGGCTTAAAGCCCTTGAATGGTGCGGCATAAGCCCTTAAACATTGGCATAAAGCCCTTGGAAGGTGGCATAAAGCCCTTGAAAATTGGCATTAAGAATGCCCTTGTAAATTGCCGTTAAGCCCTTGTAAATTGGCATTAAAAATGCCCTTGAAAGTTGGCGTTAAGCCCTTGTAAATTGGCATTAAAAATGCCCTTGTAAATTGGCGTTAAGCCCTTGTAAATTGGCATTAAAAATGCCCTTGAAAATTGGCGTTAAGCCCTTGTAAATTGGCATTAAAAATGCCCTTGAAAATTGGCGTTAAGCCCTTGAAACATGATGGCACAAGGCCCTTAAAACATGATTGAAACTTATGGCACGAGGCCCTTGAAACATACTTGAAACTTGTGGCACATGGCCCTTGAAACATATGGCCTTAAGCCCTTTTAACATGTTGTCATTAACTTTTCATGCATTAACATTAAGAACATTCATGTACTAAACATTAAGAACATTTATGTGTTACCATTAAGAACATTTGCATAATTACCATCAACAGAATGCTAAGACAATCATTATCTGTAGTAAAGTGTACTACTACTCACAGTGCTATAACGGAGTGCTTGTCCTTCTCGGGTTATGCCCTCAAAAATTTCGAAATTCCAATCGGTAGAAAGTGGTGATCTCCTCTTATCCTCCATCCTTGATGCAAGATCCGTGGTTGATTTGTTATTAAAAGTGGAGGAAATCAAGGTTTTAGAAGTTAGGGTTTTCGGACTAAGGCAAAGAGGAAGGAAGAGGGAAGAAGAAACATGTAAGAAATGATCCAAAATCCCGTTTTTAAAGCTGCTGTCCCGTAATTCCCGCTCGAGCGGACTGATTTCCGCTCGAGCGGACTCGCCTCAAGACAGATGTCGAAACTTTGAACAGGTATAACTCTCCCATCCGGACTTCGTTTTAGGTCGTTCTTGTGTCCAAATTGAAGCCCGGAAATAAGCTTTCCAATGGTTCTAACCTCATATCCAAATTCCAAGTGTGGAAAAAGAAAAAGGTAAAAGAGTGGCGGCTGTTTGTAAAATAATTATCCAAATTAAATTCTTTGGTCCAATCTTACTTCACCATCATATTACCACCTCAACCAAAATCCCAAAATAAAATAAAGGCATCCCAAATACACTAATAAGATGTCAAAAATGAGCCCACATGCCTCAGAAGTACAACTCATCCTAGAGACCCGCTCGAGCGCCCAACATCGGCTCGCCTGGCGAAGATAACAATTTGTCGCTCGGCTGAGCCACTTATACGCTCGAGCGGAAAATCACCACTCGAAATTTCACCGCAAAATTATCGAACCCCAAAGGCCCGCTCGGCGCTAACTACTCCGCCGGCGGAGAAAAATTTTCAGATTGTTGATAAAGGTCAACAATTCCAGCTCCAAAAACATAATTCGACGGCTAGTTCTTCAATTCCAATAGCAAACACATGAACCCTTAATGAAATCAAGATAACCTTCTATACGCACTTTGGGGTCATTACAGGTTAGGATGTGACTGAATTGTATTTACCGCAGATGTCGTCGGCAAGCTATATATCATATGGATTACGCCGAGTTAAGGTGAATCCTGCCGTAAAGCAACTGTTTTGGTTGAGTTCTTTCGGACGTGTTGCTTAAGCCGACCGTCTTGTACTAACTCCTCAAGGTGATCCTTCAACGCATAGCAACTGTCGGTATCATGACTATGGTCCTTGTGATATTCACACCACCTATCCTGTCTCCTCGTGTCAGTTGGTCCCACCATTTTGGGTGGCCATTTGAAGAACGAAAGGTGTTGAACTTTAGACATAATTGTGCTGATCGGCTCTAACAACTCTGTATATTTCTTGTCTGCGCACCTTGTGCACCTGCTATCCACTTGAAGTTGTTCATTAGCTCGGTGGGAACAGTGGTCATTTGATCAGTGCGAATCTCGTCTTTTGTCTCGTTTAGCCCGATTCCGTGGTTCAGGGCTCTATGATGGTACAAAATTTATCGACTGAACGATTTCAGATGGGGTCGTCTTGTTGGCCTTGTGCCTGGCTTTGACCCGCATGACGTCATCTTCCACTTTGCAGTATTCCTCAACTTTCTTCATTAACGACCAGACTGTTTTGAGGGGCCTTCTAGTCAAGAAACTGCGGAGGGCACTATCAGGATGCAACCCCATTTTAAAGGCAGTGATGGCCATGGAGTCATTGCAGGCATCATCTATGAGATTAAAGCATTCCCAATAGCGTACCGAATACGCACATAAGGTTTCTTTTGGTTGGATTTGCATTGCCCAGAGAGAATCAGCTTGCTTCGGCTGTACCTCATTGGTGATGAACCTTGCCCTAAAGGATTTTTGGAGTTGATAGAAGCTCTTAATTGATGCCGGTTCCAATTTATAATACCATCTGACGGCCAATGGTCCCAAACTGCTCGGAAATATTCGGCACATGGGGGCCTCGTCGTCTGCATGCAACGTCATGGCTTGCTTATAATGACAGATGTGATCAGTGGGATCTGATTTTCCATCATATAGGGTGAACGATGGAGCTTTGAACTTTCTGGGTAGTACTGCCCTTGCGATCTGTGCACAAAGGGGTCACGTTGGTCCTCTTCATCTGAATCATTTCTTCTTCTCTTATTCTGTGCACGCGAACTCCCTTTGGAAGAATTAGAGGCATCGACTCGCCCCTTCTTTTTGGATTCTAGGGATGATGAGTCAGAATTACTGCCACTATCTTGTCTCTGAATTCGAGGTCATCGACCATCCTTTCTCAGAGGTCATCCCGGATCTTGGCCCACGGCCTGTTGGGATTTTGCCACCACCAAGGCCAAATCCTGTCGAAGGTGCTCGTTCTCAGCCAACATGTTTTCCAACCTCTGTTCATTTTGCGTCACCTAATCCATAATCGCTTGCATTGTCTCATGTGCTGATGTCGAGGGTAAGGTCTGGGCAACTGAGTCAAAGTTCAAGGTCTGTCGTGCGGCAATGCTCTCTGGCCTAAGCATGTTGCTTGGAGTGGTATCAACTTGTGGTGTAAGGTCGTCAGTGACTACCGGAGGATCTTCTGTCACGCCCACCATGGATGTGCTAGAGTATTCCCATAGACGATGCCAATTGTGGAGAAGTGGTTCGAAAATACTCTTTTGATCCTATAGGACGCTCGTGATCCTTAGATAGTCACCTGAAAAGGAATGAACACTCTGGTCAGGGGTGCTAGAATTAGCACTCCGACGGATAAGTCAGTGTATACTCTCTTGGTTGCTTATATCTCAAGTTAAACTTTTTCTCACATACCTTTCTTTGGCCGGTGCTCCTCTATTTGTATGTTTCCCCTTGGGCCTTAGGGTCGGGCCCACCCTTAATCCATTGCACGTTTATTTATTCAGCTTTTGTTCAATTGGTTAGAATGCCAATTATCATATTCGTCTCTATGATCATCTAGGATCAATGCCGAATACAAATTCTGTCTTTGACTGTCCTCATACCGTTATTCAGCATTATTGCCCCCAGAATATTCAGCTCCCACTTCCTTAATTAACCAAATATAAAATATTATACGTGGTGAGGTCGTTACATAATCCTTCGCAAATCCAATTTTCAATCGGTAGAAAAGTAATATCTTCAAGTCTTCTTCACTTTTTGATAAGCAATCTTGGCCAAATCTTAGTGAAATGGAAGATATTTTTGTCATGACCCGAACCCGCCCCCATGGGTTAAGGACATAATTGGCCAATAATCATGAGATTACCTACGACCTCAAACCAAACCAAACGTATTTTAACAGAGTTCATGGGGGCCAAACGGAAGCAATTTGAAACTTTGTCCATAGAGTCGTGCTTATATGCACATCATTACATACATATGTTAATAACTCACATCCGAAAATGCAATAACATAAAAATTCTGTACAACCAGGATCACTCAATCTAAGTCAGCCAAAACAAAACTATATACAGACACATTCAAAGACTTCGCCAACCTGACAAAATATAAATACATAACGAAAAGGCGAAGACGTGTCTCGTGCATGAGACGCAAGGGCTGACTCCTCAAAACCTTAGTTGTTCCGAACTGACTTCACTGAGGCTGGGTCTGGACCTCTCTTGGCTCACCTACAAACACATGAATGAGCGTGAACGAAAGCCCAGTGAATAATATCAGATAAAGAAGATACACAAACAATATGTAAAACAACATGCTTCAAACGACCTTGGGCCCATTTCATATTTCCATTTATCATATACACACAATTTAAGTCAAGTGACTATGGTTCCAAACATACTGGCCCTTGGCCCATTTGTCTTCCATTCGTGTCAAACTATCATTCATTTTAGACTTATCATTCTTATCAAACTGGCCTCTGGCCCATTCATACTTTCGTATCAAACTGGCCTTTAGGCCTTTCAAACTTTCATTCGTGTCAAAACGGTCTCTGGCCCGTTCATTCATGTCAATCGGCCTTCGGCCCAATCATTTATTGATCGGCCTTCGGCCTAATCATTTATCAATCGGCCTTTGGCCCAATCATTCATGTCAATCGGCCTTCGGCCCAATCATTTATATCAATTGGCCTTCGGCCCAATCATTTGTCAATCGGCCTTTGGCCCAATCATTTATCAATCAACCTTCGGCCCAATCATTTATATCAATCGGCCTTCGGCCCAATCATTTGTCAATCGGCCTTTGGCCCAATCATTTATATCAATTGGCCTTCGGCCTAATCATTTATCAATCGGCCTTCGGCCCAATCATTTATATCAATCAGCCTTCGGCCCAATCATTTGTCAATCGGCCTTTGGCCCAATCATTTATCAATCGGTTGTCCATAATTCAAACGAGCAAACTTATAAGGAAATAAGCAATTGGACAATTGACAAGCTTCAAAATATTGATACTACTCACAGTGATCGGCCTGTGGATTTGCCTTGGAGCTTGACCCTACACATTTTATGAACACAAAAGGGTCACTGACAATCTTATCCGTTCCTTAATTCACATATTCCTCTTTAGGCTTTATTCTTATCTCATTAACTCATTTACAATGCTTAACATATGCCTAAGAGTGATTACATGTGAAAGAGAACGGAAAACGAAACACAGAACGCATGAACAAAATTTCAGAGAACAGGGTCCCCGCTCGAGCGTGGACTTCCTCGCTTGAGCGGACCCTTAAGGCCTACAAAAGTATTGGTTGCATGAAAAATACGCTCGAGCGTGAAATAGGGAGCTCGAGCAGAAGACCTGTCTACGTAGCTCCCCCGCTCGAGCATGAACTCACTCGCTCGAGCGGACACCAAGTCTGCAAAAAGTACTCAGAGCACGTTTTTCTCGCTCGAGCGGCCATTACCCCGCTCGAGCGGAAATCAAAATTCTGGGTTTCCCAGATTGTGTTCTTGAGTCCAAATTCGACATTCAACCAATGTTTCTTGCATACTATGGCTCCAATTTCACATATTCTTGTATTAACATGGTATAAACACCAAAACACATCACAATGGGGCTCAATTTCATGAATCAAGCACATGCATGGCTCAATTTAATTCAAGTTCAATTCTATCATATGCATTCATGCATTCAAAGCTCCTATCTTTAATTATTCAAACATGCATGCTAATCTTGACTTCATTTCTATTCCAATTAATGCAAATGGTGTTCATTCTCATGGAACACAACAAAAACATGCTTGCATGTAGGATTTAACACTCATATTTCCACATTCAACTTAATACGTGCTTTTTTATGCAAAATCATGGTGATCTTATACATGCATGTGCATTTCAACTTCAAATTCATCAATTATAACACAACTTACAAGTTCAATCTCATGAATTTACTCACCTAGGAGTTTAATCTTCCAAACTCTAGTCAATTCTTGGACTTAATCTTCAAGATTCCCAAGTCTTGAGCCAAAACCACACAACTCTCTCCCTTCTCTCTCTAAGGCCGACCCTCTCTCTCTCTCTCTCTCTCTCTCTATTCTTGAGTTCAATATCAGCCAAAGTGTTAAAAAGGGGAGGAATTGAAGTGTGATGGCCCTTATGTATAAGTCCACTAATCAAGTTTAATAATAATAAATAATATGGCACTAATTCATTAATTAAATCAATTTAATCTAGCCCGAATCAAATTTTCAATTAAATTTTACCGTAGGCTCTAAAAATTTTGCCAATCACAATGGCGTAACCAATTTCGGGTTCTGTGGCCAATAAGGCCTCCAATTAAATTCCCAAAGCAGATTATTCAACAGATATTCCTATGGTGAACAGATAGAACTTCAAAACCACATATTTTCACATAATGGAACACAAAATCATATCAAAACACATAATCACATCATATTAAGGACCAATTAACATATTACGGAACAGGGGTATTACAATTTTAGAGTGAGAATATAGGGTTTTCGGAGATGAGGAAGAGAAAGGAAGATACAAATGAAAAGGTAAGGAAATGATCTAGAATGTCATTTTTAAATTGTTGATATCGTGCCGATCGCTCGAGCGCAACTTCCTACGCTCGAGCGTAAGACACAAACTTCGAAGGCTTGCTCAAGCGACAAATCCATCGCTCGTACGTAAAATGATAAGTCCCTGAAGTTTTGCAGAGCTACAGTGAAACAACTGGAAGCCAACATTCTTCGCTCGAGCACAACTTCTTTCACTCGAGAGACTCGCCTGCAAACTCGAGAGATTCTGAGAGCTGCAATTCTCCGCTCGAGCATAACTTCCTTCACTCGAGCGGGCACCTGGAACAAAATGACACAATCTCTCCTCCTTAGGGAATTTCGTCCTGAAATAGCATTCACTTCCAATCCAATAACAAAGTATGGCAACAAAACATATTTATCAATTTTTAGCAACTCCCAATCAAACAACATGTCAATTTAAAACCAAAACAAGGACAAAAGAGACTTGGAAAAATAATAGTACATTTTCAATTCATCATATACAAGGAAGAGTAAAAGGGGCAATTACATCACAAATTTGAAAACAAGTTTAGATATTTCTCATGGACCTCAACTTCATGCTCCCATATAGCTTCCTCCACACTGTGATGGTGCCATAACACTTTAACTGAGGGAATTGTTTTACCCCTCAAAACTTGCTCTCTAGTATTTAAAATATTGATTGGTCTGCCTCATAAGACACATCTTCATCTATCTCAATCTCCATCCAATCTAACACATGAGAGGGATCGGGTTCATATTTGTGAAGCATAGACATATGAAATACATCATTGACCCCGGAGAGTTATGGCGGCAATGCAAGGCGATATGCAACTTCACCAATCCGTTCAATGATATCGAAGGGACTGATGAATCTAGGTGACAACTTTCCACTCTGGCCAAACCTCATCAATCCTTTTCTAGGAGATATCTTCAAAAAGACATGGTTACCGACTTCAAAGGATAAGGGTCATCTTTATTTAACTGCATAACTCTTTTGCCTACCTTGAGCTGTGACCAACCTTTTCCAAATGAGGGCTACCTTCTCCGTAGTCTCACGAACTAAATCTGGGCCTAGCATGGGTGAATCTTTTACTTTGGTCCAACACACCGGTGATCTACATGGACGCCCATATAAACCCTCGAAAGGTACCATCTCGAAACTAGCTTGATAGCTATTGTTATAAGCAAATTCGAATAAGGGTAGGTGCTTTTCCCAAGACCCCTTAAAATCTAGTACACATGCCCTCAACATGTCTACCAGAACTTGAATGGTACGTTCAGATTGCCTATCGGTTTGTGGGTGGTAAGCAGTATTGAAATTCAACTGAGTACCAAGGCACTCTAAAGACTCTACCATAGCTTGGCTGTAAAGCGATGAACAATCTCTCGAATATAAAGTTCAGCTAGAAACTATATAGAATCCCCCATACTAATGGCAAGGAAGTGGGCTAATTTGGTGAGTCTGTCGATGCGTACCCATGTGGCGTCATTGTTTCTTTGTGTTCTAAGAAGGCCTGTAACAAAATCTATGTTAACATGCTCCCATTTCCACTCGGCAACTGGAAGAGGTTGGAATAGTCCTGCAAGTCTTTGGTGTTTAGCTTTGACTTGTTGACAGGTTAGACATTTGGATACAAATAAAGCTACGTCCTTTTTCATTCCTCTCCACCATAATTGTTGACTGATGTCATGATACATTTTGGTGCCTCCAAGATGCACAGCAAGGCATAAGTGATGGAAGTCCCGCAAGACTTCATTGCTCAAGGATGTGGGCACAAACAACCAGTCATGGTAACAGATACTAGAGTCCATATAAATATTCAGACCCCATTCCTCTTTCCCTTGGAAGATTCTTTCTCTAATCACATCTACTTTTGGATCACCTAATTGTGCTTCTAATACTCGTGCAACAAGGGTAGGTTGTGCAATGGTGGTGAATAGGGTAGCCTATCCCGAAGATTCACGAAGTTGCAAGTCAAATTCATTGGCATCTCTTATCATCTTTCGTTCCCTCATCGCTAAACTAACCATAGTACTTATGGATTTCCTGCTTAAAGCATGTGCTACAACATTAGCCTTGCGAGGTGGTATTGTATTTCAAAGTCGTAATCTTCCAAAAATTCCATCCATTTCCATTAACGTAGATTCAAATCTTTATGGGAGAATAGATACTTAAGGCTTTTATGATTGGAGAAGACTTCAAATTTTTCACCATACAAGTAACGTCTCCACAATTTCATAGCAAAAACAATGACGACAAGCCCTAAATCGTGTGTTGGATAGTTCTTCTCGTGATTTTTCAATTGGCACAAACCATAAGTCACCACCTTATATTCTTGCATCAAAACACATCCTAGCCCCTCCCTAGAGGCATCACATTAGACAGTATATCCCAAGCCACGTTCTGGAATGGTAAGAATAGGAGCGGTAGTAATCTAAGCTTTAGTTCTCGGAAAGAATTCTCGCAAGCTTCACTCCAAACGAATTTTGTTCCCTTGCGGATCAATCCAGTCAAAGGTGATGATATGGAAGAGAAGTTCTTTACAAACTGGCAATAGTAACCGGCTAAGCCCAAAAAACTACAAATTTTTGAAGTGTTTTTAGGTTGTTCCCAATTCTGGACAAATTCTATCTTTGAAGAATCCACCATAACTCCATCTCTGAAGACTATGTAGCCTAAAAACTTCACTTCTAAAAGCCAAAACTTACACTTCTCATATTTTTCATACAGATGATGCTCTCTAAGATGTTGTAAGATAGCGTGAAGATGCCCTTTATGCTCTTCCTCAAAAAGCGAATAGATAAGAATATCGTCTATAAAGACAACCAAAAATTTGTCAAGAAACTCTCAAAAGATTCTATTCATTAGGTCCATGAATGTGCAGGAGTGTTAGTCAAACCAAATGGCGTAACCAAGAACTCATAGTGACCATATCAAGTGCGAAAAGCAGCCTTTGGAATATGTTCCTCCCTAACTCGGATTTGGTGATAGCCCGACTATAAATCTATCTTGGAGAAAAAATGAGAGCCTTTAAGCTGGTCGAAAAGATCATCTATTTTGGGCAAGGGATATTTATTCTTAATTGTGACTTGATTTAACTTACGATAATCAATACACAGCCTTAATGAACTATCCTTCTTCTTCGCAAACAAAGCTGAGGCTCCCTAAAGTGAGGTGCTAGGGCGTATAAAGCCCTTAATTAACAATTCCTGTAGTTGTTCCTTCAGAATAACCAATTCAGGTGGGGCGAACCTATATGGTGATAGGAAGATAGGTGTCGTGCCCGGACTTAGATCTATTGTGAACTCCACTTCCTGGTGGGGAGGTAACTCAGTGAGATCCTTAGGAAAAACATCAAGATACTCATATACTACCTTTGGAAACCCATCGTGGACCATGCCACTCCCATCATCTAAAAAGGCTACTATGAGAGAAGTAAATTCACCTCGACCATGTGGATAGTATGAGAAGGGTAATGGTCTATCATGCCTATCCCCCAAAAATATAAAACGATCGGCACCAAAAATGCATACGGTAACTCTCTTTCAATAGTAATCGATAATTGCCCGGTAAATGGACAACCAGTCCATACCAAGGATCAAATCAAAACCCAACATTTCCAGCAAAACAAAATTGAATGGAAGTTGTCAACCTGCAACCTCAATTGCACATCCCTGACACCCATGGGTCAAAATGACCTTACTTCCAACTGGTGACTCTACTGTAAGCAAAGATTTTAGTTGTTTTACATTTTAAACCCAACAATGATGCAAATGAAGTGGCTATAAATGAATGAGATGCCCCATTGTCAATCAATACACTAGCCCAGGTATTGAATATGAGAAATGTAACTCTCACAACTGATGGCCCCAAAGTCTGCTCGAAAACGGTGACATCATACACCCTTCCATGTGATCTTTGCTCCCCTACATCACTTTTTTGAGCATAAGGTTGTTATGCAGATTGTGCAAATGTAGCTCCCTGAACAATTCGAGATGTCTAACCTGATGGAACTGGCTGGTAAGACTGTCTCTGCCCTGGGCTCATCTGAAAACCTCCAGACTACCGAGACCCCGCCACACTAGTAGTCCTTGCTCTCGGCAAATAGAACTTCTTCAAGTGCCCGAGTTGACCATACTGGTAGCAAGACTGTGATTGGCCCCAATTCTGGGATTGGCTCTGTGGACGCATAGATTAGGACTGTGCTCCACTTTTCTGCCCACACTCTGCAACCTTGTGACCCATCTGGCCACATTTTTAGCAAGCACCATGGACTCGGGCCACACTCCCCGAACTTCCATCCATTAGCAAGCACCATGGCTTGCTGTGGAGGCAATTGAAAATATGATGATGAACCCCTATACCTTTTTAAAGAACCCGCATCACCCCAGGATTCTGAATGCCCCGACCTTTTCAACCTCTGTCTTGCCTCTTCCTTCTCCACTGTAATCTTCACATGGACTATCACTTCCACTAAGCGGTCATAGTCTCGAATCATGTTACCCACCACCTTCATTAAGATCTTCGGCCTCAACCTCTTTTCAAATTCCAAACATCGACGTTCCTCGGTTGCTACTAACTCCGGTGCAAAGCGGCATAAACTAGTGAATATGGCTTTAAACTTATCCACTGATGTATTCAGCTGGAGTAGCTCCTCAAACTGTTTCCTCAACCGCTCCTGAGTTGTAGGGGGGACGAACTTCTCTTGGAAGACATGCACAAATGCCTCCCATTTGTGTTCAACTCTGTTCTTAATGTACCTCCACCATTGCCCGACCTCTCCCTTTAACTGATAGGCTGCTAACGCCACCCGTAACGCATTCTCCTAAATGTCCAAAATCTCGAAGGAGTTGACAATTTGTTCCAACCATTCATCCACCTTCATTAGGTTAGGTCCACCACTAAACTTGGCAGGGTTTGAAAGAAAGAACTCATTTTTCAAAAAAGAAACTCTAGTTTCTCCTTCCACTGTCCTAGTCGCTTGCTTGGCTCTACATATTTCCATGGACTCCCGAAGAGCCCTGTAGACACCCCATTTTTGACCGTCCTCAAGACTTGGATGTCATCTTTTGAACACTCGATGATCATCCATGTTTGTGTTCGTTTTGAGTTCTCGGAGGTCTCGGTTGCACGCCTTGCCTCATGACCTCTCGACTTGTTTGTTTTGTACTTGGTTATAGACCAAACACTTGTGTTTTTGCTTCTAAGGATAGTGAATGGCTTGTTGGCCATCCCCACACCTCACCGGCCATGGCTTGAGGCCACCAGCCCTGTTTTCTTGCTACCGGCCAAAGGTGTTGGTCGGTCGGCAATGTTTTTGGTCGGCCGATCATTGTTTTGGTCGATCGGCCACTTTTTTTGGCCGAGACCTTTTCTTTGCCTTTTTCAGGCATTATGCATACCAGCTGTGCCAGCTGGTAAGCACAGACCCTGCCCTCCATACACGTGTATGGAGGATTTGCACCATTCTTTTAGCTTCTTGAGGAAGCTTGAACCTTTTAAACCCTTATTTTAGCTTCTTGAGGAAGCTTGAACCTTTTGAACCATTGTTTTAGCTTCTTGAGGAAGTTTGAACCTTTTGAACCTTTGGGATTGGTTTGGTCATTTGAACATCGCTTTGTATGCCTATAGTGTAATGTGCTTCACTAGTCTTTGGTGCTTGAGCCTATCAACATGCATTAAATGAGTTGTTGCATGTTTTGGAGTCATTTCATGTGCCATTTCAGAGCTAGAACATGTGTCATTGCATGCCATATTTCATCCTTGCCATGCTCTTGGAGAGTTGCATCTTGTGCCTTAGGCTTGGAGCCCTTGCATTGTGCATGTTTGCATGAGTTTTGGGCCTTGTTTTCATCATCTATGGCCACTAATTTGGGTGTGGCCGAGGTCCATCCATTTTGGTTTAAGTCCATCTTGCATCGAGTATGCCATCGTAGTTCATAGCATTGAGAATGCCATGTTATCGCGAGATTGATCCTTGCATTGCACATGCCTTGTTCATTTCATTATGTATGTATTTGCATGACCAAGTTGCATTGCATTAGGATTGCATGCTAGAATTGCATTGTGCATGCCATATTTGTTGCATTGTGTTTTGAGTAGGAGTTAGTCCAAACACGGGAAACGAGGGATGTTTCATACTCCAAGTGATGAAACATGCCTCGATTCCCGGTCGCCGACCCTCTTGACTACACATGATGGTGTTTAGGCATTTACGTGTTCATATGTGCATTCATTCCATATCAAGTTGTGCAATTCATTTCCTCGGCCATCATGCATCGAGATGCATGATTGGTAGCCTGAGGATCGAGACCTACACTCCCTCGAGCTTGTGCAACGATGGGGAGAGTGGTCGTACACACATTTGTTGAAAATACCTTGCCATGCCTCTCCCTTGCTTTGTGTTGCAGAAAACCAGAAACCAAAGGCAGAAACTGGTCGGCCGACCAGCTTTTCTGGCAGGCCGGCCACCCCTTTTGGATTCTCCCATAAATGGTGGTTGGCAGGTGGTATAGCGACCCCGGTCTTTTCCCATTTGATTAGTGTATCCGGACTTATGTTCCGTAGATTCCGTTGTTATCAGATTGTTGTTGTCATCCTTTAATTCTATTTGATTGAGTTTTAGGATGTGTTTGGCGTGTTTCGAACAGGTGGGTTGAATCTGAGTCAAGATGTTTGTCGCTCAGTTTTTAGCCTTTCCGCTCGAGCGGAGTTTACACCCTTCCAGCATTTTTTTGGTTCCTGCAAAACTTCTGCAGGTGAGAATTCTACGCTCGAGCGGGCATATTTGCGCTCGAGCGGACATTGTTTTTGTTCTTTACGCTCGAGCGGTGTGTTGTGCGCTCGAGCGGACCTGTCCAGTATTTAAAGGCAGCAGCGGGATTTTTAGGGCAGTTTTTCATTCTTTTTATCTCAAACCCTAAAGTTCGACTTTTCTTCTTCTCTAAACACCTTTTACCCTAGGTTTGATCTAGTTAGGGTGTGTTTCTACCCTAGTTCCTTTACAAAAAAGGTAGAAGAGAGTGAGGGCTTTCATTTAATCTGAGCATTGTTGGATTTGGAGCACTTTGAAATTTGGGCAAACATCTTCGTCTTCTTCTTTTGGGTTCATCGCTTTGAGGTAGGGATTTCCTACTCCTTGTATACGTTTTAATCCTAAGTGTTGGTGTTCTAGTATGTGGGAGGGGGTGGTTTAGTAATTGGGAGAAATCTTAGGGTTTTGTCATAGATTAATTCATGTAATTAATTTAAAAAGGAATTGTGTATTGGGTTAAATTCATGAGATTTGGGAAATTGAGATTGGTTGATGTAATTGAATATTTAATCACTCATATGTGGATTTGATAATGTATATATATTGTGATATTTATTTCTCGCTTAGAAATAAGCTGTCTTGGGCTATCGGTGGAGGATATCCATTGATTGTTGTAGACCTTGCATCTCGCTTAGGTATAATCGAATTAAGTCACATATGTTGTTGTTGAATTATCTGAACATTACTTGTATTGATTGTGTGTTGCATATGGCAATTGGTATGTTTCATTGCATATGCATGATGTTTGGAGGAGATAGGGGATGAACTCCACGGTTTAGGGGAAGATAGGGGATGGACCTCTAAACCGGATTTGTTTGGAGGAGATAGGGGATGAACTCCACGGTTTAGGGGAAGATAGGGGATGGACCTCTAAACCGGATTTTTATTTGGGAGGAGATAGGGGATGGACTCCATTAGCATCACTTTTATGTGTGCTTATTTATATTGAAGTGTTTTATTGATACAGCACTAAAATGTGTATCAATTGGGAAGTATGGAAGTGAATTGATTATGATTGATATAATACCAACTCGTGTATTTGTTATGATTAGGTTTAACTTGAATTGTTATTCCTGTGGAATTGGAAGTTTTGTTAATAAAAGATGAAACCAGTTGAGTTATTTGGCGAGTTCTGAGCCATAGATGAAAAGTAAGATGTGCCATAGACAATGTGTCATAGGCAATATAGACATTCATGTCTTAAAAAGTGTAACTGGATTATAGTGTGTTAACCATGTATTAGATGCTAATACTTTAGTTAATTCTTATGCTTGGTTTAGTATTTCTCTATTGGGCTGTGGCTCACCCTATATGGGAACTTCATTTTTCAGGTACAGGTGGTTCACTACCTCCAAGGACTTAGCTTGTGAGGAATTGAATTGGAAGACTTGTTTTATTTTTTTTTTATTTATTTTATTTGAACAATGTAAACTTTCAAGCCTAGGGCTTTATTTGTTTTGAGTTAGAACTCATGAATTTGTGTCCAAGTGTTGGCTTGGCAAGATGTAAGCCCATAGGGCATTTATTTGATGTTTTATTCCATATTACTCTGGTGACTTAAATAATATACTGTTTTTCTTTTATTAATGCATGTCATGTTTCGGGTTTAATTTTGAGGGCGTTACAACTTGGTATCAGAGCGTACCGGGTTTGAATACTTTGGGTACGTGGGAAGTGATTAGAATCACAATGGGTTCGTCTCGTTTGATAGAGACTTAGGGTAATGATTGCATGCTTATATGATAACATGTTTATGTGACTATGTGGGTTTGGAATGTAGTTTCTGGATGTTGATTGGACCCTTGAGTCTCTGAATGTCTTGTTGGAAAGGCACTTGATCAATGTTGTTTCCAACCGGAACTTTAGCGACGTCTCGGGACTGTCATTATCCAGGAATGAAATTGTAGGTGCTAATGTGATTATGTGCTTACGTGGTGTGATTTATTGTTGGACAATGTATTAGGGCCATGGCATGATAGTTTTGGCACATTATTTAGAGTGCTAACGTCTTTGTTTCCTTCATTAGGATGTCAGGACGAGGACGAGGTCGTGGTAGGCGTGGTAGGCAGGCTAGGCAGGAAATGCCTATACCGGAGGAGATTCCGGCAGTTCAGGAGGGTGTTGGCCAGGCCAATGTGGCCGAGCCACAAGGTATGGGCGCTTTGGCCCAGGAGATAGCTGGAGCTTTTAGGGAGTCAGTGGGCATTCTTAGGACTCAGAATCAGGCACAGGTAGTTGTGGCAGAAGCAGGGCCTTCTTTTACGAAGAGAATTCTTCGGTCTCAACCGGACGTGTTTGTAGGTGATCCTAGCGAGCCGCTTAAGCGCATTTAATGGCTCGGCGGAACGAAAACGTTTGAGATGCTTGGCATCGAAGACGAGGGTTGAAGGTGACCTTGGCATCGTTCGGTGAAGGAGATCTTGGTCAATGGTGGAAGTTCACCAAGGGTCGTATTGGGGTGCGTGGAAGGCTTTTGTTGATGCTTTTCAGAGAAGTACTTGTCTCCAATTGCTCAGAGAAGTTGAGAGATCGATTCCGCCATCTTGAGCGAAACAGTTTATCGATGGCGAGTTTGAAGCGGCATTCACTAGTCTGTCGTGTTTGCACTCGAGTTGGTGGCAACCGAGGAGCGCCACGCATTGAGTTTGAGAAGAAGTTGAGGCGTGGCCTCATCTTTGAGTTGTTGGGTCTATGATTAGGGATTTGGGCGATTGGTTGATGCAGCAGCACACCGAGATTATGATGCAGGAAGAGGAAAAGCGAAAAGGCTCCAAGAGGTCGGGATGGCGAGTGATGGCAGGAGGCAGGTTTCACTCCTCAGCTGACCTCGAGTAGTTTTCTAGATCCACTTTTCGGTCGAGTGCTAGTTACGGGAAAGCGGTCGAGACATTACTGTTTCAAGTGTGGTCACCGGGCCACAAGTCTCCAGTTTGTCCTCAGAGGGGAGGAGTTCAGAGGGCAGCATCTCCTTCGGCTCGATCTCAGAGCCAGAGTCAGAGTAGAGGTCAGCCGTCCTCTTGTTTTCAGTGCGGTCAGCCGGGGCACATGAAGAGGTTTTGCCCACAGTTGCGTGGCACACGGTGCTCTTGGTTCGAGCGACTCGAGTCGATGCCTTTCGGTCGATTCAGCCTTGAGGGCCAACCAGGGGCTTCTTCGTCCCAATCGTACAGATCTTACTCGAGGGGTGAGCGAGTTGATCGAGAGGTCATCTGGACGCGTGTATCTTTATTACAGCAGATCTTATACCACTCCATCGTGGTTAGAGGTACCTTCTTGTTTTGCAATTCAGTTGCTAGTGTATTGATCGATACGGGTGCGTCTCATTCCTTTGTGTCTGCTGCATTTGCATCTATTTTGGAGTTGGAGTTAGCTCAGTTAGCATCTCCTATTTGTGTAGTGTCGCCTCTTGGGGGTGAGTTGATTTTGAAACAAGGTGTTAGGGGTTGTGATATAGAGGTCGATGATCATAGAATCCCTTTCTCTTTTGTAGTGATGCCCATGAAGGGCTTCGATGTTATTTTGGGTATGGACTGGTTATCATCATACCGGGCATTTATTGATTGCTACCGTCAGAGGGTAACTTGTTGTATGATGGCGGAGAACGTTTTCATTTTACGGGGACGGGGTTGGTAGTGTTTTGCCACCGAGGTATGATCCGCGAGGGCGGAGTGAGCTTAGTAGTTTACTTGCTAGTCTTGCGATTAGTGAGGATGTTGAGACTCCGATTGTGTTACCAAGGGTGGTTTGTGAGTACTCGGACGTCTTTCCCGAGGATCTGGTCAGTTTACCACCGCGTCGAGAGATTGAGTTCTCTATTGACTTAGTGCCCGGTACGGCGCCGATTTCTATAGCACCTTATCGTTTTGCCCCCGCCGAGCTAGTTGAATTGAAGATTCAGCTCCAGGAGTTGTTAGATAAGGGTTATATTCGTCCTAGTGTTTCGCCATGGGGAGCACCGGCCCTATTCGCTAAGAAGAAAGGCGGTGCTTTGAGACTGTGTATAGATTACCGGAAATTGAATCGGGCTACGGTTAAGAATAAGTACCCTATGCCTCGTATAGATGATTTGTTTGACCAGTTGAAGGGTTCCCGTTGTTTCTCTAAGATAGACTTGAGATCGGGTTATCATCAGTTGAGAGTCAGGGAGGAGGATATCCCAAAGACGGCATTCCGTACGCGGTATGGCCACTATGAGTTTCTGGTGATGCCGTTTGGGCTCACCAATGCACCGGCAGTGTTTATGGATTTGATGAACCGGATCTTCCGGGAATTCTTAGATCGTTTTGTGGTCGTCTTCGTGGGCGACATTACGATTTATTCACCTTCAGAGAAGGAGCACGAGCAACACCTGAGAGCAGTACTAGAGTTACTTAGAGCCCATAAGCCTTATGCTAAGTTCGGGAAGTGTGAGTTCTGGCTAAAAGAGGTGAAGTTCTTAGGCCATGTAGTTTCGGGGAAGGGTGTCGGTTGATACATCCAAGGCGAGGCGGTGCAAGATTGGGCACAACCTAGAGTGTGTTTGAGATCCATGATTTCGGGATTAGCGGGTATTATCGGGTTTGTGAAGGATTTCTCTAAGTTAGCTTCACTGTTGACTAGATTGACTCGGAAAGGAGTCAAATTTGTATGGAGTGAGACTTGTGAAAAGTCGTTTGAGAGTTGAAGGTTAGATTGACCACCGCTCGGTCTTGATTATTAGGAGAGAGGGTTGGGTTATGCGATCTATTGTGATGCCTCACGAGAGATGCAGGTTGTGTGTTGATGCAAGAGGAAAGTGGTTGCCTATGGCTCACGTCGCTTAAAAATTCATGAGAAGAATTACCCTACGCATGATTTAGAATTAGCAAATGATATTTGCCTTGAAGATTTGGAGGCATTATCTTTATGGCGAGAAGTTTGAGGTATTCTCGGATCATAAAAGTCTGAAATATCTGTTTACACAGAAAGACTTGAATTTGAGGCAGAGGAGGTGGATGGAGTTCATTGAGGATTATGACTTCGAGTTGCACTATCATCCGGGGAAGGCCAATGTTGTGGCTGATGCCCTTAGCAGGAAATCGGTTGGTGACTTAAATAATATACTGTTTTTCTTTTATTAATGCATGTCATGTTTCGGGTTTAATTTTGAGGGCGTTACAAGATACCTCTTGATAAAGAGATGAAGTGACCGGTATTGGGTCAAGTTGTTTATTGCCGTGTTTTATATCATTGGGAATTGGGAAAACTCATTTTTACAAACCTATGCTTAATTTCGGGGACGAAATTCTTTAAGGGGGAGGTTATAGCGACCTGGTCTTTTCCCATTTGATTAGTGTATCGGACTTATGTTCCGAGATTCCGTTGTTATCGATTGTTGTTGTCATCCTTTAATTCTATTTGATTGAGTTTTAGGATGTGTTTGGCGTGTTTCAACAGTGGGTTGAATCGAGTCAAGATGTTTGTCGCTCAATTTTAGCCTTTCCGCCGAGCGACATTTCTGGCCGAGCGAGTTTACACCCTTCCAAAGATTTTTTGGTTCCTGCAAAACTTCTGCAGGTGAGAATTCTACGCTCGAGCGGGCATATTTGCGCTCGAGCGGACATTGTTTTTGTTCTTTACGCTCGAGCGGACCTGTCCAGTATTTAAAGGCAGCAGCGGGATTTTTAGGGCAGTTTTTCATTCTTTTTATCTCAAACCCTAAAGTTCGACTTTTCTTCTTCTCTAAACACCTTTTACCCTAGGTTTGATCTAGTTAGGGTGTGTTTCTACCCTAGTTCCTTTACAAAAAAAGGTAGAAGAGAGTGAGGGCTTTCATTTAATCTGAGCATTGTTGGATTTGGAGCACTTTGAAATTTGGGCAAACATCTTCGTCTTCTTCTTTTGGGTTCATCGCTTTGAGGTAGGGATTTCCTACTCCTTGTATACGTTTTAATCCTAAGTGTTGGTGTTCTAGTATGTGGGAGGGGGTGGTTTAGTAATTCTGGGAGAAATCTTAGGGTTTTGTCATAGATTAATTCATGTAATTAATTTAAAAAGGGGAATTGTGTATTGGGTTAAATTCATGAGATTTGGGAAATTGAGATTGGTTGATGTAATTGAATATTTAATCACTCATATGTGGATTTGATAATGTATATATATTGTGATATTTATTTCTCGCTTAGAAATAACTGTCTTGGGCTATCGGTGGAGGATATCCATTGATTGTTGTAGACCTTGCATGCTGCTTAGGTATAACTGGAATTAAGTCACATAGGTTGACTGTTGAATTAATACAGAACATTACTTGTATTGATTGTGTGTTGCATATGGCAATTGGTATGTTTCATTGCATATGCATGATGTTTGGGAGGAGATAGGGGATGTACTCCACGGTTTGGGAGGAGATAGGGATGGACCTCTAAACCGGATTTGTTTGGAGGAGATAGGGGATGAACTCCACGGTTTAGGGAAGATAGGGATGGACCTCTAAACCGGATTTTTATTTGGGAGGAGATAGGGGATGGACTCCATTAGCATCACTTTTATGTGTGCTTATTTATATTGAAGTGTTTTATTGATACAGCACTAAAATGTGTATCAATTGGGAAGTATGGAAGTGAATTGATTATGATTGATATAATACCAACTCGTGTATTTGTTATGATTAGGTTTAACTTGAATTGTTATTCCTGTGGAATTGGAAGTTTTGTTAATAAAAGATGAAACCCCGTTGAGTTATTTGGCCAGGTTCTGAGCCATAGATGAAAAGTAAGATGTGCCATAGACAATGTGTCATAGGCAATATAGACATTCATGTCTTAAAAAGTGTAATTGGATTATAGTGTGTTAACCATGTATTAGATGCTAATACTTTAGTTAATTCTTATGCTTGATTAAATATTTCTCTATTAGAATGTGACACAACCTATATGGGAACTTCATTTTTCAGTGCAATGGTTCACTACCTCCAAGGACTTAGCTTGTGAGGAATTGAATTGGAAGACTTGTTTTATTTTTTTTATTTATTTTATTTGAACAATGTAAACTTTCAAGCCTAGGGCTTTATTTGTTTTGAGTTAGAACTCATGAATTTGTGTCCAAGTGTTGGCTTGGCAAGATGTAAGCCCATAGGGCATTTATTTGATGTTTTATTCCATATTACTCTGGTGACTTAAATAATATACTGTTTTTCTTTTATTAATGCATGTCATGTTTCGGGTTTAATTTTTAGGGCGTTACAGGTGGTCTCCAAGGCCAATAGCTGGTCGGCAGCCTTCCCACGGCTTCCCAGGGTGGAGTTTCAGCCTTCTGGAGCCTTGTGCAGTGTTCTAAGGTCAATTGCAAACAAAGGCAAGTCGGAGCATCGCGATGGATTTCCCGACAAAGCAATTCAAGCATGCATGCATTCATTGCCATCCAAGGCAGAGCTGAGGCAGTCCATTTCATGTAGCTTGCATGATAGTTTTATTGCTTACTTAGTTAAATTTGTTAATTAGTCAGTGTTATGTAATAATTAGCTGCAGTTAGTTATTCATTTCGTTGTGTATTATTTATTTGGAGCCTCCGAGAGAGGGCCAACTGTTGTAATAAGTGTGCGTGTGTGTGTTGTATGTCTTCCAACCCCACGTCTTTCTCCCTTTTATTTACTAGCTTATGATGGTTAGTTTAGGGCATGTTTCAATTAGCATCCTTATGCTCGCATATGCACCGGGCTCGGCGCACCATGCTAACTGCATTGTATTTCAATTCCAAGTTGAATACATGTTATCTTTAGCATCTCATATGCCATCCTAGAATAGCCGAGCCTATCTTAGTTGCATCTTGCATGTGTTTCATTAGCCATCTTAACATGAACTAGGATCATGCATTGATTACTAACTAGTTTTGTTTTGGCTCGGAATACTCGGTAAGTGTTTATGCTTTAGCATCCTTGCATGTGTGTGAGTGACTGCCATGATAGCATGCTTACCATGAGGTTATTCGCTTATGTGATATAACTGCCTGAATGCTTGTGGGTGAAGGTTGGATTATCTGAATTGGAACAGTTCATTGATTACGAGTTTTAAGCCCACTTGAGAGTGGCAAATCACCATGTTTTCTAAGCCCACTTGAGGGTGGCAAAATCCACGTCTTAGCCTACTTGCGGGTAGCACCATCAAACCATTTTCAAATAAGCAAACATGAAATGTTTTGTTCCAATTTAGGTGATCCGGTCTATACTTGTATGCTGTGTGCATCACATAGTAATCCTAGGCTAATAAACCAGAATAAGAACGCATGTGTTTTCAAAAACTCGATATCATGTTTAGTAGTGGCCGATCTTTGATCGGGCGAGCGGGGGTGCTCATTGCATGACCTTCCCCAATCGTACCCAAGTTCCCGAGTCGGGGCAACTTTCTTGATGACGGACACATGGCTTTAGGCATGAGTCAGGGTTTCCTAAATTCTCCCAAAATAAAATATTTAGGTGGTGACTCTGTATCTGGCAAAGCAGTCCATGTTTGGCACTTCTTTCTAAAAATCTGTTTTTCAAAATAATTTGCCGGATTTGGACTCTTTGGGGATTTATCGGTCTCACATTGCACTTTGCAGGATTAGATTCAGAACCGTGACATTTGAGTCCGAACTGTAGTGAGCCCAATGAACAAAATGGGATTTCTCCCGGGATGTTCGGGGATGTCTACAAGCCCCTACTATCTCCCTGGTTAAGGCCCTCATCACTTCTTAGGTCGAAGGAACGAGTATAGTGTTTTGACCCACTCATTCTTTTTGCGGAGGGATCTCGAGTTGGGCTGCAATGTTCTGGCCTCCCCGACGAGGTCTACCACGAGCTCTAGCATATCTAGACATCTATAGGAAATAGAGACAATATTAAATTCAAGACCAACTTTCCGCACCTAAGTGCTCCATTCCTGATCCTCATACTGATGCACTATCCAAATACAAAAATTTCAACATAATCACACACAATTACAAGAAGCAAACATGAGTTGTCCTCCTAAGATATTGGTTAATTCCATGGCAATCAAGGATCTCCAAGAGGAAAGAGCTGTGAGTAGGTTCCTTTCCAAAAGGATCTCGATGAATGCACCGGACAAAAACTATATCATGGAAGTTTAACTCTACAACCATACAATCACATAGATGCACAAAACACACAAGGCACTCTAAGCATTTCGTCCTAGCCTGGGAACCCTGTCATGACACACGTCACTTCCCATGAGCCCAAGGTATTCTAACCTATTGTTTTGATACAAATTTGTAACTCCCTACTAAAACATACAAGAACATACCAAGACAAACACCATAATATACCCCCCAAAGGTCATCTTTCTCATTGAACTAGGATTTAAAAGATTACAATTCAACATTTACATTCCCAAAACGCACTGAGTTCACTTTCCAGTTCAATAAAGTAGATGGCCTTACAAAAATAATAAGCCTCAAGGGTATACAAAATAACAAAACAAATTCAAAAGTCTAGGTACAATGTTTTCTACATTAATAGCAAAATATTCTCTAACCAAACTTTCCCAAATTGAACTACTGTTGGTCTTCCCAAACTCATCAAGGATATGGCGTATCATCAATTCCTAAAAAATAAAAAAGGGTTGAGCTATATGCTTAGTAGGAATACATTTAACCAAGTATATAATTATTCAAATAAGCATATGACACCATTGAGACAAAGCACAATAAGGAGTTTATGTACGCATGTGATTATTGTCAATCATGTAAACACCATAACAATTGAATGATCACATTTACATTCCCATATCATTCATTATCACATCAAAAGGAAATAGCCCATGAGTCCCATCTAAGAGTCCAAGTCAAAACACGATTTCCTTTTTGTTTAAAAAACATCTCCACATTTGCCGACTATTATACAGCAGGACGTAGGCACCCAAAAATCATCCGTTTTTCCACATTTGCCGACTACAATATGGCAGGACCAGTGGACACCCAAAAACATTTTTCCCGCATTCGTCCAGCAATAAGCCTAGACAGGGCAATTGGGCGCCTTTAATTTCCCCTGCGCAGGTACCAACACAACTCACACAAAGTCAAAACCAACTCTTACCCGAACTCATGCTCAATGAACAATTCATTAAATTTCCATTCAATCATCAAACATTTAACATTGTCAAGCAAGCAACATCACATAACATGCAAGGGGAAATCACCACCCAAATCACAATTCAATCTCCAAAATAATATCTATGTATCTTATTTCCTCATTATTCATAATATCTTAGTCCCTTCAAGAAATCCTCAACTAAAATACCCTTCTCTAGTCAAATTTGAAATTAGGGTTTTATTACATTTGGGGCTTTCTCTACTTCTCCACTTTTACATGTTTCCATCA
Organism: Camellia lanceoleosa; assembly: GCA_025200525.1. Lineage (NCBI taxonomy): Eukaryota > Viridiplantae > Streptophyta > Magnoliopsida > Ericales > Theaceae > Camellia > Camellia lanceoleosa. The sequence continues at coordinate 135,412 of JANUSC010000161.1, read as the reverse complement.
CCACAATATGCATATTTGATAAAAAGAGTTTGGGAAATTTCAATTAAAAGTGAGGGAAAAATCTACTTTTTGTAAATGGAGAGTTTATTTAAACTCAAACATCAATATTTCATCTTAAGCCACAACAATACCACAATACCTTCTTCAAAACAAAGAAATACAAGGTTAAAGGTAATCCTACCTCAATGGTCAACCAAGATAGCAAAGCTTCTAGGATAATCCTTCGCAAATCAAATTTTCAATCGATAGAAAAGTAATATCTTCAAGTCTTTTTCACTTTTTGATAAGCAATCTTGGCCAAATCTTAGTGAAATAGAAGATATTTTAGAGTGAGAATATAGGGTTTTCAGAAACGAGGAGAGAGAAACGAAGATAGAAATGAAAAGGTAAGGAAATGATCTAGAATGTTCATTTTAAATTGCTAATATCACACAGACCGCTCAGCATAAGTCACAAACTCAGAAGACTCTCTCAAGCAAAAAATCCGTCGCTCGAGCATAAAATGACAAGTCCCAAAAGTTTTGCAGAGCTACAGTGAAACAACTGGGAGCCAACATTCTCCACTCAAGGGAAACTTCTTGCGCTCGAGTGACCCGCCTATAAACTCAAGAGATTCTGAGAGCTGCAATTTTCCGCTCAAGCGTAACTTCCTTCGCTCGAGCGGGCACCTAGAACAAAATGTCACAGATTTCGTTTTTTCAAACGCTTAATTACAAATTAGGATTTTTCACCACTATCAACGTAAACGTGATTAACTACCTCCAAATCTACTAAATTAACCCAAAATATGATTATTAAGTCTAAAAATTCAAAACCCTAAACCCCTTTCACGCCTTTCCAAAATCTCATAACAAAATATGCTTTTAATGCGATAAAAACTACTACATGTCTATCTATAACGAGGTATTAAAAAGGAGTAAAGAAAGCCCTATCTCAAGTAAGAAGAGAAAAAAGCCCAGAAATCCAACTGTGATTAAAACATAATCCATTTAGATTAAAATGAAGCTCTCGCCGTGCTATACGTTTTGGTATAAGGGACTAGGATGAGATTCTCACTATGAAGAGATAAAATTCAAGGTATAAGAGCTTGAAGCTGCAAAATGGAGGAAAGAGAGAGAAGAGAGGGTGAAGAGTGAAGAGACTTGACCCAAAAAGTGACTTTTAAACATTTCATCTCGAACAAACCGCTCGAGCGGTGAATCAAGGCTTGTAGTATTTCAGACAATTTTGAAAAACAGAGCTGGAAGGCTCTATGTACCGCTCAAACGGTGAAACTTGTGCTCAAGCAAACTATGCACACATCACAGATTCAGAAACTTCAAACAGGCATAACTCTTTTGTCTAGACTCCATTTAGGGTCGCTCTTGTGTACGAATTGAAGCCCCAAAAATAACATTTCCAATGGTTTTAGCCTCACATTAACATTCAAAGTGTGATGACAGAAAATGATAAAAGAGTGAAAACTACTCAAGAACAAATTTGGAGTTTTTGATCTATTATTGCCCAACCATTAAGGTAACGCCTTAACCATGGCTCAAATATCGACTAAGAAGGTTCTCAATTATGATAATCAAAGAGTCAAATGTAATTCCATTATTCCAAGAAGTACAGAGTGCTATAACCTCTCCACCTTAGGAAATTTTGTCTCCAAAATTAAGAATACACCAAAACTCAAGGAAAACCAACAATAAAAGGAAATACAACCACCAACACAAGTCTAGATCCATACTTTGGATAATTTTCCAAATCCCAGCCCAACACCTCTAGGCTCCAAAGACACCCAAATAACAATAATACAAGAAAGAGGTCACGAATGCTTCTTTGACCTACATAACTCGTTGGTGTCTATGAGATGAGAAAACAAACAACGGTCTCTACATGCACCCAAAGACATCAACCACGTCCCAACTGCCAACAAACACTCAAAACCACCACTGAACGCTCAACACTCGAACACTGAAGAAAAGAAAACCACCCTCACAACAAAACTCTCGGTGAACTCTCACAAAAGAAAAGAACTCATAATGAAAATGCTAGTCCAAAAGACAACGCTCCATCACAACAAGCCCCAACAACGCCAAACCCTCCTCAAAACAAAACACCCAAACACACGATTGGCAATCCAAGCTAAGTCACTACACAACCCAACAATGTAAAGTGACATAATTCACAACGTATCCTCGTTATAAAAAAATAAAAATAATAAAAAAATCCTCATTTTCTTCTTTTCATTGAAAATCTTTCCCTTGTATATAAGATTTTTTTTCAAAAGGTGCTCAAACTTGCACCACCCACAACCAAAATTTGCTTTCAATTTCCATGTAAAACTTATAAGTTTTGTAAACATTTTCTAAAAACAACCAATGTTACTCACAACACATAGCCAATCACATTAGTTCATAACAAAGCCCTTATTACAATTCAGTTCTAATAAAACAATAACGCTCTCAGTTTAAGAATGCCATCCGAGGCCACAACATAAGGGGAAAAAAAATTTAAAAAAATAATAATTCATTTTTCGAATCGTTTCTTAACATACAACCGGTAAACCTCAACCGTCACCGCACAACATCCATCACCTCCCCATGGTGATGCCATAGCACAACACAACATTTTTATAATAACAATTAATAGAAATAACAATCGTGCTAATAACATGATAAAGCACAAAGAAAATTCACAATTTCTAGAAATCTTATCTCATCACAATTTATCAACCACATTACGGTGCAAAAACGCTCACAAAACTAAGACTCCATCATATAACCCAACCCGAAGGATTACCACAAGCTCACACAAGCTTCACATTCACATACACAAGACTCAATGCTCTCAAGCCCACTCTAAGGAACCTTCTACGTTACAACCTTTTTACTTAAACCCAAGCTATTCCCGAGGTGACTGCTTCTCATCATTACTTCGATACCAACTAACCGACTAATCTACTTAACAATAATCTACACTCAATCCAAACACTGACATGTTACCCAACTCCGGTCACCCTTAGATGGAGTTCCGCACCCATTCTCACCTATTCCTCGAACCCAAAATGGATTCCTCAAGCTTAAACCACACCACTTTTGCTTCCAAACAAACCATTACAACTCATATGTCTATATGGCAATCATACCTTTCACATCACGAACAAAAGATGGATAGGGTCTACAGCAAATCACATAACCCTGGACACACAAAACAACCAGCACAAATATCACCCCCATTACCCGAGAACACAAACCTTGCTTTCCCTGAAGAAATACTTTCAACATCATATCAAGAAATTCTCATCACTTTCACAAACCCCACACAATTACTAGTAATACTACCTAACACTTGAGTATCACAAACTAAATCACAAATACACACGAACTACCAATTGTCGACAAACAACAAACACAAGCTCTACCCTCATCATCAAGAGACATGAGTCTCACACTCCCTCAAAACACGTTCACATTCCACCAAGTAGCTTCTACCAATCCTATAGAACTCTAAGGTTTCACACCACCCCCAAAGCACACACACTTAGAACCATACAATTTCATCCGAACTACATTCCAAGATTAGTCACATCAACACACAAACTTTTGCTTCTCAACAAGCAACTCTAAGTCAATCTAAGGCTCACAAGCCAACACATGCTCAACTCAAGAATTAAAGAAGGATACACAATAATACAAGGATTACTAATCCCCATAACACTTCTCAATTCAAGTAGGCTCAAAGTTAATGACATGCCCAATCATTTGGGTTCACAACAACATATATTTACATATGTATCATCAACAGGCAATAAGTTCTACATAAAATGACATAACATTACAATAACCAAAACAATAAAACTTCATCACTCCAAAACATTATCATTGTCCTTGCTTGGACTAGTGAAACTGGCCCTACCCACACAGAAGGAAATAACGCCTAACATGACTGGATCGACCACACCTAGAACAAGTAGGTGGTCCTCTATTCTGCAACTAACTTGGAGAAGCCTGAGTCTAATTGGACCTCCCAAAGGACGAGTCGGAAGAAACAAAAGTAGACTGAGGTGACAACTGCGCCTATACTTGATATCTCGCTCATCTCTAACTCTTACTCAACCTAACACGTTCCCGAACAATAGGAATTACCGATATGGCCTCTGTTTCTCCATTCTGACCAACATCAAGAATAATGGCTTCCACATGAGCCGCTGCCTCTACAAGTGTGTGATAATCTCTATACATAGCCCCGACAACCTTTCCCCAGATATCATCACACGACCTCCACTCCAACTCAAAACAATGACGCTCCTTTGTTGCAGCCAACTTTGGAGCGAACATTGACAAATTGGTAAACCTCGCCTCAAACTGTGCCAAAGGAGTAGCATGCTGGCACAACTTAACAAACTGTTTCCTTAATCTTTCCCGAGTAGAAAGAGGAAAATACTTAGCCAAAAAGGCCTCAGTGAATGTAGCCCAAGTGGTGCCCACAGAAATCCTCGCATGTTTCTACCATTAACCAGTGTCTCCCTTCAGTTGGAAACCTACCAAAGCAATCTTCAACTCCTTGTCCTAGACTCTGAACATATCAAGAGTCTTGGTAATTTGTTCTAACCAGTCTTCTACCTCCAACGGCTTAAGGTCTCCTAAAAACTCGAGTGGATTGGTGCGAAGAAACTCTTTAATAAGCTTAAGGGTACGTCTGCCGCCCCTCTCACTGTGAGCTAGAGCATCTCTCACCGCTCTTACAATATCTCGTGCAACTTCCTCACCCACAGCCGATGTTGTAAGAGCATGTGCTAATGGACTGTTATGCCCCTATCGACATGTTTATTCCCAATACGTCCTCTACTCCCTCATGCAAACATCCTATAGAACCGAAAACCAAAAATCAAACTTAGTTCACAACACAACAACCTTTCCCGAGGCACAGACTCACCACCACAAAGCTACAAGACACACTTAGCACAAAACTACACAATCCTATTGCACATAAACAGTTTAAACACCACAATGATAACTACTTATCCCGAAACTCTCAAGGAATTCTTATCAAAAACCATGTTGATCAAGCATGTTTCCAACAAAACCTCAAAGCAAGTTCACCAGTTACAAGCACTATCCATGAAACTTAACTCTCTGCTCACATAAATGCAACACATAAATCGTAACACTTACTAACTATATGCGAACAGCCTCACCAAGCATAGTAAATCTATTGTGGTAAAAACCACTTCCCCAAGCCCAAAGTATTCGAATCCAGCTCGCTATGCACACTAAGTTGTCACGCCCCACTTTTTATTACTCGAATAATATTACCACATCCATCATTATACAAAAGCTATATACATTCACATTCATAAATAAATGGAAATTCTCTCATTTGTATATACATTGAATGCAAAATATTTTACAATTAAATAAATGTCCATAGGCTTACATTATTACATAAAAAGAAAGAGTTTAACCCTTTTACGACAATGGCGTCCCGCCAACAAATAAAAGGCCCCTCGACCTTGAACCACTTCTCAACGTGTACCTGAAAAATGATTAGCAATGTGGGATGATCATAAAGTCCTATAGAGATCTCAAAATGATCCAAAACAATAACAACATACAAATACCTATGATCGTGGATGCACCACATCATACTATATAAGTAATGTGACAGTTTTATATCTAAAATATATTTATATAAGTACATTTTCCCAAAATCATCCTCTTCAACGCAACAAGGTGTAAAATCACTTCCACTTCTTCCACTCTTTAACCTGCTACTTTAATTAAAAGAATTTCATATCAACATCTACTTTTAAAACACATTCAAACATTCTAGTCATAATCTAGTTTTACATCACAACTCACTACAAACACATATCCACCAACACATCCACCACCTTCCCTAGCCATAAGCACAAGGGAAAAGGAACACCCACAACAATATACATACACGTATATATTTAAATGTGAATAACGGAAACAACACATACTTCCATTTTTGTTGGCCTAAAGCACGGATGCTAATGAAACAACCCACATAACATAACACTCTTTACTGGCCTCACTCAGACGGGAATGACTTGCACATCACACTTAACCAAGTGCAAAGAAGGGAGAGGAACCCATCTCAAGGTGCCACGCTTTACCAATCCCACTGGAGGGTAATGGACCCCAATTCACACTTTACTGGGCGCAAATCGGAAGGGAAATGAACTATCTATAAAGGCGCTACACTTTACTAGCCTCACCGGGCAGGAAACGGACCCCCAATCCATATCACAACATTCTAGATTACATCAATAATCTACAAATATGACACATACATATATTCTATTCATCAACAACAACAATGTCATCCTCCATCGATGACCAAGGACAAAACCTCTAACAATTGAATACACAACTTTCGTAACTCAAATCCACAACGGATTCCACCATTTCAAATCATTAATGTTTTTAATGAAATCATTTCAAAACAACCTTGTTCCCTACTCATTTTCCATTTTCAATTTTCCATTTCATTACACAAAAGAATTACAAACGTCATATTGTATTCAAACCAAACCCATTCTCCTAAATCTCCAACACTCACAACCATTAGCCGAAACTCCTTCATAATTGTCAAAATCCCAATTTGTTGATACACAACCACAACCCAATACAACATAACATTAACTAAACAATCACAAGACCCAATTAACTTCTTTTTAGCAACCAAAGCTCTAATTCATTAATGTAAACATATAGCCAAACAATTACTCAACTTTAATTCCTTTCTTTTTATCAAACTCTTAATTACAAATTAAGATTTTTCACCACTATTAACGTAAATGTGATTAACTACCTCCCCTAAATCAACCCAAAATATGATTATTTAACTCTAAAAATTCAAAACCCTAAACCCCTTTCATGCCTTTCCAAAATCCTATAACAAAATATGTTTTTAGTGCGATAAAAACTACCACATATCTATCTATAACAAGGTATTGAAAAGGAGTAAAGAAATCCCTACCTCAAGCAAGAAGAGAAGAAAGCCCGAAAATCCAACTTCGATGAAAACACAATCCACTCAGATTAAAAGGAAGCTCTCACTGTGCTCTACATTTTGATATAAGGGACTAGGATGAGATTCTCACTATAAAGAGATGAAATCCAAGGTCTAAGATCTTGAAACTCGAAAATGGGGGAAAGAGATAGAAGAGAGGGTGAAAAGTGAAGAGATTTTACCCAAAAGTGACTTTTAAAAATCTGATCCTAAACAGACCGCTTGAGCGGTCAAATTTGCACTCAAGCGGTGAGTGAAATCTCTCAGTATCTATATTGTCTCGAACAGACCGCTTGAGCAGTCAAAAGTGCTCTTGAGCAGTGAATTAAGGCTTGCAATATCTCGGACAATTTTAAAAAATAGAGCTGGAAGAGTCTATGGATTGCTCGAGCAGTGAAACTTACATTCAAGCAAACTACGCACACATCACAGATTCGTAAATTTCAAACGGACATAAGTCTCTCGTCTGAACTCCATTTGGGGTCGTTCTTGTGTTCAAATTGAAGCCCTAGAAATTTCCAATGGTTCTAGCCTCATATCAAAATTCAAAGTGTGGAGAGAGAAAATGATAAAAAAGTGAAGACTACTCAACAACAATTATTCAAATTTGGAGTTTTTGATCTAGTCTCGCCCAACCATTAAGGTAACGCCTCAACCATGACTCAAATATCGACTAAGAAGGTTCTCAATTATGATAATTAAAGAGTCAAATATAATTCTATTATACTAAGAAGTACGGAGTGCTACAGGAATTCAAGTTGATTGTATTTCTTATCATTTAGAAAAGATGACAACGACGATAACAACAATAACAACAACAAAAATTCAACATAGCAAACATTCTCTAGAATTTTTCTTAAATTCGAACCCATAGCTTCGGGAGAAATACAATCAGGAGGGGCTAATTCAAAACCGTCAAGTAAAATAAGAACAACTCCCATATTCAAAGCCCTCTTTTGCAAGAACTTGTTTAAATAGCATATCATAAGGAATTCAAACAACTGCTTCAAACACAACACTAATAAGTACCGCTTGTGGAACCTCAATATCCACGAGCTTATTAGCTAAATGACAATGGGCACATACAATACACTGGATTTTTTCAATCACCTTAAAAAATGAGGTGGACTTCAACGAAGTCAACCCTCTCCTTGCTAGTCTACGATACATAAATGGGTATTATCTTGGAGCAAGGGGTAATATTTGTTATATTTTGTTGATAATAATAATAATAATAATGGAACAATTATGTTTGTAGAACAAAGCGAAGCAAATTTAGTCTATACTTGATAAGTATTAATATGTAATGTTTGATTTTGGAAAATCACCACTATTATGGGGATGTACACGTAGTAGAAAAATTACGTCAATCCATTAAGATATGGTATGCTAAAAATAAATAATAAATATATAAATCAACGGAACCATCATAGTATTTTTAACTCCTCCAAACATAAGGCTAGTAATTTGATCATTTCCCAATCTGAGTCTAACTCAATTCTTTTCCTAGATAAGACTTTTAAAAAGTTGAATACTCAGTTAATTTAAGCCTTATTATATGCTATATGAATATTTCAGAATAGATATAAATGCATTTTTCAATGTAATAAAGTTACGTAGTGTTTATTTTTCTTTGACAATGAGGCATTTCCATGGGTTTGCCTTGATATCATGTTCGTACCGCTTTGTTGAATGATTCTAATCAAACAAAGCTCTTTTTGCTTTTTTTTTTCGTTTTTGTTTTTGTTTTTTTTGTTTTTTTTTTTAATCACTTCACCCCGTATTTATTTATTTTTATTTTTTTATTCATTATCTAATTTCTAAATAAAATAGCATCAAAAAGATATTTTAGTTAGAAATTGTGAACTACCTTAAGACTTTATGACAAGCCGATTTGAGCTGGAAAATAAATAAATAAAATACTCCACAAATTCAAGATCCAAATATAGTCTAAATACATATTGCATAAGGTAATGCTAACCTTATGAAGTATTAATTAAAGCAAGTTCAACTTAGAGTTTTAGGATTGATAACATAATTTAATACAAGACAAGGAGTTCTAAAAGCCATACCAGCCAACCACAACAAAGTATTGCTCGCCATCATTTTTTTAAAAATCATTCACAAAGCTACCATGACAAGACATGACAGACATAAAATCATAAAAGCCAATATGTCAACACTCTATGGCTCACCATCACATGTTTTTCCAAAATCCTCCATATACGTACAATGGATCACATCCCAACAAATTTCTTCTGTGTCAAGCTTTCAACGATTTCCTTGAGGCCCTCCTCGAGAGAAATGAAGTCGATGCCCAACGTTTTTGCTTTTTCCTTGGATACTTGTTTTGCTGGTATATATGGTTTGTCACCCGCAACCCTATAAAGCATATCAAAAAAGGGAAGAAAATAATGATATAACCAAATAAAAATATAATTCATAACAAAAGCCAATTCTAACAGAGAAATTGGCCAAATTGAAGTTTCATGTGCCACTTGGAACGTTTAAAAGTTCTAAAACTAATCTTTAGAGACACATTCATCAATTGGAAGTAAAAATGAATGAGAAAAATGACATTTTGAAGGAATATCAGCAAATATTACAGAAAGGCATCAATGCAATATGACAATAATAAATAAAATTTAATAACAATAATAATAAATAAAAAAAAACAAATAGTTAAGAATGACAATAACCTTATGACTGGAGGTTGGAACAATTACCACCTAAAAAGCACTGCATGCCACATTTTTAAATTCCTAATTTAAATGAGGTTACAGAAAACTCTACAAATTTTTGGCTGGTCTTGCTAAACCAAAACCATTAGACCTGATAAATGAGTTTACTAAGAACCTTAAGTTTACCATTAATCAGTAAACTTGTTTCAACAAATGAAAAGGACAAGTCTTCTGAAAGCAGAAAGCATTAAGCACTTGTTTGAATGTAGTAGTTATAATCAGAGAAAGAATAATGGCTAATATTAATAAAGTCTTGTTGCTGCTTGTCATGTCTTAAAAATCGTCGAGGGCACCAAAGCATCTTCAACTCATCGCCTCACTTAAAATGATAGAAACCCACGACTTTGCTCTAGAGGACAGCTTTCTCATTAAAGATTCACCACATCTACTATATTATATTTGTCCCATGAAATGTAAATCACATCATAGCCAAAAAGGAAAAAAGAATCATGTGAAAACACATTAAAGACTTAGTAGATGTAGATGGAACTGCTTCTATAGTATAAAAACAATTGCAACCCAACAAGATGCCAACATAAAAAGCAGGCAAAAGACAAAAGAATAGATATGTTGACTGAGGATATCCTGATATGCCCATATTTTATGACACTTGGTAAAAATATAAAGAACGTGGATAACATTTACAAAAGAAGATTTAGAAGTGCTTTTCTTTTTTCCTTTTTTTTCTTTTTTTCTTTTTTGTGAAATAGAGCTTCAATTCCAAAGGCAATTACTACTTTATAAAGGTACAATTAAAGTCAACAACAAATCACAAACACTTACTTTTCTGGAAGTTGAAAAGAAGGATAAAGCTCGTGTAGTATTTTCACAACTTCAGAGAAGTGTGCCATTCTCTCAACCAAGCAATATCTTCCACTGGCTGAAGGAATTTCATATGCTTGAATGTGTGCATTTGCAACATCTTTAACATTAATCCATCCATAGGAAGCATTTGGATATGTTTGTGAACCTGCACAACAAAAGGGCAAAGTGAATGGGAAAAACATTTCAAAGAACTTCGGAAACATTTCAAACATTTTAAAAATACTTACCATTTATTAATTCCAAGATAGCAGCAGAAGTTGAATTAAGCGTTGGTTGTAACAGAGGACCAACAACCACTGATGGGTTTATTACAACCATGTCAATACCTTTCTCTTTTGCAAACTTCCAGGCAGCATCCTCTACTAGAGTCTTTGAAAGTTGATACCAAAGTTGGTAGCAAATACAAAAAATGCCATGGGGGAGCAACGCAAATTATGAATAGCCATTCAAGCTAGCTACAACTTTAATATGCTGCCTAGGTTTAGTACAAGCTACAACTCTAATTAACAAGACTGCAAAAACTGACATGTTTAATGAGTAAAAGTTATATAGAAACAAAGGTTAGAATATTTCTTCAATTTCATTGGTGTAGGTCACATGGTCAAGCAAGATATAATTAATTAAACAAAAGGACTATTTAAATTCTTGACAAAAGTGATCTTAGTGTTCAAATTTCCGAGTGCAAGTACAAGCAATGGACCATACAATCAAAAGATAACCCAAAGTTTGAGCATTCTGTATAGTGTCTTAAGTTTTCGATCCCCCTTCATTAAGTCCGCCCGTCAGAAGAAGCCGTTTGCATGTACAGACCATTTACAAAGCTTATAAATCCAAATGACTATTTAAGAGTTTTCCAACTATCGGTCATATGAGGTGTTAATCTCTAATTAGCCAAACACATATTAAAATGCTCGAAATTGAGAGATTAAGGCTTTCATATTGGCCCTACATAATAGAAGATCACCAATCACCTTATGTACTTCATCCATGACTTTCACTAGGCTACATCAATCCCATGCTAAAATCGCTGTATAGGTATCCTTACAAAACTCTGGTAAGACTAAGACAACTTTACTTATCAATGTGAGTCTTTTTTCTTAAAGTTCCATAACAGGAGCACGCTTCTTAGATCACAATGACTCCAACTTATATGAATCAATTTCACTTTCCCTCCATATTTCCCTTCCAAATCAATAGCTTATAAACCAAGATTGTACGCAATGCATACATTAATGGCTAGAAATGGTGACAAATAATCAACGAAGCTACTATAAGGACCAGACCAATTTAAACTTTTAATTATTGTAATAGAGACCCAAAATATCATAAATAATTATAATAAAGGTCCATATGAATGGTACATGTATCTAAGCGATTTATCGTCCCAATTTGCGTGCACTAGTACCCGACCCAGTCTAAAATTTGAGAGATAGATTCTCTGAGCCCAACAGATGATATTTCTATGTTTATATTATGGCTACTTTTGGGAACTTAGCCTTTTTTAGTGGCCTTTTGGCTTTTTTATGGGGTGAAGAAAGTTAATGTGTTCGGGAATGGTTTTTTTAGTTGAAAAGATAATAATTGTGAGGAAAAAAAGTGATTGGTTGACGTGTACAATGTGACCCTTTTCTACTAGGATTGAACTTTTGACTTTTTGGCTCTTTTTGTGACCTTATGACCCCAAATGGGGCTAACAATTGACTTGTGTTGTTGAGCCTGTCAATTTTCTTGGACCGCTCAAGTGGTTAATTGTGCGCTCAACCTCTTAAATGAATCATCCAGTATTTCAAGCTTAGCTCTGAGATATTGGGAGGATGCATTTACCTCGCGAGCGTGCACTTTACCGCTCAAATGAAGTGACTTGTTTGTTCCACTACCTCTTAGATACACCGCTCGAGTGGTATTTCTTGCGCTCAAGCGATCTTCGCGACACTGTTTTGTTTTAAGTTGCCTCAGTTGCTAAATTTAGGGTTACCTCTTCCATATCTCAAATGACAGTCCTAAGAAACCTTGGATTATCATCTGAAGAGAGTTTATTGGTTTTTTTCCTTCGATGAATTAGTGAGTGTGTCGCCTCACATGGATTGAATTGCATACATCAAGGGGTTTGATTCAAATCAACCTTTCAAGAGCATTCAACCAGTGGAATCCGGACTATGTTGGAGTTTGTGGATTCCAGCTCAACCATGGACAATCCTGGATGAAGAGTGGGCGATGAAGATGTGCTAGAGTCTCCAAGTGCTTGTGTGGATTCATGGGTAGTAGGGCTTGGTGAGATCTCTTGTAATCTTTTTATTCTCTTCTTAGTGGATTTGTTCACCCTCCTTGGGTCATGTTTTTTTTTATTTTATTTTTTATCACAATTGGAGTTGTCCAATTGTGGTTTTTTTATCTACGTTAAATCTTTGTGTCAATTTATTAATGGCTTAGACATAATCTAAATCACTTTTGCATTGGTTAGATGATTTAGATTATCATCTAATTTTGGAATTGCATTGAATTGATTAGTTCATAAGTCATCAATTACATTACATAGGGTTTTTCAATTGGTATCAGAGTGGGTCACTCGTTCGTTGAGGTGTTTTCAAAGCTAGAGTGTGATTTGGTGTGATTTGGGTGGAGTGAACCTACTGTGAGTCTGTGACCATTGACGACGTCATAATTCCCAAACCAATTGATAAATGGGATACAAATGATTATCAAAATGCTAGTTAGAACAGTAAAGCACTCAACTCCCTCTTTTGCTCCGTCACCTTGGAAGAGTTCTGGTGTATTTACACTTGTGAAGTTGCAAAAGAGGCTTGGGACATTCTTGAAATGATTCACGAGGGAACCACTCTGGTTAAGAGATCAACACTTTAACGTCTCACCTCCGTTTTTGAAATCCTTTTTATGCGCAAGGATGAAACGTACAATTAATGATTTTTATGCAAAACTTAGTGATATCGTTAATTCTTGTTTCACTCTCGGTGAAAAAATCCTTGAGTCACGTGTTGTTGGAAAAATTCTGAGATTATTACCTGATCAGTTCCAATAAAAAAATGATAGCTATTGAGGAAGCTCAAGATGTTGAGAACCTCAAGTTAGACCAGTTGGCTTGAAACTTGCAAACTTATGAGGCACACTTGATTTCTAAGAAAAAACAAAAAGTTGTAGTTTTTTCTAGTGCTCATGAGGTTGTTAAAAATCCGGAGGTTGAGAATGATCTAGAGTCCAAAATGATGACTTTGTTTACCAAACAATTCCAAAAAAAAAAAAAAAAAAAAAAAAAAAAATTAAAGAAAAAGAGGCCTAATTTCAAGGACACTAGTTCTAGGGATAAAGGTAATGATAAGCTCAAAATCATTCCAAACCCTAAGAAGAAGATAGTGAGAGGTCAGGGAGTCAATTGCTATAAATGCCAAGGGTTTGGTCATACTGCTCTCGAGTGTCCCTCCAAGAAGAACAGAAAGAAGGTTTACACTACGACTTAGAATGATGAGCGAGTCAGAGCAAGAAGCTGATGAAATTGAATCTAGTGAAGATGGCGATGGTACCTTCATGGCTTTCTATTCTAGCATTTCTCAGCCAGTTGAATTTGTTTGAGGTGATAGTCTTCATCGTGCTCTTACCTTTGATGGGAGTAACTACTTGTATTGGAAGTGTAGGATGAGAGTGTTTCTCAGAGCATGGGATTCAGAAGGATGGCGTACTATTGAAGAAAATTTTGAAGCACCATTTGTGATTGACTCAATAACTCATTAGAAAGTTGTCAAGCCTTTTGAGGAGTGGAGTGAAGTCACAGTGGCAGAGGAACATGGAGAGCAGCATGCGGGTCTTGAATACTATTCAAGAAGCACTTTTTGAAGGAGAGTGACAATGCATCTCTCATTGCAAGAATGCTAAAGATGCATGGGCTACTCCAATGCAATTCCATGAAAGAATGGAATCATCTTCTTAAGCATCTAGTTCTTCTCAATTCAATGCTCTTGTTGCACGATTGGAATTTCTTAAGGAAGACGAGAAACAAAAGGAGGATGTGCCTTCACTTGAGAATGTCATTGTTGATGAATCCTCTAATAGTGGTGATGAGGTAGATGGTGAAGAGCTTCAACAAGCCTATGAAAAGTTGTAGAATGAGTCTCTTAATTTATCTATGTTGAACGATAAACTCACTACCAAACTCAAAGCATGTGAGAGTGAGAATGTCAAACTAAAGCAAGAGATTTCCGAGACTAGGAATGATGCCATACAGATCTCTAATGATTAACAAGCTCTTTGTGCAAAACTCTTGACTTGTGAGACTGAAAGGAATGAGCTATTGAAAATCTATGCGACATATGAAGAAAATATTGAAACTCTTAAGATGTCTCAAGTTGCTTTGGATGAGCTAGTCATCAAGAAGGAGGAAGAACTCAAATGCACTAAGGCTAAAATTGCTATTTGGAACAGAGGATCAAAGACATTGAAAGATATCATTGGAGTTCAATAAATGGGCTTTGACAAGAATGGAATTGGCTTTTGTGAAGCAAAAGATGCATGATGAGTCTCTCCACTATCCTAAAGCTGGTATGATCAATGAAAGGAAGGTAAAACCGGTTTTTATTTGTCATGATTGTGGTAGGTATGGCCACATTCATCTCTATTGTTATGAGTTGTTTGGTAGGGAGTCTCAACGAGAAAGAAGAAATTCTAATACCTATTGGGTTAGAAGACAACCCTCTATATCAAGGTGGAATACCATTTACCAAAATGGTGTTCACAACGCTAAGACTACTTCCAAGAATCATGGTGATCCCTTTCTAGTTAAGACTAGAAGAGTGTGGGTGCGGAAGAGTGACTCAACTTGTTTTGTTGTTCATACTGCTTATAAAGACATGTGGTGTCTTGATAGTGCTTGCTCTCGTCACATGTCCAATGACAAATCCTACTTCACTTCCTTTGATAAGTATGAAGGAGGAATTGTTACCTTTGGGGACGGTAGCACTTCCAGAGTTATTGGTAAGGGCTATATAAGTGCCCCCAGTCTTCCTAAGCTGGACAGTGTGTTGCTTGTTGATGGCCTTAAGGCTAATCTCTGGAGCATTAGTCAAATGTGTGACTCTCATCATGAGGTATTGTTTTCAAAAGACAAATGTCAGATTTTAGACAAAAAGGGAAATACCATCATGCATGGTGTCCGCACATTTGACAATTGCTATGGGATTGTCACTACTAGTGATCTCACGTGTCACTCAGCCATCATAAGCAATCTAGACTTATGGCATCAACGATTAGGTCATATCAACTTCAAAGACTTAGCAAAGATTGCCAATAAGGAGCTAGTGCGAGGAGTATCCAAATTGGGTAAGTCTTTGAACCAAGTGTGCTGGCCATGTCAATTGGGCAAGCAAACTCGAGCCCCTCATAAGAAGGTGAATAGCTTAACAACCAAGTGTCCTCTTGAGTTGGTTCATATGGATCTTATAGAACCCACTTGTACTAAAAGCATTGGAGGTAAAACATATATTTTCTTGATGGTTGATGATTTCACTCGTTTCACATGGGTAAACTTTTTACGAGAAAAATATGATGCATTCAATGCTTTCAAGTCCTTGGTATTAAGAATCCAAAATGAACAAGGTGTTACCATTGGCCGTATCATAAGAATCAGAACTGATCATAGTCGTGAGTTTGAGAATAGTTCGTTTTCGAATTTTTGTGATATGCATGGCATCAAGCATGAATTTTCTGCTCCTATTACTCCACAACAAAATGGAGTTGTTGAGAGAAAGAACCGGTTGGTTCAAGAAATGGCTAGGGTCATGCTCCTAAGAAAGTCCCTCTTTTGGGTCGAAGCCTTAAATGCCACGGTTTATGTGGTAAATCGTATGTATTTGAGGCTCGGTACCTTACAAACTCCTTATGAGCTGTGGAAAGGGTTGAAACCTAATGTGAAAGACTTTAAAACTTTTGGGAGTAAGTGTTACAATCTCAGTGTTACAATCTCAAAGATAGAGAGCCTTTGGACAAGTTTGACTCCTGTAGTAGTGAATGTATTTTTCTAGGATATTTAACCAATAGTAGAGCCTTTCGTGTCTATAATCTTCGTACTTTATCTATTATGGAATCTATTAATGTGGTTGTAGATGACTTAGGTTCTCCTATAGCATCCATTCTTGAGGAGGGAGAAGTTGATGCTTCAACATCTAATGTGGTTCCATTAAGTCAAGGAGAAGCTTTAGGCCAAGTGCAAGGAAGTGAACAAGCACCACCTCCTATGGCAAGCCCAAATTCAAAGGGTGCACAAGGCGATGCAACCATGACCTCCTCTTCTCAACCCATCTTGGAACCATCGGTAAGGGTGAAGATAAATCATCCCATGCAACAAGTAATTGGTAACGTCACCGATCGGATGAAAACTTGAAAGTAACTTCGGGAGGAGGTATCTCATGTTTGTTATGTTTCTTTAATTGAGCCTAAAAATGTGAAAGAGGCTTTATGTGACAATTGTTGGAGTTAGGTCAATTTGAGCATAACAAAGTATGGACCCTTGTTCCTAGACCTAGAAATGTAAATGTGATAGGTACCAAAAGGATTTTCAAGAATAAATCGGATGAGAATGGTACAGTGGTTAGGAATAAGGCAAGGTTGGTTGCTCAAGGTTATACACAAATTGAGGATGTTGATTATGATGAGACGTTTGCCCCCGTTGTACATTTCGAGTCTACTCGTATCTTGCTAGCTATTAGGGGTGGCAATTTGAACCCGGCCGACGAAGACCCGTCCCATCCTGTCCCGATAAGCCAAGTTTTTCACTAAAATTATTCCCCATACCGGAGCTGGTATTAAAAAATAGATCCCCGATGATTTTCGGGCTAGGGACAGTGATATGTGCCCCCGGCCCTGCCCCGATCTACCCCCGAGCAATCCCTGTGTATATATATGTCTAGGTTTTGGTTTATTATGTTTAGGTTCTGAGACCTCACACACACACAGTCTCTCTCGATTTCTCTCTATCTCTAAAACCTTCCCTCACCGCCGATCTCCCTTTGCTATCCTCCTCTCGCTCCTCATCCGCTGTCTTCTCCCTCCTCCCATCACCGCCGATCTCAAAGTGATCGGACCCTGTGAAGAAGACTCCACCGACACCAAACTCGCCTTTGCTGATCTCTTCGCTGCCGCTGTCTGGTTTATCTCCACCACCGTCTAGTTCATCTCCGGCCACCCGTCTGGTTTATCTTTGGTTCTTTCTCCAGTCAGATCTGTGTTTTTTTTAACAGATCTAAGGATACTAAGTTCGGATCTGAGGATTTGTGTCTTATAGATTTGTGGAGTGAGATCAATTCTTGTACATTTGTGTTTTACAGATTTGTGTTTTGTACGTTTTACAAACATTTATGTATAGTAGAAGTATATACATATCTACGTATATCTATATATACATATTGTTATTGTTGTTGTTGTTGTTGGATTGTATATCTGTGTATATATCTATGTATCATTTTTTATTCTTGTTCTTCTGTCTACCTAAAAACAAAAAACAAAAAAACAAAAAAAAAGGTAGGGGATTTTTTGAGGTCGGGAAAACCAGATCCCCATTAGGAAGCGGGAGTGGGGGGTGATAGGTTTCCTGCCGAGGATTGGGGGTACGGACGAGGAGTTTTTTACATTCGGGAAGCGGGGACGGAGAGTGTAATCCCCGGCCCTGACACAGCCCGTTGCCATTCCTACTAGCTATTACCTGTTTTCATGGCTTTAAATTATTCCAAATGGATGTGAAGAGTGCTTTCTTGAATGGGTAGTTGAAAGAAGAAGTCTATGTTGAGCAACCAAAGGGTTTCGAGGACCTACATTTCCTGACTCATGTCTACAAGCTAGAAAAGGTGCTTTATGGTTTGAAACAAGCCCCTCGGACTTAGTATGATAGATTGACTACCTTTCTCATTGATAATGACTTTCAAAGGGGTAGTGTTGATAAGACCTTATTTGTGAAGCGTACTAAGTCCCATATTCTTGTTGCTTAGATATATGTTAATGATATTATGTTTGGATCCACTTCTGATTCCCTTGTTAAATACTTCTCGGATTGCATGACACGAGTTTGAAATGAACATGACAGGGGAATTGTCTTTCTTTTTGGGGCTTCAAATTAAGCAATTGTCATCGGGTATGTTTGTGTCTCAGACCAAGTATGCTAAGAGCCTTGTTTCTAAGTTCGGTCTTGACTCTGCCAAACATGCACAAACCCCCATGAGCGCAAGTCTTCGCTTGTCTAAGGACTCCTCTAGCAATCCCACACTTTATAAGAGTATGATTGGGAGTTTTTTGTACCTCATGAAGAGTCGGCCTGATATTGCATTTAGTATTGGTGTGTGTGCCTGTTATCAAGCTTGCCCTAAAGAGTCTCATATTCTAGCCATCAAACGTATTATCAGTATTTGAGTGGGATTTTGGGGTATGAGATTTGGTTCTCGTCTGACACCACCGCCGACATTATTGGTTTTCTGATACCGATTAGGCAGGGTGTGCTGATGATCGCAAAAGCATATCCAGAGGTTGTTTGTACCTCGAAAATAATTTGGTTGCATGGCATAACAAGGAGCAAAATGCCATCTCTCTTTTGACTGCCAAGGCGAAGTACATTGTTGTAGGGAGTTGTTGTGCTCAAATGATTTGGATGAAGCAAATGATTCTTGATTACGAATTGGATCAGCACACATTCACTATTTTCTGTGATAACACGAGTGCTATCAATATATCTTGGAATCTGATCCAACACTCACACCAAACATATTGATATTCGTCACCATTTCATTCGAGAGTTGGTTGAGAAGGGTCTCGTTGTTCTTGAGCATGTACCTACTGAGCATCAAAGACTTGATATTTTTACAAAACCCCTTGATCTTCTTAGGTTTGAGTTCTTTAGAAAGACCTTAGGTGTATTGCTCATTGACTAGGGTGTGACTTGTTGCATGAGTAGATGTGTGTTATATTGTACTTTGTGTGCTTGGATGATATATTCTCATTGACTATGATTCACTTCTTCTTTGCACATAGATATATTTGAACATCTCTCTTTTTGCAAACAAGGTTTCATGTGCGTTTGAACATAACTCATGATGAATGTGTATGCTCTTTGTTTACATGATCTCATTCTGTACACATCCTTGAGTGAAGCAATCGTAGGAGTTTTTGCATAAGTGATCAAATTTCTCTACGGACTTCTAGCATTGTGTCTTTTGTTTTTCTTGAGGAATTGACCTATGCTAGCATATCTTGGGTGATGTTGAGTCTCTTAACCCCTGACCATCTTTTTGCATCTCCACGACTTACTTCTCTATTCACGTCTCTCATGGCATGAGGAAATGACTACCTTAGAGTCACCAACCAGGCTTCACTTAGTCTTTCCATTCTCTCTAGTTCGGTTTCCAAACTCACGAGCATGAAAGCAGCTAGTGATGGCGCAAGAAAATGGTATTCTTTGTCTGAGGGGGAGCTTATGTTTTTACTCAACAAATACCTCTTGAACACTAGTGGTTTGACATTCCTCAGCCAATCACAGATTTACCTGTTGGAGGTCCAACCATCCGATCACTACTAGGATTAAACTCTGGCAGTTGTAGACATTCAAAGATTGCACACACACTTTCTTTGTAAGATGTCATGTTCCCCTTTGAGCATTGCATTCATGTGTTGTCTATGTCATTTGTTGTGCTCTATCTTGTTTGCAATTGTTTCCATGTTCATATTGTCTATCTTGCAAGATTGAGTGACTCATGATGTGTACATCTTTGTATCACTTTGTGCTATATTGCTCATATGACTCTGTTTCAGGTGATATTCTGTTTGTGAGTGTGTTTTGGAGGCTCATGGGTGTGTTTGAGGACTTTGGAAGCCCCGCTTGTTTTTAGTGACCGATTGAGTAGTGTTTATTGTGCTCAAGCAATGTTGCACTCTTTCTAGAAGTTTTGTCTGCAGTCTGAAATACTGGGATCTTGTGTTTCATGCTCGAGCGGCCCCATACGTGTTTAAATGAGTTTGCTCAAGCTGTGAAGTGGTCGCTCGAGCAATCTGTGCGGGTTTTTAATTCTCAGATCTGTCTCTTCGGTTCTATTTTCCCCAAACTTCTCATCATTCTCTCTCTTAGGCGATTTCATCTCCGATGGTGTTCTCGATCCTCCATTGCATTTTCCACTTCATTTTTCTTAGATTTGTGCCCCACATTTGTGATTTTCATCACTCATTGTAAATATTTCTTTGCTATTTCTTCTCTCTTTTCTTTTCTAGGGCTTTATTTGTTCAAATTTCTTTTAATACTTGTTTTTCTTCTTTCTTTTCTTGTTTATTTGGTTTGTTTGTTCCTAAATCTAGTTCTTTTTTTTTTCTATTCTTTTTTTTTTTTTTTGATAAACTTGTTTAGTGCTTTTATATTTATTTTTATTTTTTTTATTATGCTTGAGTAATTAGTTAATTTTTTAGTTAATATCTTAGTTTATTGGTCATCATTGTATATATTGTTTGTTACTGATGTTGGTGGGTTTTTGAATGGTTGGGTTTGAGGGTTGTCTATTTGTTCTTGTCTCTTGGTGGGGTCTGCTTGTTGGGTTGTGGGTTTGGTTGTTTGTGTGTTGTTGTGTTTCCCCAGGTTTCACCATGTCTCAACCCTCCACGCGCACCAAAATCACCACTAATTGTCCACCTTTCAAACCCGAGAAATTTCTGCCTAAGGAGAAAGCTAAGTTGCTTAGAGATTTCTTTCATTCACAGCCTGTCCATTTAGAGCGAAATGTCTAACTAGACACTTTTGAGTCCATTCCCATCCACCATGTGTTCAATCGCTTAGGGGGTGACAAGTTTATTTTTTCTGGCCTCCAAAATATAGATTGGGTACGTGAGTTCTATTGCAACATTCACTCCATAGATGAGTACAACCCTTCTTTCAAAACTTGGGTCAAGTCTAAAGACATTCATGTCACTGAAGAGTTGATTAGAACAGCTCTTGGTATTCCTCCGGTTGTTGATTGCCAGCATCATTTCCTTGGTTCTCCCACTGCTGATTTCAAGCAAAATGAACTCCCTCAATTCCAGAATTTGAATCTCATCATTTGTGCCAACATTCATGTCACCACCCGTAGTTCTGACATCAACCAAGAATAAGGGTTTGTTCTTTATTGCATTGATAGGCATCGTTCCATTGACCTTCCCACCATGATTGTTCAAAAAATGATATATGTTTTCGAGGTGAAGAAAAACTTAGGTCTTTCTTATGGTTGCCTCATCACTAGGACTCTCACCTCTCTTGAAGTTGCTTCTGCTGATGATAATGAGCATTTTAGCCCGGCAAACCTTTTACCAAAAAGACTGCCTCCCGAGTTATGCACATGTAAGGGGGAGTCTTCGAGCGGGTTCATCTTATGCGGTGAGGAGCAAATGGAAAAGGAGCCGAGTTTGATGTTGCGATCGCCGTGAGGGGAGCATCCAGTCCATGCTTGTACCATTAGACGACAGCTTCACCAGTTCGAGCATGCCATGACACAGAGGTTCGACCAGTTGGATGCTCAAGTGGATGCATTTGATGGGCATCTTTCTACCTTTGCAACATTGGTACTTTGGTGGATCAGGCCACCTCTCAGCTTGCACAGCATCTATCCTATTACTAGTAGCACCCTCCTTCACCTCCGTATCAATGATGTTTTCTATTTCTCTGGGTTATATTACTTTCGGACTTGTTTTTATCTATGATCATCTTGTCATATTTACTCTTTTGGACATGCCCCATCTCATATTTTGTTGGTTAGTCTAATGCTTACCTTTGTTGATGTTGCACGTGTATGGCCATATTTTGTTGTCATTTGGCCTATTTTGGGATATTATGGACATGTTTTGTGGATGTATTATTGATATTCTTGGATAGTTGTCGGGTTTTGGGACATGTTATCATGCTTTGTGGTTCTTTGTTCTCTTTATCTTGGCATATTATTGGCATAATCTTGGTTATTGTTGTCCCTTTGTCTCTCTTGGTCAAAAAAGGGGAGAGTTTGGTGATTGTTCTACGTCTTCTATATCTTGATTCACTTTGCTAATCATCTATTCATCTCTATTTCTATCCATCTATCCCTTGTGGTTGTGTTGTTCCTATTGTTTTCTTGTCAAGTGGTTCGCTTCACAAGTGGTTTAGAGTAGTTAGGGTTTGTGTCTAGAGTGTGTGTTTCCTAGGACTTGATTGTTAGAAGTGTTTTGTCTGGAAATTGCCAAAGGGGGAAATTGTTAGGTCCCTTGCTTGTCAAATCCGCGAACATATTTGAGTTGTATCCTTGAGCCTATGAATTTTCTAGGATCGCTTGAGTTGTTAATTGTGCGCTCAAGCGTTGAAATGGATCATTCAGTATTTCAAGCTTAGCTCTGAGATAGTGGGAGCGTGCACTCTACCACTAGATCGAAGTGACTTGTTTGTTCTTCCGCCTCTTAGACACACCGCTTGAGTGATATTTCATGCACTCGAGCGATTTTTGCAACCCTATTTTGTTTTAAGTTGCCTCAATTGCGTAATTTAGAGTTACCTCTTCCATAGCTGAGACGACAGTCCTAAGAAACCTTGGATTATCATCTGAAGATAGTTTATTGGTTTTTTTCTTTGATGAATTAGTGAGTGTGTCGCCTCATATGGATCGAATTGCATACATCAAGGGGTTTGGATCGAATCAACCTTTCAAGAGCATTCAACCGGTGGAATCCAGACTGTGTTGGAGTTTGTGGATTCAAGCTCAACCATGGACAATCTTGGATGATGAGTGGGTGATGAAGATGAGCTAGTCTCCAAGTGCTTGTGTGGATTCATAGGTGGTAGGGCTAGGTGAGATCTCTTGTAATCATCTTATTCTCTTGTAAGTGGATTTGTTCACCCTTCTTGGGTCGTCGTTTTTTTTATTACAATTGGAGTTGTCCAATGTGGTTTTTATCCACGTTAAATCTTTGTGTCAGATTTATTAATGGCTAGAGATAATCTAAATCACTTTCATATTGGTTAGATGGTTTAGATTATTGTCTAATTTGGGAATTGCGTTGAATTGATTAGTTCACAAGTCATGAATCACATTACATAGGGTTTTTCAACTACAAACTATATTATCCAGAAATTGGGAAGTGCTTTGGGGGGAAATTTTAATTGCTTTTAGAAGGCTATTTGAGCAACCAAACACATTTTATTTGGTTCCTTCCAACTGATTTAAAGTAACAACTAACATTGTTCTTGAAAGTAACAAGTAAGTTTATGCAAGTAATACTCATTCATGCATAGATGACAGCATTATATTAACATAGTAACTTAAGCATTCATGAAAATAAAATAAAACGTAAAAGAAAGGAAAAAGAAAAGGTCATCATCCATTGTTTGTTCTACCAATTGGGGAGCTAGTAGCATGAGTTTTACTAGCCCAATACACATGTAAAAGAGAAATAGCAAAAGAACATGATTAACAATCGCACAAATAAGTACCAAATACGATAAAAAAAAATATATAAATAAAAAATAAAAACAATTGCACAAATACGTACCTTATTTTCCTTGCAGAACTCTGGATCGGAAAACCAAGTCTCATCCGTTATCCCATCAGGAGTTCGAGGCCTACCAGTGCATGTAACTGCAGCCATAGACGATGTCAAAACCACTCTTTTGACAGTTGGGCTTTTGGCACATGATCCAAGAACATTTAGTGTTCCTTTTAATGCTGGATCAATCAATTCTGCCTGCAATGGTTACGCAACAATTTGAAAATAATAATTACATGATATCAACCATCAGTGTTATGAAGTAAATATAATGAAGCTTTTAATCTACTATCAACAAATAGACAAAAGAATACTACCAATGTATATCAATGTTATGAAGATGGCTCTTATAGATTATGTACTTGAGATTTGTTTCTATGCCACTGTGAATAAGTCCACTAGCAAAGAGGACTCTAGATAAAAATACCATTCTATACAAATGATTGGAAACAAAAACTGGAAAGAAAAAGACCACACTCACTCAAAGATAGTTTGGAAACCAAAGTAGTTAATGATGTAAACTTCACTTGGAAAATCAAAACCATCACAATTGAGAATGTCTAGAAACCAAACAAGAGATGGATGAGCCTACCAGCAAAGGGGTTGGGTCCTGGATGAATCAGAACCTAGACATCCTAGGTTCGACTTTCACTAGTCTCCTTAGCGTAACCAATACTTGGGGTTTGCAGGTGATTGCAATTATCCGAGATTTACTCTGCAAAGGTGGGTCCAATGTAGCCCTACCTTGGGGAGGTTCCTCATCATAAAATTAATAAATAAAGAAGAAGAAGAAGAAGAAGAAGAAGAAGAATGAAATGACCCATCACTATTTATGACCAAATAAACAAGTATATTAGGGACAATGGCTGCTCAAGGCATGCAAATGTGCTGTTGTATCAACGCAAGAAAAATTTATATGACTTGTGTAATGAATGAATTTTTAATTTATTTTTATTTTTTTAATTTTTTGTATATAACCAAGTTTTGAAGAATCTGCCATCTCAGGTGCATGGTCGTATCCCATCTGATCGTAGAACCACCGTACTCTGTGTGAGGACTGATATCTAAATTGAATCAATTACTAATCAATTTTTTGAACATTCTTAGTTGGGACAATAGGTACTCAAGTTGATTTAGCAATGGGTCTGTATAAAGTGGTTCTTATATGCTAGTTACTATCTTCAGTTAGGGGCATCTACAAACTGATCTAGTTAGCAGAGAGGATGGGAAACAAAAGTTAGTGTCCAGAATAAGGCTCACTTTCAAATGTGGGTTAAATCACTACAAACAGAAGCCTACTTCCCAACCTACACATATTTCTAACTTATTCCCCCAATTTTATTTATGTCATAGAGCAATGTTTGAGATAAATTTAGCCATTTTTGTCAATCTGAAGGAGGTTTAAAAATAGATTACCCCAATTGGTCAATGGGTTAGAGGAGCTTAGGTTTTGATTTTCCTTGTAGTGCAACAATAACTTTTTTTTTTTCTCTCTTTTTCCTTTTTTCCTTCTCCATCTTTCATTTTTTATGGAGAAAACCAATAGATCTCAGGTAGATTGGTAAGTTGAACAGGTTGAATGAGTTTAGGTTTTGGTTTGTCCCTGCAGGGATTGGTAACCATCTACAACAGATATTGAGAAATACATTGCACAACACGGAGTTTTTACTTCTCCCTACACCATTATACGAAAGGTCCAATGGAAAGCACAACTCATTACATAATCAACAATGTTAGAGACCACAACATTTGGCGCCTATCATCAGATCCTGTTGATGTATGGCGCTTTAACAAAAAATAAATAAAATAAAAGAGAAAAAACGTAATATGAAGTGTACTGTGGATCAAGTTGTAAAAAACATGGAGATGTCAGATGAAAAACACCGCCGCACCTATCAACTACGTAATCAAAGGAACCTTCTTCAAAGAGATTTCCTTTAAACAAGTGAAGTCTCTCCTTAGCTCCATCAAGTGCAAGTAAGTGTTCCGTCTTCTTCGGATTAGCTGCATTTTATTACCAAGTATTAAATAAATGTGAAAAACTGGTAACTCAACCATAATCCATTAAAAGGTGCATTTTCATGTAGCACAATATGAGATTAAAATGCCACTCTTGATTCAATCCTCTAAATTCTACTTGAACAAATTTATATCAATTCATACATTTTCACGGAAAATTATAGTTTTATAAGCTTATAAAAGAGCACAAATAGTATAATAATTTTGCATATGACAAATACACAAATAGTTCCTATAGTATACTATCTATTTCAGTTTGGTTCCTAATCTTTAATTTGTTTCAATTACATCTCTAAACATTACACATTGATTCAAATGTGATTCTTTCCTATAAATGCAGTGGAGTTTAGACAGAATATATATACCAAATAACATTGATTGAATAATGGATAAAAGAATAGGGTTTCATGCAGTATAGAAAAATTGAGGTTTTAGGGAGATTTTAAGGATTAACTCAGCATATTAAAAGTGCGAGAGTCAGAAGATTTTTAGGAACTAAACGCAAGAAATTAGAAATTCAATGGACGAAAAATTAACTTATTGTTGCGACAAATCAGAGGGCTATGTTCCTCATTACGATATGTATTTCAGTTCTTAAAAGTAACTTTGTTATCCTCTATTAAATTCAAGTGTCTGCTATTCATTTTGGCAATAAAATGAAATAAATTCCTCAATGCCATTTAAATGCTTAATATAAGGCTTATTTAAGCATGATCCCAAAATTTTTGTCTCAAGTTTATGGCATATATAAGAAGGGACCACATTGAATCAAGGTGAAGTGTAGGATGTAATTGAAACAAATTAAAGATTAGAGACCAAAATGAAATAGAAA
This sequence comes from Camellia lanceoleosa, assembly GCA_025200525.1. Lineage (NCBI taxonomy): Eukaryota > Viridiplantae > Streptophyta > Magnoliopsida > Ericales > Theaceae > Camellia > Camellia lanceoleosa. The sequence continues at coordinate 108,460 of JANUSC010000161.1, read as the reverse complement.
GTATACTTTAGGGACTATTTGTGTAATTTACCCTTTGCATATAAGTGCCTGTCATTTTTCTTTCTTTCTTTCTTTTTTTCAAACAGGAAAAAGAACTAAAAAGTGCTAACTACAAAACATGGACTTGGGTATGTGTATATAGTGCAAGTGTGTGTCAAGGAATCCACACCTCCCTAAGCCCCATACTTGTCACGATCCACACTACCACTCTAACAGAGTCTACCTCATAGTAAAGTCATCCAAGTCATTGAGGTCAAAAGAGTTCTATTGTTTTCCTACTGTCCAATTCACTAGATGATGATGTGAGGTCAGACCCAATTCAGTTTGAGATATGTAGGAGCAAAACCCTTGTAACATCCTGGGTTTAGAATGGTTATTGCTCCTACCAGATCATGAGATCAAGACAGCTACAAAAAAAAAAAAAAAAAAGACCATAGGCGATTTAAGTAAGAATCCTGACTTCTAAACTTTAATTCCTTGGGCAAATGTCACCTAAGCTTCTCTCCTAATTTCAGAGTCCGATTTCACTTCATCAGTATTAAAAGATGATGTATTTTAAATCAACTATGAAAGAATTTTGTTACAATCAATCTATCAATTAGGATACAATTTATGATGGGTTCTGAAGCTGGATTGATGATGACACATATTTTTTAGAACAAGAAAATTATTAGATAGTCCTAGAGCATCATTTAGCGTTGCATATGTGGTGCTCCTAACCAATGGGAAACCACAACCCACACTAAGTGTGTCATCTCACGTCTCCCAACTACCGAACAAAGGTGAGTCACCATGTCTCACTCGCAAGATTTTCTGCTATGCTATTGGTTTGGTTTGGACTACGGTTCTATTTCCCATTCTTTGACTTGCTCCTACGGAACCAAGGTCGAAAAGATTGAAAAAGTGATTCACAACCATTGATGCTACGGAACCAATGTTACATAGTACTCCTAAGTATCCACTAATTACTTCTCTAAACATGGAGTGATGGCCTAACAATATTAGAGTGATATTGGCAATTACTACACACAATTTTACACAATTAGAAACTAAAAATTTCTGTAGGCATACACACAAATAGCATAAGAAATTCTGTAAATAGTTAAACAACCCGTTATCTCCAAACAACACAAAATCATCCAAAAATATTAGGGGGTTAATTACACTTGGTACTTCTTGCATTTTTACTAAAATTTCACTTTAATTCCGTCACTTTCAATTGTAACAATCACACACCTACACTTTAAGTCAAGTTGTAATCTCACCCTCTCATCCGTCTACCATTAACAAAGTTGACAAAACCTATCATTTGAAGAATGTGTGACATTTTTATTGTCTCGTTAAAATTCTTTCACTTTTACTAAAACCTCACTTTAGTCCTTACCCTCACCAAAATTTCACTTTAGCCTTTTCACTTTTAATTTCAATTTCTTTTAACTTTATTAAGGGTAGATAAATAGACGGGTGAAATTTGAAAGTGTAAGTAACCAAAGTAAGATTTTAATAAAAGTACAGGCATGCTAAGTATAATTTACCCAATATTATATAATGTAGCAGCAAAAAATTCCAGTTCCAATAAACTGGTATAATCGAAATGAAAGATTGAAGTGCATAGGAAATGTTAGAATGATCTATTTTCAACAAAATCGAGATAACTAAAGTGACCACTACAAGAACTAAAGATTATAACCCAACCTAATATTGAAAATAACAGAGAGAGAGAGAGAGAGAGAGAGATAACTGACAAGGGTCGCGAACAGAGGCTCGGACAGTGTAATCACGTTGGAGCAACAACTTAACCAGCCATGAAGCAATGTACCCTGACCCTCCCACACGATACTGCCTTCCCTTGCCCGCCATTGTCTCTCTCTCTCTCTCTTTCTAGTTCTCCTCCGTGTCTCGAGAAAGTGAAATGAGAAAAAATTTAAAATCTTAGGCCCGCTTGGTAGAGCTTTGTAATTATGATTTGAGAATATGAGTTGTATTTTGAGTTTGTGTGTTTTAGAATTATGATTTGAGTGTAGAAAATTTGTTTGGTTATGATTTTTGAATAAAGTGTTGAATTGAGTGTGGAATTGAGTTTTGAATTGAGTGTAGAATTGAGTTTTGAAAGTTTGATTTGACATGTGAAGTAAGAAAATTTGTTTGGTTATGAGTTTTGAAAAGAGTTTTCAAAACTTAATTCAAATTGTTATAACTCATAACAAAACACATTACTTTCACATTATTAAAAATTTTGATCAACATTCATAACCAAACTCTTTTTAAAATTCAATTAAAAAAATTTATTATTAACAAAAAATAACATTAATCAATTTTTTAATTGAAAATACTACAAAGGAAATAATTTTTTTTCAAAATAAATATTCAAAAAATTTAAATCATAAATATTTAAATAATTTAAATAATCTAAAAAATTTAATAAGTAAAAAATTAAAATAAATATTCAAAAAATTTAAATTGTAAAAATTTAAATAATTTAAATATTCAAAAAATAAAAATAATATAAAATTATAATATTTTAAATTTAAATACAATCAGACACTCAAATCCTAACCAAACACATAAAACAAAACTCAATTAAAAAATTATTTTTAAAACTCATAACCAAACACATAACTCGAAATTTCATACTACTTTCACAACTCTACACTCAAATCGTAACCAAATACATAACAAAAAAATTAAAATATTTAAAAATATTTTTATAAAATAGAGTTTGAATTTATTTTTATAAAATATTTTAAAATTTAAAAAATTAAAAAATAAAAAAAATAAAAAAATCGTAAATCTTAACAAAATTAAAATATTTTAAGAATATTGATTTGAATGGAGTTTTGAAAAGAGTTTTGAATTATGTGTTTGGTTATGAGTTTTGAAAAGTAATGATTATGTTTTGAAATGAGTTTTGAGAAATGAGTATAGAATTGTGATTTAAAAACCCTAAACAAACACAACACTCAAAAGTGAGTGTTGAACTAAATTTTGAAAACTCTGCCAAACGGAGGCTTAAACTTCAAGTACAGTATTCACATATATAATACTATAAATAATTTTTATTTATCGATACTTGTGCGTCATTGATTATGCTATGCTTGGTCGTGATATCGACTCTTTTTGTTTTCCATCTTTTGGGTTTCATTTCAAGTACTATTAAAATAGCGGGTGGTTTTTCTGCTTGAGTGCACATGCTCTGAAGGCGGTTAAAAACAATTAGACATGGGTGGCTGAGATTTGGGCCCAAAATGGCATCGTTTTTTATCCAAAATAAAAAAAAAAAAAAATTCCTTCCCCTTCGCTTGCCTCTCTTTCCCTTCTCCTCCCCTTCCCGGCGAAACATGATATCGACCCTCTTCTTCCCCTCCCCGTCACCCAGATCCTCTCTTTCTTTACCATATATATATATATGTACTTATCTCACAGATTTAATTCCTTCCTTTTCACATCCTTAAAACAAGTTTTGGAATTGAATATATATAGTGATGTATCTTCAAAGGTATTTACAATCAGAAATAAAAAAAAAACTAAATGCTAATTTCCATTATTTTAGGAGAAGAATCATCAGAAAGAGAGAAGGAAAGAGGAACCTTAGGTGAAGAAACTTAAGTACAATCTCTTGTGCAATCTCGATGACTCGTATCCGTGCACAACGATGTGCGATTTGGATTCGCTCTCATGAAGAGCTTTGAGAAAGAGATCTCTGCCTCGGCTGCCTTCGCCGGTGGTGGTGCTGACCAGACGCCCGATTTTGTCGAGTCTAGGTATTGTTGTAGTCATTGAAGAGTACGGGCCAAGTAGAAGTCGCAAATAGGGGGAGAACAATCTGACGGAAAGCCAAAAAAAAACAAAACAAAACGACGTCGTTTTGAAAAATAAGGGATGTCAAAAAAAAAAAAAAAAAAAAAAAAAAAAACACTAAAGATAAGTGACTTTTTTAGTTAAGAAGATAAAAAATTATTAAAAAATTAAAAAGTTAACAATATATATTAAAAAATTAAATATTTTTTTTTATTTTTTTATTTTTTTGTATATTTTTTTATAAAAAGTTAAAAAAATTATCTCAAATATATTAATTTTTTTTACGTCATATTTTAATTATAAATTTAAAAAATTATTTAAAAAAGTATGTTCCCGGGCTTAAACACTCACAAGGAAAAATTATTCACTATTTCTAAAAAATTGCTGAGTGATGTTTTAAAGTAATAATTATTAATCCCACTACTTTTGTGTGAGATTTACAGGAGTCAACATATTATGTGTCTAATCTATAAGTAAAAAAGAGTAATGCTTCAAAAACATTAAATAATTTCTCCTATTTTATAGAAGATCGTTCCAATTTTGTGGTTGGTTTAAAAAATAAAATTAAATAATGCTAAACTCACCAAGGAAAGACAAGTTATTTAGTGGTCGGGAAACATTACTCTACATTACACAAATCATGACACATATCAGATTATCTCCTTGTGAGATCATGAAATATCCTCTCACATGGATTGCAGAGATCTAACGAAGAGATGAACTTTACTTCAGTAGACCTGCACAGATGAGCATGATCGGCACCACCTAATCGAGGTTGCCGGCCGGAGGCACTTTGATGCTAAAGTTAGTCCTTTGATTGAAAGAATAGAGCTATGAAAATCAAGAATGTTGGTGTGTAGTGTAAGGAGAGAGTACTTACCTCCTCTTCTGGGATGCCCCTCTTTATATAGATGGGGGGTGTGATATTTGTTTGAGCTGGACCTATTGTAGGCCTTGTCTGGGTTAACCTCAATAAGCGGATATATATTTTTTTTTCTAGCTCCCACAATTGCCCCAAAACTTTCATTGTCTGCAGTAGAAAGAATAAGAGTTTTTCTTGCCGAGTTATGCTGTTCAAATAGCTATTAGGTTTTTTTGATAAAGAACACTCTAGATATGAATAAAATGTATGAATAAATGACTGCATGTATACTTGAATGTATGTATATAAAGGATGACGATCATAGGACGAAATTATATCACATGAGTTCCAAACAAATCATAACGATGGGCCACGATATTGTTACCCCAGGGCAAGGGATGTAGGCCGCGGTATTATGACCTCCGGGCGAGGGTGTAGTATATAGTCAAGTGCAAAGAGCGCTTCAAAATATGGACTTTCGTGCCGAGCTAGAGATATTTCTATGTACCGAGCATCGAAATGTTTGCCTAAACCAAATAATGTAGATTAAATACGGTAGATATATCAGCCAAAAAATGGACCACGTATTATTACCCCCGGCAAGGGTGTAAACCGGCAGATATAACCCCGGCATGGGTGTAGACTCACAGTATTATAATCCCTGTGCATGGGTGTAAGCTCATGTATTCTAACCCTAAGCATGGGTGTAGGCTCATGTATTCTAACCCCGTGTTCGGTGTAGACCTGCGGTATTATAACGCCCGGGCATGGGTGTAGGGCTGCGGTATTCTAACCCCCGAGCATGGGTGTAGGCCTGCGGTATTATAACCCCCGGGCATGGGTGTAGGCCTTTGTTGATGGCGCTCCATGCCAAATACGAAGATTACGCTGTACTCAGAGACTTTTGTTGATTTTAAGTGGCGATCAAGTGCTAATATTGCAAGGATTTTGAATAATGCATCACGTGTCAGCGATGGCCTGTACCAAATGAGGTAGATGTGTTAATCACAAATAATATTGTTCGCTTGTAAGCAATTACTAAGTAAATATCCTTCCAACTATTTAATTGCCGAGAATTTTAGGCCAATTAGCATTGCTCGGTTTGCGTTAGTCCAATGTAGACTTGCCCCATTGCTTTTGAATGACAGGTGTTAGTCTGAAGGAATGCAAATTGGACATGCCCCATTGCCCTATGTTGCGGGGAAGATTCGGCTTTGGTAAAATGATGGTGTGTAAAAATATGCGAACTGTCGACTGCCAAATATGTAATGTATTGCCCCAAAATTGGTGCTTACTTAGAGCGGTGTGAAAAGGAGCGGGAGTTTGTAACTCAAGTTAATGTCATTGTAATGTTTGGACCAAGTTGGCCGAATATGCATGCATAGCAGAGGTGCCGAGATGATGATCGGTTGATATGCCCAATTGGAAAGTGAAAAATTGACTATGGGCAATAAATGGCCAAGGTAATGAAATGAGTGATCAGGGAAGATAGAAGATTATTTCCTTGCCTCAAGATCCTGCTACTAAAATTGCATGCCGATCGTATACAATTTGATCGTTGATTTTGCATTTAATGTTCCCGATTGGCTGAGGTACTGAGCTCAATATGTGACTCAGAATTTGCAGAATTGGACCGTATAGATGTGTTCATAAGGGTCCAAATAGTTGAAAATAACTATGGGATTGCTATAATAAGACTCCTGATGGCGTAGTTGTAGCCAAAAATAGAATTGATGGCTCAGATCGGTTGAGAATAGTGCGCTGCGAAGCACTGGATAATTGCTCCTATATTAAAGAATAATTCTAAACCACTTTGCCATGACATATCCGTGTGTATATATTTTGTACATTATATATTTGAACTTGATTGTGTTGCTATGACAGGATGTAACTTAGCCGCAATGCATGGAATAATTTCCTAGGTTGGCCAACTTAAGTCATCTTCCCCAGTAGAATGGTGACATTGTTAGCCAAACTTCGTTGGGCTCATACGGCTTTGTTTTAGTTCCGATTTTGACACAGTTTGTGGCGTTGGACTCATCTTGATATGGACTTCACACTGGTGCAGTCAAAGCTTGAGTTCGACAATGCTGAAAAATGTCAATTTCTAGACATTTAGTAGGTTTCGCAACTATCGACGCCCTACGGTTAGTTTGTGGCTTTACTAGTCGGTGTTTGTAAACTCCGCTAGCCGACGTGAACTTGCTAGTTGGCCACGAAATTCTTGCTCACATGAAGAAAAATGTAAACCCACTTGCTAGAGAGAGAAAATGGGTACGTAAACGCGGTCGACGACACTTTGGCTGGCCAAAGCACTTGGTTCTCGACATTATAGTTCAGAAGAGCGTCAGACATAGTTTGAGAGACGAATTAATAAACGGGGGAGGAGGTCGAATGGCTGGTTAGTGTGGAATGGTTGCCGAGTAGTGCAAACATGCCGAGTAGACTCTGCAAGTTACGCTGCTGTGACTGGGTTGTAAAGATGCCGAGTTGTGTTGTACCGATGGGCAGCTTGAGTTGTATTGATGCCAAGAAAGGTGGAAAAGATGCCGAGTAGTCTTGTACGAGGTATGGCACTGCGGAACAGCTTTGTAGCTTTGTAGATTTGTAGCTTTGCCGAATACTCTTCTAGGAGTTGTGGTACTACCGAGTAATGTTGATGAAAAATGATAAATTAATCATGGTGCTAATAATGGTGCAAAATAATGTTATCGAATAGAGTTGATGCACTGTCGAATAATATGAATTAATAGTGGCCCAAATGGTGCAAAGCCGAATTCTTCATACAACAGGTCATGAAATGCAGAATTTTCGATTCAAACTCCCAACTTTGAGCCCTTGTATCTCCCTCGTTTGAAGTCCGATTGGCCTTATTTTTGCAGCGTTGGATTCACCACTCGGCCTAGTGTTCATTCCACTATTTAAACGCATCATTCCGCCTTGAATTGGATGTCGTTGGACCTCCGAAAGTTGACCAAAAATAAGATTGGTCTACTCTTTTTTTTTCTTTTTTTTTTTTTTGTGGGTGTTCAGCTCTTCAATGTTGCGGAGTAAGTAGTGGTGAGCATGGCTGCGCAATGGAAGTAACTCGGCTCCTTGGTTGGTAGCGTTTTTATTTATTTATTTATTTTTACTTTATTATTATTATTTTTATTTATTTATTTAATTTTTATTTTTATTTTTAGCTTGCCAATTTGTGATCGGCGCCGAGAAGAGGCTAGCTTGTTATGGGTGCTAAACGGTTGTCGAGATTTTGATCGGCATCAACATGAGCCATTCATGACAATTGAAGTTGCCTTCAGATCAGACTGTTTGAATTTATATGCATAATATATATATATATATGGCTAGCCGACTACCACAATTAATTAAATAAGAATAATAATTTGTTTTTATCATAACCCATGGTCCATTCTAGAGAGAGGAAAATTGAAGACCCAGCCTTGGATTCTACAGAAAGCTTTAGCATAGGTACACGTACATACATGTTAAGAATCAACTTGAAGCTAAGTTTTGAGAAACAAAGAATAAATAAATAAATGGACAGACTCACGTATGAATTTAGCCAAACAACTTTATTGAATTGCCGAAAAGATGTTTGCACCAAGAAAGGTGTGAAACCCATTTTTAGAGAGAGAATACAGCTACTAACTTCATCTTGTTTTGACAACCTTTCTAAGCAATATTAATATTCAACAAGGGTTTGATCAAATCTGTGAACATAAATAGATACATACATAGACGTATATATATATGTATACCTGAACTTTAGCAAAAAAACATAATCAGAATGAAAGAAGCCAAAAACCCAGCTGTGGGTCTCCTTTTTTAGAAAGAGAATGGTTAACCTTAGTGCTCACCAGTCTGAGTACCTTGGTGTCGTATTGATTCTTCTCTTCGTTGAATTATTTAGCTTTTTCCTACAGGCGGCGCCAATTGTAAGACCATGAAATATCCTCTCACATGGATTGTAGAGATCTAGCGAAAAGATGAACTTTACTCCAAAGAGACCTCAAGACAGATGAGCATGATTGGCGCTACCCAACCGGGATTGCGCCGGAGACACTCTGATGCTAAAGTTAGTCCTTTGATTGAAAGAATAGAGCTATGGGAATCAAGAGTGTTAGTGTAGGAAAAGAGCACTTACCTCCTCTTATGGGATGCCCCCTCTCCCCATTATATAGATGGGAAGGGGGGGTGTGATATTTGTTTGAGCTGAACCTATTGTAGGCCTTGTTTGGGTTAACCCCAATAAGCGGATTTATATATTTTTCTGGCTCCTACACTTCTCATAGAAGATAAAAAGTGGTGAAACTCATTATTTTAACCAATAAAATATATATTGAAGCACCATTTAAATTTGTTCCTAGAACAAACTATAATTTCTACTACAACTTTGATAGAGAGCTCTAGTAGAGCTGTTCTAAAAGCAGCTCTACTGAGCTGGCACACCCACACAAAACAAAACAAAACAAAACAGGAGGAGGAAAAAAAATAAATTAATGCAATTTTAGAGCTCTTCTTTTAGACCTCTAAAACATTTTTCTTTCTGCTAAGGAAAGGACTCACTTTATTATTATTATAAAACAAATTACAGTCATGGTTTTTTTTTTGAAATTTAGATTTAAATACTAATTATTTATAAAATTATCATGTACTAAATTTAAGGTTCTTTTTCATGTTTATCTTCATTCGTTTGTTCTGAACATTTTTTTAAATCTTTTAATGAGTAGATAAAAAGCGTAATCTCTCACTCTATGTAAATATTACTTTATTTTTATCACTACTCTCAAACATCTAAAAAATTAAAGACATGGGGTAAAGTGTTTGTGGAAATGGAAAACAAACTTTTATTAAATACTTAGAGATTATAGGAAAAATAGAAAATAACTCTCATTCACTTGTTCGTGTATTTTTTCTAAACATAACATTCCAATCAGTGTAACACATAAAAACTCCTTAATGTACTTTTTGTAAAAGTAATACTCTAATGTAACACTAGAAAATTACACTAATAGAAATGTAAATTTCCACGCTCGACAACCAACACTTCAGTCACCAATCCCTTCAAAAAAAATCTTCCACACATCACATTTTTATTCTCATCCCCAAAACAAATAAGAAAATTATAAAAATGAATTAGAAAAGGACATTCGCTTAAAATCAAATGGCACCAAATCAAATAAATATAATTTTTCAAAATAAAAAGGACTAATTGGTTTATAAGAAAACTCTTAAAACTAAATGGATTAACATTCTTCCATATAAAATTTATGAATAAATTTTCCATAGTCTAATGACAAGTGGATTTGGGAAGAGATAAAAAGGAAAAAGGAAAAGAAAGTGCCCTCAACAAATTTAAAATTCAAACATAGTCTAAATAATAAAAGTTTAAAGCAAATTCTCTCTTCAATAATCTTTCTTGCAATCTTATTTTAAGGAGTGTTTTAACCCCTAAGGGTTGGCCTAGTGGGTGCAACATGACCTAAAGTTATGCTCCCTCCAAGTCTTAAATTCAACTTTCACAAGCTGTTATCAACTCATTGGGGCCAGGCTCGCAGGTTCTACCCGAGATTTGCCTGATCCACGTGGAGAGGACGCTTTGTGTGGATCCCGAGATTAGTCGAGGTGTCTGTAAGTTGGCCCACTCGGTCATAAAAAAATAAAAAGGTTTAAGGAGTGTTTAAGGGTGGTTCAAAGATGGTTGACAATTAATTGGGTAGTCATACCATTGTCAAAGAATCTTACGAGTGTATTGCAAAGATAGTTGCATAGAGATTAGGATTTTAGGATTGGTAATATAATCTAATAGAAGGCAAAGAGGTTCCCAACCCTAACATAAGTATTGCTCACCATCAATATTTTTAAAAATCATTGACAAAGTTAACATGACAGATATGACATAAAATCATAAAAGCCAGCACATCAACATATACATGTATAATTTTGGTTTCTTTCAGATTAGTTCTTTTGATAAGTAAATATGTCATAACGATGTCTCACCATCACATGTTTGTTTTTTTGAAATCCTCCACATAGCTACAATGGATCACATACCAAAAAATTTCTTCTTTGTCAAGCTTTCAACAGTTTCCTTGAGGCCATCCTCGACGGAAATGAAGTCAATTCCTAAAGTTTTTGCTTTTTGCTTGGATACATGGTATGTTGGCACAAATGGTTTGTCATCCGCAGACCTGCAAAGTGTATCAAGAAAGGGATGAAAACAATAATATAGCTTGGTTTGTCATCCGCAGACCTGCAAAGTGTATCAAGAAAGGGATGAAAACAATAATATAGCTAAGTAGAAATAGAACTAATCATAAAAGAAAATTCCTAACAAAAAGAAATTGGTTGAATAGAAGTTTCACATGCCACTCCAAACATTTAAATGTTCTGAAACTAGTCGATCGTTATGCATATCAAATATATGCTCAATTTTTAGAGACATACTATTAATTAGAAGTAAAAATGAAAGAGAAAATTGATATTTTGATGGAATATCAGCAAAGTTATAGAAAGACATCAATACAATATGACCATAGTATTTTTTATTCTATTTTCTTTAGAAAATAATGATAAAGAATGACAATAACCACTGCAAGTTGGAATAATTACCTCCTAAAAAACTTGCATGCCACATTTTAAGATTCCTAATATAAGTAAAGTCACAAAAAGCTCTACAAGTTTTTGACTCGTCTAGCTAAAAACAAACCCATCAGACCCAAGAATGAGTTTAATAAGATCGTTAAGGCTGTGTTTGGATTATGGATTTGGGTAGGAATTTGGAAAGGAAAAGGGAAGACTTCGATAGGAATTTGAAAAGGAAAAGGGAAAAGATTCCCCTTTCCTTTCTAAATCCCTATCCAAATCCATAATCCAAACACAACGTAAGGGGTTGTTTGGGGTGATCTACTTTAGATCATCTTTTTATTTTATTTGGATCACATTACCTCTTATTTGGATCATATCATCTCTCTATTACATTGCAAGGCTTTTCGTAAAAAGTCATAAAGTATACTTATTTAGATCATCCCAAACAACTCCTAAGTTTACCATTAATATCTAAACTTGTTTCAACAAATGAAAAGAACAAGTGTTCTAAAAGTAGAAAGAATTAAACACATGTTCTAATGGAGAAGTTATAATCAGAGAAAAGAATTAAACTGCTGATGCATCATTTTAAAAAAACCAAAAATAAACAAAGATGTTGGCATAGCAGATAACAAATGAATAACCCATTAAAACTGACATGAGAAAATTCAACAAATTTATTCAAACAACAGGAAACCAAAATGATAGAAACCCACATTCTAGTACCAGATAAATTAGGTTAAACACCTAGGATATTCTTAACTAGCACCTTGTTTGCAGAGATTCATTATCACTAAGAGAGCACCCAACACTTAAATGATGCCAAACTAAAATGCTACTTAAAGTTCAGAATTTGACAGTCCAACATGTGGCATACCAGTTTCCTCTTCAAAAGGATCCTATGTTGAATCTCAAAATTTTCAAAATGTCATAAACCATTCCAGAAATTGATAGTAGAATGCCAGAATTTCAAAACTCCAACATTGAAATGGATTCAAATGAAAATAAGATGTCAAAATTTTGATATTGCAAAGTGTTGCAGAACAAACATGGTTAAGTTGGATGAAAAATTGAACTAAAATGAACAAACATAAGTTATGTCCTCAGCAGCTTCCACTTTCAAAACATGATAAAGTGATGTAGATTTCAACAACTCTGCTCTCAAGTACTTGTTGCAACTCACGTACGTCCAAGCCCAAGTCCCATCCAAGCCCAAGGTTTGCGCTTTGTAGTGTTCCAGGCCAGCGACTTCAATAAGGTTCGCCTAGGCGTGCACCTAGGCCCAAGTCTTGTCTAGACCCAAGGTTTGTGCTTTATAGTGTTCCAGTACAGGCGATTGTGATGAGGCGCTTGATTGGCCCATGGCTGGCGCTTGATTGGCCCATGGTTTGCGTCTTGAGGGCTTTTTTATTGTTACTTTAATTGGTTTTGTTTAAAATCTAACCATTGATTTAATATGGTGCAGTTACAGAAGATCCATACTCTATTACATATACCAATATGTCGGTATTCAACCCAAAATCAATGATAGAAGAAAATTATTTCTAATCTTCAAAAAACACTAAGTGTTTCACATTTCATTTTGTTTATGTTGAACCCTAAATTATTTAATTATATTAAATTATCTATTTTTTTCCGTATAAGGTGTGCCTCACTTCGGTGAAGCCTGCGCCTGGCCTTGCGCCTTGAGCCTAGGCCCCAGGAGAACTTGGTGCCTTGGTGCGCCTATCGCCTTTAATAACACTAGTTTGAATTTAATTGGTAAACAATATGAAGAACATGGATACATTTCGAGAAAAAGATTCAACAATGCTTATTTTTTGTGAAATAGAGCTTAAATTCCAAAGGCAATTACTACTTTGCAAAAACACAATTATAGTCAACAACAAATCACAAACACTTACTTTTCTGGAAGTTGAAAAGAAGGATAAAGCTTGTGTAGTATAGTCACAACTTCAGAGTAGTGTGCGACTCTCTCAACCAAACAATATCTTCCATTGGCTGAAGGAATCTCATATGCTTGAATGTGTGCATTTGCAACATCCTTAACATTAATCCATCCAAATGAAGCATTTGGATATGTTTGTGAACCTACACAACAGACAAGCAAATTGTATGGGTCAATATGTCAAAGAAAAAGGAATTTTAACATAATATTTGATGTAGATATCAATTACATCCATTTAATTTGACGGTCATTTTTAATTTCAAATCTAAATGTCAAGTATAAGTGACTGGTAGGCTATTACAAAGCTTTTACTAAATTTACATTTGCAAATTATAGTATATAGAAAAATTTTATGTTTTATTTTCATCTTCACTAAGGCCTAGTTTGGGAAGATTGAAAAAAAATAAAAAGTCAAAAAGTCACTATCCTATTTAAGTCACATCATCTTATTTAAGTCACATCACTCTCTAACACATCACTTTAAACCCAACCCAAACCCAACCCATATTTCATAAAAAGTCAAAAAGTACACTTATTTAGTCTTCCCAAACTAAGCAAGGATGTTGAAATGAACGAAACATAAATACAACCTCCAGATACAGGGAGCTTCTATTACCTGCCACACATTCTCAGTACACACCATCTTTCAATTTTTTTTTTTAATTGCACTTTTGTCCGTCAAGCAAATTACTCTTTTGGACAAAAACCTATCTCTTGATACACACCACCTACACTACCATCTCTCAGTACACACCACCAGACTCCACCAGCCACCGCTACCACTACGATCTCCTCCCTTCTCTGCCACCCCCTAGCCTTGTCGGCCCTCTCTAATTCCTCTCCAGCCTCGTTGCCCCTCCTCATCTTGTCCCCAGCCTCAGCGCCCCTCCCCAGCCCTCCATCTACCGCCACCGACTACTCCTCACTGCATCTACAGACGCCTTCACTGCAAAGCTCTCCTTCTGTCATCTTTTTCTTCCCTCCCACCTCGCCTCCTCCCCAGCCTTCTTTTCTTCTAAGGTTTGAAGGAGGGGCTGGGGAGACAGCAGTGATGGACGGGAGGGTTGTTGCGACAAGGAGAGGATGCAGTTGTTGAGGGGGTGGCAGCCAGCGGTGACGATGGAGATGGTTAGCGTTAGGGTTAGGGTTAGGATTGGGTTTGAAAGTTGGAGAAGATGAGAGCATCTTGGTTATTACTTGAAAACTGATGGTCTGAATTGAGAAAATCAAAAAAATTCAAATTGAGTAAATAGTACTGAGTGAACATGTGGTGTGCATTTAGAGACTCCCAATGATACAGCATCTTGGCCAATAAGACATTCTTCCTTTCATCATATGTAAAGTTTTATATAGCTTGCATACCATTCCATACAATGCCTAAATATTAGATAGAGAGAATGCCAATGCAGTCACTCACAAAAGATAAAAGGAAGTATAAATGCACAAGGATTATTCCTATATAAAGAATACTTACCATTTATTAAGTTCAAGATAGCAGCAGAACTTGTATTAAGTGTTGGTTGTAACAGAGGACCAATAACCATTGCTGGGTTTATTGCAACCATGTCAATACCTTTCTCTTTCGCAAACTTCCAGGCAGCATCCTCTGCTAGAGTCTTGGATAGCTGATACCAAAGCTGGTAGCAAATACAGAAAAGGTGACGGGAAGCAATGCAAATTATTAACAACCATCCTCTGCTAGAGTCTTACAAAACACTCCTTATTTTCTTATGGTTCTCTTTTTTTAGTTTTCGTTTTTTTGATAAATATATGGTTTTCTCTTTTTTGGGCAATGTTATTTTTGAAAATTGGAAAATATGTTGGTATTTATTTTTGTCAAACTACTTCCTTATCTTTCAAAACAAATTCAAAAAACAAGTTCGCAAAACTCAACAAACAGAGTCCTTGTAAATGTTTGAATAGTTTACACATTAATTATGCCCATGTTATGCTCCAAATTTGTTTGCACCCGGTCAAAATAATTGTTTGAATAGTTTACACATGAATCATGTCCCGATTATGCTCCAAGTTATTGCGCAAACCAAAAATCTTCTGATTGAATCTAAAGCTCAGATTTGTTGGGGATTTAAACATCACAAACAATTAAATATATGGTAACTATCACAAAAATATAATAATAGATAAAATCAAAAAACAAGAAATCCATGAACAAAAAATAATAATGAAAGTAGGGAAAAAAATTTGTCTGTGAGATTTATGAGAGGTACAAGAAGTTGACGTTCAAAAGTCGTATTGTCCTCCCTTTGTGCAACTATTGACAACCTAATACCACTCCAAGGTACAACCTAGAATCTCACGAAATGTGTCACGTTGCACAATCAATGGTAGAAAGGAGTGTGAAGTCTTTTTCAAATTGCCTAGAAATAAATATGAGAATATAGAGGAAAAGAGAGATGGAGAGAGTACAAGCAGCGAAGTTGATGTATGGGGTGGTCCTATATTTATAGGACTCTAGGTACCCTTTCATAAGAGATACAACCTTTAGTATTTAATGTTGTGAATTAACAGGCGTGACTCCTTAGGAATCAACCATGCATTAAATTTTGAAACTTAAATTTCCAACAAGATCTGTGCTTCTTCAAAACAAGAAAAAATTGGACAAAATCAAATTATTTTAGTGTTGAAACTACACATGGTTCTCTCTGTTTGAAGCATTTTAGTTGAGCATGAATTTTGAAAAGATGCTAAAAAAAAAGAGAGAGAAGGAAGAAGAAGAAGAAGAAAAGAAAAGAAAAAAGGAAACTCCTACTCTTTCTCTTTGTGTAATTTCTGGTCTAACTAGTTCCAAACAACACCCCCAAGAAGGGCCATGACAACAAAAAATGCGAAGACACTCTTTATTTGGTTCCTTCCAAACAGAATTAGAGTAACAATGACACTGTTCTTGAGAGCTGCTTAAACTGTATGATCCTAACTGATTGATAAGAAAATTTGAATTTGTAATACATTATACACATCTAAATGGCACGTAAAACTCAGTTTATGCAAGTAATACTCTTTCTTGTGCTGATGACATCATTTTATTGATACAGTAGCTTGAGTATCAACAAGAATATAATAAAATAAAAAAGAAAGGAAAAAGAAAAGTCATCGCCAATTGTTGGTTCTGCCAGTTGGGGAGCTAGTAGCCTGAGTTTTACCAGCCCGAGGTTGAGCCTCCATATACATGTAAAAGCTAAATAGCAAAAGTACATGATTAGCAGTTACACAAATACATACCTTATTTTCCTTGCATGACTCTGGATCAGAAAACCAAGTCTCATCAATTATCACATCAGAAGTTCGAGGCCTACCATTGTATGCAACTGCAGCTATAGACGATGTCAAAACCACTCTTTTGACAGTTGGGTTTTTGGCACATGATCCCAAAACATTTAGTGTTCCGTTTAATGCTGGTTCAGTCAATTCTGCCTGAAATGAGGAAGACATACTACATAAATCAATTGAAAATAATAATTACAGGATATCAGCCACCAGTATTATGAAGCAAATATAATGAATCTTTTAATCTACTATCAACAAATAGACAAAAGAATACCACGATGGCTCTTATAGATCATATGCTTGAGATCTTTTTCTGTCACAAGATGAATAAATCCACTAGATAGAAATAACATTGCATTTAACCGATTGGAAACAAAAATTAGAAAGAAAAATAATATGGTGGTTATTTAGACCAAAAGTCAATGTCTTTTACTTCAAAAGTGAAGTATCATGAAAAAGAAATCAAGAAAAATCCATACAATATATATAAAAACACCAATTAGCAGGATTATGAGGAACAAAATTTGGTGTCAGAGTTTATAAAACTCATCCAGAAAGTGTTTGCCTGTAAAAGGTCACACTCAAAGATGGTTCTGAAAGTAAAGTAGTTAATGATGTAAGCTTGACTTGGAAAAACAAGACCATCACATTTGAGAATGTCTAGAAACCAAGTAGGAGATGGATAACGCACACAAGTAGCCTAGTGGCAACGAGGTTGGACCTTGGGATGAACTGTAAACCCAAACATCCTAGGTTTAACTCTCACTAGAATCACCGTGGCTTAACCAATAAACTCTGTTTGCATGTGATTACCAGTATTTGGGTTTACTCTGCAGGGGTGTGTCTAATGTGGCCTTGTCTTGGGAAGGTTCCTTGTCATAAAAAAAGAGAGTAAGAGATTGATGAAATGACCCATCACTATCTATGACCAAATAAACAAATATATTAGGGACAATGGTTGCTCAAGGCATGCAAATATGTTGTTCCATCAACTAAGAAAAAACTTTGTGACTTGTGTGTAATGAATGCTTTATTTTATTTTATTTTATTTTTTGTGCATATATAACCAAGTTCTGAAGTATCTGCCCCATCACCCATGCTTGGCCATATCCCACCTCATCAGGCCAACACATAAAAGAGAGGGAGTATTTATTTATTTATTTTAATGGAAGGGAGTGAGGAACCTCTTACCTCAATTGGTCAATGGATTAGAGGAGCTTAGGTTTGATAACTGGCAGACCTCAGCTAAATTGGTAAGTTTAACAGGTTGGTTTTGGTTTTGGTCCGTCCTTGCAGGGATTGGTACCATATACAATAGTAACTGAGAAGTACATTGCACAGCACATAGTTTACCTGTCCCTATCATTATACAAAAGGACCCAGTGGAAAGCACAACTCATTACATAACCAACAATGTTCGAGAACTTAACATTTGGCAAAATCCACTGACAAGTACTCTTGAAAACTATGGCAATCTATCACCCGTTGTGTTGATATATGGCAGTTTAAAAACAATACAAAAGAAGAAGAAGAACAAGAAGAAGAATAAGAAGAAGAATATAAACAAACACAATATGAGATGGACCTGTGGATCTGAGGTTGTAACAAAAAATGGAGATGCTGTATGAAAAACACCTTCACACCCATCAACCACAGAATCAAAGGAACCTTTTTCCAATGGATTTGCTTTAAACAAGTGAAGTCTATCCTTGGCTCCATCAAGTGCAAGTAAGTGGTCCGTCTTCTTCTGATCAGCTGCAATTTATTACCAAGTATTAAATAAATGTGAAAAACTGGCAACTCTGCCACAATCCATGAAAGGGTGCATTTTTAGGTAGCACAACACCAAATGACCAACACATGAGATTAAATTGCATTTCTTGATTTAATCCTCTGAATTCTACTTGAACAAATTTATATCAATTCACACATTTTCATGGAATATTATACTTTTATAAGCTTATAAATGTGCACAAATAGTATAATTTGCATATAAGTGCCTATCATTTTTCTTTTTTTCTACAAAACATGGACTTGGGTATGTGTATATAGTGCAAGTGTGTCTAGGCATTCAAAGCTCCCTAAGGCCAATATTTCTTGCTCATTTTAAACCCGATATTTCAATGTACTACGATACATGTCTGAAAATTGGGTACAGTACATGCACACATCCTGCACATTCAAATACTTGTATTTTTATTAAATATTATATTCAAAAGTACAGCCAGGCTAAAGAAAGACTTTAGACCAAAAGCTTGCAATGTGGTTCTAGCCAATCCACACGGGATTCCACATGCCCCAAATAACTTAGTCAAAGCTTAAGGTAGTGATGCTTTCTATTTCTTGACTATCACCATCAAGGGTGGAGTAAAGTTGTTGACAGCATGATAGAAGAACACCCAACACACAAATACACACTCTATTTGAAATAGTTAATACCTAAACCTAGAAATGAGAGCTTGGCCATCCTTCATTTGCAATCACCGTTCTGGTAAAGTTTGTTGGTCAATAGCTGAATTATTCAATTCGATCTACAGTAACAAGTCACAACTACAAGATAAATTCTTATGAAACCTCTATATAATAAATCGTTAATGCCATGGTCATATTCAGATTGACCAAATTATTCCAAAATATGTAAGTTTCAATCCAAACAATGCCCATCTTGATTGAAAATAAATTCTGCAATACTTCATATAAGATAAAAAAAAATAAAATCTACTGAAAATTACAACAAAATTTTCTTTTACAAGGAAGCCTAGAAACTATCAACATGGCTAATTGAGTACTCAATTAGCCAAGCCTAACCCGTATTGGCTACATGATGCATAGCATTAAAAGAGAACATCTTCAAACTTCAAACAAGTGGCGTCCACAATCATGGGAAACTGCCGAAGGCTTTTATCCTAAAGTAAGCACACAGTGAAAAAAAATATAGTCCAAACTGTCTTACCTCATAGGAAAATGGGAAGACAACCATATGTGTTTTAGTAATAGAGAAAAGTTTGAATTCACAAACATTAGAAACATAAGAAGCATGATTGTATTGGGCATTTCCTAACAATTGAATTCGGATTCAGCTAAAGAGTACATGATCTTGGTAAAAAAAAAAATGAATTTGTATACTGCATTATTAAATTCTTGAATCATGACCATTAAGTAAACCCTCAGGTGATCTAAATAAGGGTCCTGACTTCTAAACTTGAACTCCTTGGGTATATCTATGGCCTGAGCTCCTCTCATAATTTCAGAGGAGCTCACTGTATCAGTATTTAAAAAATGATTTATTTGAAATCACTTCTGGTCAAAGAATGTCCAAAAATTTAAAATTTCTACAACCATCTTGGATCTTGGGCCTTGTTTGATTACCAGGATCAATAGTGAAAGGACTAATAATCCTATGAATTTGTGTAGGATTAGTTATCCAATTAAATTAGTGAGATAACCATTTATTATGTATTTATTTATTTATTTATTTTCTTTCATACTTGAAATTATTATCCTCAGCCCCTCTCAATATTAAAAATTTGTCAATTTCATCAAATTGAATATCTTCTGTACATATAATCTGGTTAATAAAAGTTGTAATCAAACATGAGATTGTAAGTCTATTGACTAACAATCCTAATCCTATACTATAATCCTTGTAATCAAACATGCCCATAGGGTAAGAAAAGAAAAGAAATGATTGTAGTCTCTTATTTGGTGAGAAAAGAAAAATAATGATTGCATTTTCTCACTATCATGTTCGGATGAGTAAGAAAACAAAGCAAGTGAGAGAGGGATATGTTGGAAATTTTGATTTTATAGGCTTATTCTGGACCAACTTTGAGCCCAAATTTAAGTAGGGCCAACATGTCTTTTTGGGTGGGTCCAAGTGGTGACGTGTTTCTTGCCGCATAGCATGTCACATGGTGAAGATGATTCATCAAAATCATTTATGAGTGAATAAGAAGTTGACGTCGTTTTCAATTTCGTGAAATAAGAAGTTGAATAGTCAAATGTGGGTTGCCTTGTTTTGGTTGTCCCACATAGAAACAATAAGAGAGCTTGTATGAGTATATAAGCTTTAGGTTGACATACTTGGGATGGGCTTTAAGGGGCACCCCAAGTTTTGTAAGAAGGGGAGTTATGAACAAAGTGGGCTTGACCCAAATCCACCACACACACGCCGCTGTCCAGCTGAGTTGTGCTGGGCGCTGGTGCGTGGTGTGGGTTGAGTCGGGTCCTAACTTTAATTTTTTGGATAAAATTTGTTTGAAAATTTTCAAATTCTTACGAAAAAATTTGAAATCATAAATGGATTAATTCAAACTTTTGCACCAAAATTCGAAAGTCAAATTTTTCTATCCGAACCAGTGCCTCTCTAGTCACCTTCCTTCATCTTTTCCAGTGGTTCAAATTCGCACCTGTTTGGAGGGGTTTTCTGCCCTTCCGAACAGGTACCACAATGCCTATAAATATAGACATTTTCCAATAGATTCATTCATTCAATTCCTTCTCATTTTTCTTCCTTTCCTGCATTTGTTCTTCATATTAGTTATAGAAATTTAGAGAGTGCAGAACTCAGGTTTTGGTTCACAAGACAGATTGTTTGTAGTGCTACTACAATTTGTGAAAGTGATCATTGTATCCTGAGAGATAGACGCCAATAATCCGTGAGCACTTGTGCTGCGGCGAATCTATCTTAAGGACAGAGTATCACACGCATGACTTGATCTTGATCTTGCTATTCTAAACTTTTCAGTGATTTTGTTGTTCTAACTTTCCAATACAATAATTTCTTGTAAGTAATTTATTTATTTTGTTTCAATTTTACCTTTTTTTTTTAACATAGAAGATTGTTCCAACAGGATATGAGTGATATCTCTTTTTCTTCCTTGTATTTTAAGGGATAATCTTGGTATTATAAATATTTAACGACCAATCAACTTGTGTCTCATCAAATTTCATCACTTCTGGTGAGAAATGAAATAGGTTTAGTAAAAAGAGTTCCCTTTCTCAATATTTCTCACTTAACTATATACCAAACAAAAGAAAATAGTTCTCATTCTCATCATTTCTTATCATCTCTCACCAAATCATCACATCCAAACCGAGTGTAAAGTTATTGATGTCAAAGGAACTAATTACAATTGATAGACTAAAATCACCAACTCCGAAAGTTTTTTGCTACAATCAGGCCTCATTTGGCAACTTTCAATTTTAGCTAACAAGTCAAAAAGTTACTAAAATAGTCTGTTCCCAAATGAGGCCTCAATCTATCAATTAGAATTCAATACATGGTGGGTCTGAAGCTTGTTTGGCAATCACTTGACACAATTTTACAATCAATCTATCAATTAGTGATGATGACCTAACAATATTAGAGTGATATTGGCAATCAGTAAACACAATTAGGAACTAAAATTTCTAGGGACACACACACACACAAAGAACACAAAATCTAAATGATCCAGAAGTTAAAAATCCCAAATCAATGAACCGTATAATCGAAATGAAAGATGGAAGTGTATAGAAAATGTTGGAATGATCTGATTTTCATCAAATCGAAATAAGCAAAAATGACCACTATAAGAAGTAATAATTAGAACCCAATATTGAATAGTTGAAGACAAAATTATTGGGGCATTTCCCTAAATAAGCCAAAATACCAATTCAATTCCCAAACTAAGCTTAGTTTTGAAAGAATTCCCAAAATAGGCTAAAACGTGGTTCACAACCACGCTTTCAACGTGTGCGCGCCTGTCTCGCGTGAAAATTGGGAAGTCTTAAAAGCGTGGTTACAAAATGCGCTTTTGATTAAGAAAGCGCGGTTACAAAAGGAGCTTTTAATTAATTTTTTTTTCTTCTGAAATCGTTGTTTCGAACCACGCTTTTATCAAAAAAAAAATTTCTTCTGAAATCGCTGTTCTGAACCACGCTTTTATCCAACAAAATTTTTCGTCTAAAATCGCTGTTCTGAACCACGTTTTTATCCAAAAAAAAATTTCTTCTGAAATCGTGGTTATGAACCACGCTTTTAGCTTAAATTTTTTTTACGAAGCGGTTCGAACCACGCTTTTGGCAATTTTTTTTAGTTTAGGTTTAATCAACTCAAGAAGAAATTTTTATTTTTTGTTTTTTTTTTAAATTTTTTGTTTATGTTGTCATTGTTTTGGTGACAATGTATTTCAGAATAATTTTTTGGGTTAAAATTGTTTTTCTAAAACCGTTCTCATGTTAATTTTTTTTTCTTTTCTTTTGTCTTTATTTTGGGTTAGAATGTGTAATTCAGCATTTTTTTTTGGCTTGACTAAAGTAAATTTATTTTGTTTTTTCTCGTGTTTGTTTTGGGTTAGAAGGTAATAATGTAATTCATAAATTTTTTGAGCTTTAGTAAAGCCGTTTTGATGTAAAATTTTTATTTTATTTTATTTTCTCTTTGTTTTGGGTTAGAAGGTGTTATTCAGTAATTTGTTTGGGCTTTAATAAAGCCATTTTCATTTAAATATATATATTTTTTCTTTTGTCTTTGTTTTGGGTTAGAATGTGATAATGTAATTCATAAATTTCTTTTCTCTTTACTAAAGCCGTTTTCATGTAAAGTTTTTTATTTTTTATTTTTTTCTCTTGTCTTTGTTTTGGGTTAGAATGTGTTATTCAGAAATTTGTTTTGGCTTTACTAAAGCCGTTTTCATTTAAATAATTTTTTTTTTCTGTTGTCTTTGTTTTGGGTTAGAAGGTGATAATGTAATTCATAAAACCTTGAGGAAAAAACACATAAGTCTCCCACAAAAATACATAGGTAGTATGCATATAAGTCTCCACAACAATACATTCTGGACACCATGAACTGAACACACAATACATACATAAACATAACAGTTAGACAGACAAATATTAGCCAGACAATCTGACAAACTCATTACGGAAACACTTACTCTAACACAGACATTACATATTAATGCATGACCTAATATTGCCGAAGTGTAGACACTAACAACTAATTCGCGCTTAAATTGGTAGGTGGCTCGAGTCGAATAATCCGAAGCTTCGTCGAGAGACAAGCTCAGGATCCTCCATGATACCCTTGATAGCCGCATCATTTGGTTCTGCTTCGTTCTTGGGCATCCTTCTTAACTATGTATAGTTGCATATCGCGGTTAACCTACGGCGATTTGAGAAATCTCACGTTGTAGTCTTTCACATAGTCGATCAACATTATCGATCTTCCTTTTGGATCTCAAACGCGTGCTTTTGGCACCTTCAATCGATTTTCCCAACATAATCTTTCCATTTGCACTCGCTCTATAAATAGTGCGGGCCATTTCAGAAGTCTAGCGTTTGCTAAACCATATCCTGTTTGATTATCTGATGGTTCCTTCACCAAACCACATGGATCTCGATAGTACTTGGGCATGACAAAATGTTGCTTCCCAAACCTATCATGATAAGCACAAGAGGCATCTAACAAAGTAAATGGTGCTTCATCTTTAGCATCGCCACTTCCCTTTTCCCCTCCTCGTCATGAACTGTCACCCCTTTGCAAGTTCCTACCACCTCTGCGATTCCCACTCCCTTCCATGAACCATGTAGCCATGCTAATTTTTTAAAACAAACGAATGATAATTTCGTAGGGCGAAATGAGTTGTAAGGTTGTGTCTTCACCTTTAGTCGTTTATATAGTTGGTTATGAACAGCTTTAGAAAGATGCCCCTGCATGACAATCCCACATATACGAACAAGGTATGAGTTGTCAGTAGAATGAAAAAACAGAGAAAAGGAAATACTGTGTACCAAGTCACATGACTTGACAATCCATCTCCATATACCGACAAAGTAAGGGCATGCTCACTGTAAGGTAAATAAGTTAATTCACTGTTGGCATGTGACTTTCTAAATTGAGAATCACTGTAATAAAAAAATCGATAAAACCAAAGCCTGTGCACCAAGTCAAATGACTTGACAGTCCATCTGCATATACCGACAAAATAAGGGCATGCTCACTGTAAGGTAAATCTATGAGTTCACTGTTGCCATGTGACTTTATGAATTGAGAATCCCACATATATCAATAAGAGATGAGTTGTCACTGTAATAAAAAAATCGAGCAAAAAATCGAGAAAACCAAAGCCTATGCACCAAGTCACATGACTTGACAATCCATCTGCATATACCGAGAAAATAAGGGCATGCTCATCAGAAGGTAAATCTGAATTCATCATTGCCATGTGACTTTCTGAATTGAGAATCTCACATATATTAATAAGAAAGGAGTTGTCACTATAATAAAAAAATCGAGCAAAAAATCGAGAAAACCAAAGCATGTGCACCAAGTCACATGACTTGACAATCCATCTGCATATACGGACAAAATAATGGCATGCTCACTGTAAGGTAAATCAGTGAATTCACTGTTGCCATGTGACTTTCTGAATTGAGACTGTAATAAAAAAATGAAGCTTATGTAGGCAATGTTGTGTTTCACTTTGCTATGTATCATTCGGTTATTGACCAAACGCTCGTATTTCATTGAAAAGTATGACTATTTGAATTATTTGTTGTCATTTGGGTACAAGTCAAGTTTCTTACATTTTTGGCCTTCCGTTGATTGCTATTCTATTCTAAGAGAATCGTCAATTTCTTGAAAAAGGCATAGAAAACAATCTGTTTGTGTGTAATTAATTGTAAATAGTGATTCTCACAAGCAAATCAAGTAAAACCAATTGGGTTTTAAATTTAGTTCCCCAACTGCACCAACCACTTGGCTTTGAGCTTGTTTGTCCAGCCCCCCAAGTTTAGTTATTTGTCAACCCCCCATTCCTTACCAGAGTCATCATTTTGACTGGACTTCCAAGAATTGGAAGGCGACTCTTTCTTCTTTCCTGATGGAGATTGAAATTCTTTACGTACAGGATCCCTATTTCACGAGCCCCAGTTAAGGGAAGCTTTTCACCGAGCTACCTGTTCTGTTTTATGTGTTGTTCAAGGCGATAGTTCGTTTGTATGAACTTTATTAGTCCCCCAACTGGACCAACCACTTGGCTTTGAGGTTGTTTGTCCAGCCCCCCAAGTTTAGTTATCTGTCAACCCCCCATTCCTTAACAGGGTCATCATTTTGACTGGACTTCCAGGAATTGGAAGGTGACTCTTTCTTCTTTCTTGATGGAGATTGAAATTCTTTACGTATAAGATCCCTATTTCACGAGCCCCAGTTAAGGGAAACTTTTCACCGAGCTACCTGTTCTGCTTTATGTGTTGTTCAAGGCGGTAGTTCATTTGTATGAACTTTATTTAGTCCCCCAACTGGACCAACCACTTGGCTTTGAGCTTGTTTGTCCAAATTTCAAGTTTAGTTATCTGTCAACCCCCCATTCCTTAACAGAGTCATCATTTTGACTGGATTTCCAGGAATTGGAAGGCGAGTCTTTCTTCTTTCCTGATGGAGATTGAAATTCTTTACGTACAGGATCCCTATTTCACAAGCCCCAGTTAAGGGAAGCTTTTCACTGAGCTACCTATTCTGTTTTATGTGTTTTAAGTATCCACATAATTCAACATACATTAATCCATTCATTAATTCAGAACATTCATTAACTCATTGCAATTCAATAAAGAAAGTCATGAACTAATAAATAAGCAGTTATAAATGTAGTTATTTCATAAACTTCAGGTTCATAAAACCAATACTTGAAATACATCCGTACGTTAGATGAACAACAACATTGTCTTACACTTCAGTAACGAAGATATGAGACAACATACAAACATATATGAAAGATAAAGGTGTTTGATTTCTCATTTCTCATCTGACATGTAGTAGTCAGAGAGATATTTTTCATTGTTTAAGACATTATTTCGCTCAATCACTGTCAAATCTCATTTGCTTTTGCCATTTGGGTGGCGAGCTGAAGCATGAAATGTCGACATCTCCGCATCAACATTCTGTTGTTCTCCTTCTTAATTCTGCTAACTGCTTTTTCATAGTCACTCACATTTCGTTTAGCCATGGTCAATGAACGACGATGAGGTACCGGTGCCCCAAAGTTACGTAGATCATTAAACAATCCTTCTTGCTTCGTTACCCTGAACGCCCATTCTGCTCGGATACCAGCATAATAATCCTTCAGACTCGAGTACTTTTCACTCTTGTAGTCATAAGTAAATGGAGGTAGCAGCCACACTTTCGGATTTCTTTGCTAGCGTGAACTTCCTGCACCTCTTGAAGACATTGTTCATAAAATAAACAAACAAATAATAATAGTAATTGTAGATATATTACTATTGTTATGACTTGAACAAACATCATATTTGGGGGTGTCATTGTTATAGACATCATATCGAGGGTTAACTAGAGATGATCTAGTGACGATAATGCATCTTTGGGGCACTATGGAAGAAGTGATACCGTGATATTATTTTTAGCTTTTCATTTCATGCAATCCTAAGTACCCGTGACTTTGTGTACCTGTGATGTAGTCATGGACGTGGTTGTCAGATAAAATCATAATTGTAGGCCAGAGGATGACAATGCAATCCCTTCATATTGGAGCAGTGAGTTGTCAAATAAAACAACATGCAAAGTGAGTTGTCACATCGCCACATGAAACTATTTTTTCATGCTTACTTTTTTAATACAGTAAGTAGTCACTTGGAATTGACGATTTCAGTACAAATTAGTGTTTTCAAAAAATTATAAATGGAATTAAATGCTTAAATTTTATTTGTTTTAAAGTAATATTCTTCATAAACAACTATAAAACAGAGTGCAAGTAAATACACAACCGTTCAACTCACTTCGACCTGCAAAACTATCATTGTTTTTTTCACCGAAATAATAAAATGGTCACCTGATATGTAAACACGATTGGAACTTTGCAGCCTATATTTTATCTTATTTTCACTTAATGAACTTCACAGTCATCCCATTTTCTCCTCTTTGCATTTTTTGCTTCTTTTTATATTCGGTAAATTACACTTTACTCCTTCAGTCCATCACATAATTGTTTATCAACACTATTGCCATGTGGTCGTATTGATGTAACTTAGATGAATTTTGAAATGTGAGAAAAAAATAAAGCATTTATTTGCGCTGCAGAAAGTCACATGCATCACGTAATGTGAGAAAAAAAGTGACAAACTATATAAGCATGGCAAAGTTAGAAAGTCACATGCATTACTGCATCACTGCATAAAGTGACATGTATCACTGCATCACTGCACAAAGTCACATGCATCACTGCATCGCTGCACAAAGTTAGATGCATCACTGCATCGCTGCACAAAGTCACATAGCATCTGAGGAAAAAACAAAGCATCCAAATTATTACGTCTGTTCAAGTCACTGGCAAGCATCACTGACAAATGTTGGACGTATCACTGCGCCGAGCTATAATTTATTATTATACCATATCTACTGTGCCCTTGTGAATTATGCAATTCATTAAAATTTTGAGGGGGTGTCATAACAAAATAACAATAAATTAATAAATATGTCAATACACCTAAAAAGTAAAACAAATTTGTGAATAAATATTTCCAAAAATTTAAAAATATTTTAAAGATTTTTAAATTGTAATTTCACATTTATTTTTTTAAAAAAAATTCAGGCAGAGAAATTTGACTAATTCAGACGTTTAGTCGGTTGATCAGCTTGGTTCTTTTCATTTTTCATAAAATATTTTTCTGAAAATTCTTGTTTCTTAATTTTCGTGTGTTTTTTTCCAAAGTTTTTATTGATTTTTTAAAATATTTTAAGCAATTTGATTAATTCAGACGTTTTTATTTTATTATTTTTTTTTATGTTTTTACTTTTTGTTTTGGAATAACAATAAATTATGCAATTCATAAAAGTCGAAGTGACAACTCCTATCAAGTTGATGCATAGTTGTTCGGGTCATAAAAGTTGACGTGACAACTCTGATGCATAGTTGTTTACAATAATTTCATACATACAGCTACCATGTGTATATATGGTATAAATATCGCATCATACCACAACAAAAGTTTTACAGCTATTTCGAGCGATATCATCATGGGATATACAGTGGTTGATCTATATTCAGCAATGGGTTGCTATTGGGTTGCAGATGGAGATGAATTTGAATACACATTAAATCCAAATTTACGTTACTCATGTGCCACCGTCAATACCATGAGAGCTGAGTGGGAATTTCGCAAAACTCGAGCAAACGTTCTCGTTGAGCTATGTCGTGAAGTTAATCTTAAATTTCCTTGCCGGTTAGCCATGCGTATGCCAACTGACACTCCACAGTTGTTGCAAAGGGCATTGCATCGTATCCGCGACAAGGTTAATCGCATGACCCAACATTTGTAAAGGTCTGGACTAATGAAGACTGCAAATGAGCAAGCCAAAGATGGGTTAATGGATGATGCACACCAGTACTTCGCCTGGAGCATGGATGTTATGTGTGAATTTGATATTGAGATGTCAGATGATGATGATAATGAATGAAATTGTTTGGATGAACGCCCAAACCATTTCTGTAATGCATGCAATTTGTGATGCTTATCCACGACTTATCAATGAAGGGAGATATTTCAATTGTTTTCGAATAGTTCTTGTAATTTTACCTTTACTTTCTCTCCGTTATTGTTATTTTGAAGAACGCTACTTGTAACGCTACTTGTAATTCTACCTTTACTTTCTTTCCTTTTTATTCATATTTCTCCCAACGACTATCCATTATGCAATGTTTACATTTTTTTCCCAGATTTTTTTTGTATAAAATTTTTACTAACCTGTAGCAACACAAGTGGTCCTCCAAACTCGCTCAATAATAAAATCCTATCAATTCTTATCCTTGTTTTCATGTTTTCCTTTTCATTTTTATGGAAATCATCAAAACAAGTAAGAATAAAAAATTGTAAAATTATATTTTTTGAATAAATAAGTACGACACATTTGTACAAGTTTGATTTACAAAAACTATAAAAAAAATAAACTATACACTCCATATCACACCCGCTAATGCCCTAACTTGCCCCTAGTCCCACAACCCCAATCGTGGACCTCCCTCGTCGGTCTCCTGCGGTAGACTCTCTGAATATCTGGCTCCCCCAATCGTAAATGCGTATCATGTGGAGCCTGTGAGTGTGACCCCCTCATCGCATAAAGTCGCTCGATCTCTGCTCAGTGGTCAAGATCGGATACTGCTATGAGCTGTGAAACTCCATCATCTGGTGCAACTGTATCACGATCTGCAGCTAGACCTCGACCTCTGCCTCTGCCCGCACCCCGACCTCGGCCGCGACGTCCACCACGACCAAAACCTTGGCCTCTCCCGTGCGCTCTGGGGGGGCTCAATATGGGCCTCAGCGTCAACGTGGGAGATGTCAGTGAGAACTGCATCATGTGTACTCATGGTCGCGGTCGAACTATTTGGTGGTGGTAACTGGGTGGGTGGGGTAACAACGTCATGCATGTATCGGGGCGGTGTCCAATCAGGGTCAGGCACATAAGGTATGCCAGTATGCTGCGTAGGAGGTACGTCGAGGGAATCTATAGATATGTATGGGGTAGTATGTGGTGGGGTGATTGATGTCGAAGGAGTTGATGTGGCAGGCGTTGAAGTAGAAAGTGCTGACGTGGATGGGGCTGATGTGTCTGGAGCAGTTGCTGAAGTGTGTACACCGTAGTGGCCGTAATGCAAACGATCTCCCCGATGGGTAACCTGGAATGCCTGGTACAATAACTCTCGGATCTCTGCAACGGCCTGCAAGGCATGCTGTCCATCACGTCTCAAATGGGCGTCCTCAGCCAAGTGAAACGACCTCCCAACTCCAGCCACCTGAACAAACATTCAAACGTATTATTAGGCTATAGTTGACTGAAAGTAAATCAAGTATGATTTTACTAAGTATCTGACACATAATATGATACTCACCAATGCCTCAAGATAAGGCCCAACTCCCTGATATCCAGACTCAGACACGTGGCTCGGATTCCCAACTAGTAGGTGTGTATGTCGCCGATGCCACAACATATAAGGGTCAGAAGAGGGGATCACCTCATCGCTGTAGTCAGCCTGTACAATACTATCCCGGCAGACATCCCACAACTGTATATATGGCATATAAAACAGATGCGGTCGATTACCGGCCACGCGCCTATCGATGACGTGCAACTTCCACTCAAGATTTAACCAATCCGACGCGATGCACGACAAACTGTCAGAGGACACGATGGGGGAGATGCCACTTAACCACGTCAAAACAAATAAGTGGCACTCTCGCCATCCATATCTCCTGACCCAGTCGGTAGTAGTTGAGGAGTGTACCGAGGACCGCAGCGTAAGGCTGCCAGATAAACTACAATGACGACAAATAAATTATATTTTGCTCGTGAACTCAAAACATATACAATTAAGAAGACAACTAAAACACAATCAAAAAATTTCATACCTCGCCCTCGATCATCCAGTCCAGCTGGTCTTTATAAACTACCACTATGTGGGTCGAGACGACCTTGTGGCCCATGTCAACCCTCCACAGGTTACCTCGCGGTCCGGTGGGGAACTGCATGTCCCCCTCACCCATAGGAAGCTCACCAGGACCAACCAGTTGCCGCCTAGACGGGGCAATACGAATCAATCTCTTCCATGCCCAAATCTGCAATAGTTTGAACACAATTACAATACTGATATATGGCATACAATATGAATTGACATGTAATAAAATTCTTACTAACCTGTAGCAACACAAGTGGTCCTTCAATCTCCCTCGTGCCCACCTGAGTTGCTTGACATAGCATCCTATACAACCATGCCAGAGCCGCGCTACCCTAGCTGTACTGCCCAATCTCCTCAATGTCTCTCAGCAATGGCAAGTACATCAGTTTGAGCAGGTTCTGTGACTTATCAAGGAGAAGTACCCCCCCAATAAGCCACAAAATATATGCTCGGGTATGCTGCTGTACTAACTCATCTGGAGCATGATCTGGAAGATGAGCAAACTGCTCGGCCAGCCACCTCACCCTCAGTCTACCTGCCTGTAAATCTGCTGGTGTAGGTGTTACTCCCAATAGCTCAGCACATAGGGCTATCCACTGCTCCGTCACGAAAGATGGGTCAACTCCAGTAACTGCTCGGCCATCAATCCGAAGACCATATAGGACGGATACGTCTTGCAACGTGGCGGTGGCCTCCCCGATCGGGAAATGGAATGTATGAGTCTCTGTGCGCCACTTCTCGACGAGAGCAGTGATGAGTGCGTGGTCCAGTCGAATGTGCCGGATACGATACACACCATAGAATCTTGCGCGTAATAGATACTGCAAGACTCTATGGTCCAACGGATGCTCCCACAATCCAGAATCTGCCCGACAACATGTCAACACGGTGCGTGCCTCATCCTGCACAACAGAATGACCAGTTTAAATAATAGCATTATCACGAAATATACAACAAAATGCAATGTATTTTAATTATAAGCGTAAAGTCCAACAAACATTATTGCATACCAGACGGTCCCACATACTGTCAGCCCGATGTGCCTGCCATGAAGCCTGTACGATTGAAATATTAGATCATCCATATCAAAATCTCATTTAATCATAACATAATAACAGAAAAATTGTAATTATTGATTTTGTACTTAACGATTTAAAATACAATGAAGTAAATCTTATGGGTTCGAAAAAAGACAAATTTATGTGCCACTTACACGGAAGCAATTCAAAATTAATGATTACATTTATGGCATATTTGACAAAACTTAAATATTGATTTTGTAATGCTAAAAGTTTGAATAAATTATAAATTTTGCAAATTACATATAAAATTTGTAATTGTGAACAATGACTGTAGCATTCCAATTTTTAAAATTTTAATTTATAATAGGTTAATTTTTTTAAAATTTGTAAATTTTCTAAATTATAAAATGTGAACAATGATTGCAGCATTCGATATTAAATTTATTCAAAAATATGAAATTTTGAAATGGTAGAAGAACTACGTGATTAAGTATAGAATCTTGTAATACACATTTCGAATCAAGTACACAGTTAAAAACTAGTATACATTTTCAATAAATTATATAAGTTTGAATAAATTATACACATTTTCAATTTTGCATTACACATTTTGAATCAAGTACACATTTTGTAATACACATTTTAAATGTACGACCCCGTTTACAAATAAAGAATTTAAAAATACA
Organism: Camellia lanceoleosa; assembly: GCA_025200525.1. NCBI lineage: Eukaryota > Viridiplantae > Streptophyta > Magnoliopsida > Ericales > Theaceae > Camellia > Camellia lanceoleosa. Next base: position 75,815 of record JANUSC010000161.1, on the reverse strand, counting down.
TAATTAAATGATCTATTACAAATAAAGAATTTCAAAATGATATATTACAACATGTAAGTATTACATAGTCTTAATCGACCAAGTCGTGCCGGACATGTTCGCCTGTCATGACCTGTCTGGTGGCACTCACTACAACGAGCTGTCAAACGCTTGTCTGATATATCCATCTCATTCGGAATACGAGCCATAGATGTACGACCCCATTTTACTTCTTGCAAACGAAGTTCATTAGGCATTAAGGTCCACTGCGGATCATCCCAATAATCTTGATGCGATATTGGATTGAATTTAGTTTCCCAAACCATCATGTATATAGGAAGTCTATATACTAGATCAACGTACTGGAATGGATTGTCACCGCATTCAGACATTACAGCGAGCATATGGGAACATGGATAGTGTCTTATCTCATATTTCCCACAACTGCATGTGGGTTGATTCATCCACACAATCTATCTATTGTGACCTCGTCCACAGCGAAAAGATGTTTGCACCTCAAATACACGGCGGGGCCTATAAGACAATATTGATACAAACTGATCAAGTTCATGTTTTTAGGTGTAATTAACTTACCAACATAATAATAACAATTTTTTCACATTACAAACTAACCTATCATACGATATCAACTGGAAAGTATTTCCCCTTGCGATACCCTCCTCGATAGTTTTTTGCATCTCTCTAGGGTATTGGAACTCATCACAGACATCTGTTTTCAATTTGGGCTCCCATCTTGTCAAAATATTTGACGAGTCGAAATGTAAATTCAACCATAGCTGAGATAGGTAAGTTCCTTGCACCTTTCAAGACGCTGTTGAAGCACTCTGCATCATTACTGGTCAATACCTCCCAGCGATATCCACCGTCAGATGCAAGGGCCCAGTCCTCAGGATTCATCTTGTGGACCCCATTGATGGCTTCTTGGTTAATAGCCTGTATCTGATCTAAGTAACCATTACACTTTCGTTGTTGATCAGCACTCCCTGCTTTCCATAGAAATTGTTTGAGCTCCTTATTTTTGAAATGTGTGTTAAAGTTACTGCAAACATGTCGAAGGCAGTGCCGATGATATCCAACAAATTGGAGCGAGGGATTCAGCCAATGCCGCCTCACAGCAGCTAAAATACTCTTAGCTCGATCATATATCAAAGTCACTCCCTGTCGGTCCATGACAATATGTTTCTTGATATTTTGAATGAAGAACGACCAAGACTCCAAACTCTCCCTGTCGACAATAGCGAATGCAAGCGGTAATATTTTGCCATTGGCAGTGACAATCGTTGCTACAAGCAACACACCAGTGTATTTACCGTATAAGAATGTACCATCTATAGTTATAACAGGCCTACAATATCTAAAGCCATCGATGACGGGTTTGAAAGACCAGAAAACAAAGTGGAAGACGGGCATAATGGTTGTATGCCCGGTATATCTATGCTTCCATGTCACGATGGTGCCAGGATTAGATGTTTGTAATGCATGCATGAATTTAGGCAACTGCCTATATGATTCATCCCAATCGCCGAATACCATTTTAATTGCCTTTGCCCTTGCATGCCACGCCTTCTTGTATGATATACTATAGTTCATGGTCTTTTTTATATCTTCGATGACATTCTTAATTGGCATATCAGGTTCATTCTGCATACGACAATCAATTATGAGTTGGATTATCTGGGTGTGAACACTATAAACAAACAAATATGTATATATATGTAAACATTTATTTTTTATACCAACCGCAACTTGTCCCAAAATATGAGAAGCAATGTAACTGGAGCTAATATTAGTGTGGTCCCTGTTCATTCGTGGGTATAAACATTGGTAAGGACCCCTGTACTGCTTTATTTCAAAAAGACCATGTTTCCAACTAAGAGATGCACGCAACCACCAACTGCAATCGTGCTTGCAAGCAGACACCCAAAGGTCTCGCTTGGAGGTTACGACCTTATACTCTTGATTATTTGTTGCATGGTACAATTTCACAGCATGTAGAAGTTCTTTTTATCAACAAAAACCATTCCTTTGTCCAACTTTGGATTTTCAGCGCTCTAGATCCGTTTACGGGGAACGACATCACGGGTAGTAATGTCAAAATCACTACCCATGTGAATGTTGTCATAGAAAGGGATTTCAACTCTAGGTAGAATGGGGGCATTTTCAGGGTCAACGGGAGCCTAGGCGTCATCTTCATCATCATCATCATCATCATCATCTGATCCGCCCAATAAATTTTCTTCATCACACATTTCATTGTCATCATCGTTTAGGGCGACATCAGGACCGTACATGTCACTGTCAGCAAACTGCACATTGTTCACTGCTTCTGCCATATTACCAGCAACTTTAACCGGAGTGGTATGATGGCTGCATGTGGGCACATCTTGTCTGTTATTGTCAAATTCATAATCATATCCACCACGTGAACTTGATTCTACACCATGGCCCTCAAATGACTGTTGTGCGTAGCCCATTGGATAACATTGATCTGATTCATACATAAGGGACTGAAATGCTGTTGTGTCAATCCCATGCGTCAGCAATGTAGTGAACGGACGAGAATCCATCTGTGTCATGTTCGGGATATTGTGTACAACCTCTTTATCAATGTAGACTTCCAAACAATTTGGTGCTTGAAAACTTGCACCGATACTTAATACGGTGTTCAACGCCTCATCGTCATTGATCGGTAATATCTTGTATTTGCTGTGTGTTTGCCACTGGCAATAAGGATATCTACATTTGAAGGTCAATCGGACAGTTTCCCCGTAACTTGCCACCTTTGACATAAACATCTCCTCAAAATTGCTAAGTGTGGTGCCAATTTGCATCACATATATTCCTTTCGGCTTAGCATCCACTACAAGAGAACATGCTTTTTGAGTCGGCAGGTTGCTGTCGCAAAAAACATAATTGCCGTCACAAAAATTTTTTGCGACGACCTTTCGACGGCATGGTGAGGGACGAGAGTACGGGGGTCGCTAAAACTTTTTGAGTCGGCAACTGTGCCGTCACAAAATATTTGCGACGACAAAGAGTATTAATTGAGACGGTATCCTGCCATTGCAAAAAATAACCAAAAATCAATACTATTATTTATGTCGGTACATTACTATCGCTATAGATTTTTTGGCGTCTGCAATGTGCCGACTCTAACAAAATTCACCTGTGCATTGCATAGGTTTTTGAGACGGTTAGTTGCCGTCACAAAAAAAAAAATCATAAAAAGTTATTTCTTTTTGTAATTAATACTGTATATGTTCGTTGAAATCTAATAAAAAATGCATTCAATCAATAGACATTCATTCATTGAAAAACCAAAAATGTTTATACAAATTCACCATCATCTTAGCTTCATTGACATCAAAATATTAACAAAAAATTTGTTACATCAATACAAATAGTATGTTGGCAATATGTTATAAATATTAAGAACAAAAAGCTTGACATTTCAAACCATAATATAATATGTCCAAAAATAAAATTAGCTTCCATGCCACCATTAATTCATCCATTCATCAGTCATTAATTAGTTAGTCTTCATGCAAAACCTGAAAACAAAAACCAAAACAAAAACAAATTAAATCAAATATTAGGTTATATAATATATATATATATAGCTTCACCAAGTCATAAACTCAATTTTAGCAGAACACTCCTTAGCTAGTACTATTAGGCCTCATTGAATATAATCAAATTGTCTAGATTATAATCAAATTGTCTATTCGATCTTTGGCCGATGAAGGCAATTGGGACATTGAAGTCCGGAAAACTAGGTGTGCTCTTGAACCATACCGAAATTCTCAAAATAAAATAGGCCCATTTGTGACCTTTACAAATGCTCCTTTTAGGTTGGTTCCACTAGTGAGTTCACTATCGCCGCTAACTATAAATTGCTAATCGTGACATGAGCAAGGGATTGGAATTGGATCTAGAATTTCATCCGGCTTATTCTTAAGGGAAGGTTGATGGCATTATGATAACCATGGTGCCAAAGCTATCAACATTTAATTTCAGCTTTCCTACGATCCGGATTGGCATTATGATAACCATGGTGCCAAAGCTAACATATACACAACCATAACTACATCATGTAGGAAGGATCAAACAAAAAAATTCAAGCATTAAAAGGAAATTTCCTTTGTTTTTCATTCAACATATATCCATATTAGGCCTTTAGTTGCAAAAATATTTCCAATAATAGTGTCTCCAATTCAAGAGATGAGATTAAGCATAAGCTAAGAAGACTTGTCATAATCAAGTGACTAAAGCAAGATGTTATTGCAAAACACCACAAAGGTGTACCCTTCATCTTTCAAGTAGTAGTCCTTTTGAGAAGGCTTCCATGTTCACTTCCAAAAACTTCACTAAGAAGGATTAATCATAATTAATTATTCCCATGACCAACTATACAATAAGTCGCAGACTTACAACTCAACAAGTGGATGATCTCATGCCTCTAACGACTACCATGCCTCTGTCATAATAATACATCATCTAGCACACCATAAAACATAACCATAGTCAATTCAGAGAAGTGTTTCTTCACCTTAACATTCAACCTATTAGATCTAAAATCATATATACGGTACATTAAAAATGACTTTATTATTTATATCCTCAACAATCAAGTCATGTTGAGGAATATCGAGTTGATCAATAGCATAGGTCCGAAGACAACACGCAACCAAATTTTTGGTGATAGCAATATTAACTTCGCTTTCTTAATCCATCAAACTGCTCCTAGGTTTCAACCGGACAAGTTCCTAACAATTAAAGCGATGTAAAGATTTTCTTAACATAATATGTGTGGAACAAGATCATGCTCAAGCTCCAATTGATTCAAAAAAGATTATCGTAGTATCAAAGAAGCTCATAGCTTGACAACCCATGATTTGATAATTCAATGCAACTGCCTATAATTGATCTGCCAAAAGAGCGTTGGGAATTTATTAATTGACTACACATTCTATGAAGTCATATAAGATGATGCAACAAAGGTGAATGGTATCCAGGAACTTCAAATTTTTCATGATTGACTAATGACTATGAAGTATCATTGTTTATAGCTACTACAGCAAAACGGTGAATGGTAATGACTATGAAGTATCATTGTTTATGATGCAACAAAGGTGAATGGTAATCCCTCTCATCCTAGACTAATCAAATGGTTTTGTCCACCTGTAGGAAAGCTGAAATTAAATGTTGATGGCTGCTCAAAAGGAATGCAAAATAGGTTCAACACTAATCAGTCTTACTTTAGGTTCAACATCAAGAAAATAGGTTCAACAGCAACAATAACACTAAATTGGGTTTTCAGTAGGCTAACCCTTAACCTCAATTGCGTGTGATTGTGAATATTACATTATGTAATAGAGATACCTGCATAGGAGAACCCAACAACTCATCATCTTGACTATCATGATCTCCTACAGACTTCCTGACTTGTTGACGTCCACTAGAGGCATTTGGAAGCTATATAACCAACACCAATACCATTTTATTAAATATGATACATAGAAATAAAAGAAAAGAAAAGAAAAGAAAAACAAACAAATTGCCCAAGTTATTCAGTTAGTCATTTTTACTCCACCTGTATACCATTTAGGCCACCTTGGGACCTTATGAAGTCCATCCAAGCTCGAACTTGCTCGAACTCTACCTTCCTTAGCACGACCACGACCATGCCTCCGCGAAGGACCTGAAATAAAAAATTTATTTAAAAAAAAAAATCTAATACAGAACATATCATAAGACAAAAAATATATACCGGAGTCACGTGACTCTAATACAACAGTGGGCACTAGTGATGGTTGACTTCTTTGCGGTTGTAGCACCAATGATGGTGTCACATCTCTTGGTCGACACATAGACGTATGTGATGATTGAGAGGTTTCAATGCCATCTGAATCATATTCATGCATCTGTAATAATGCCTCACCCATAGTAGCAGCAACATATTTTCTTTTTCCCATAAGTACCTGAAATTATATATTTTTGTTCGGTAAGTAAGCTATAAAATGAGACAAGAAATGAAGTTAGAACATGTGTATAACTACAATAAACCATGAGAAGTTATGCATAAGACTCTGCCAAGGACAAAAAAATAAATCGTGAAATTAATTGGGAAATTCCTTCAACACCATCCTTGGCACCTTCAACACAGAAAAATAAATTTTCTCTTTGCTGATAAAAATAATAAAAAAAAGAACCTTTAACATAGAACAACTAGAGTGACATTACTTTGAAATTGCATGTTCTATGGAAATTAGATCATCTCCCTGTTTTAAATGACATCTGGATGATTACTTTATGTTCTTCATGCTATGGTATGCATAAAATAGAAAAAGTCACTCGCTTTGATCACTTGTTGATTCTTGGCAATATCTCAAGTGGAGGCCATAAACTTCTTCAGTCAAAGTCCATATACTCTAAAACAAGATGCAATGCTTTATCATTATCCACTACGCCCAAAGAACCTTTACAAAGAATTCCATCAACCAACATATGTTCAGAAAATCCATGATATTTAGAAAATATTAGCTAAGCACAACCAGTTATTCAAAATCTAGAGTCGACATCGCTTTTTGTGCAAACGGTGTACTTCAAAAAGTATATTTGCAACAAATATAGACTATATTCTATTGGAAATTAAAGATGAATCCTGTACATAGCTATGGTATTATATAGGGTTCCACTTTATCGAACTAGCCATGAGAAGAAACTAGAAAGAAATTTCTCCCAAACTCTCTCTCTCTCTCTCTCTCTCTCTCTCAGGACAGTGCAAGAACAAGGCAAGGTTGGAGTTTCTGGTTAGTATATATATATATTTTGTAGAGCCATTTCTTGGTTTTGAACTGATTCATATATAGTATATGGATAATCAATGAATAATGTTTCAGAATTCATGAATGAGTTTGAGATTATCACTTGTTTTTGCTTGTTGCATCATCCAAGTTTGCCATATATGCTCTCATACCTTTGTGATCTATACGGGCTTCCCTATTAGTGCCTATGTTTTGTTTAAGCTTAGCAATTTTTATTTTTTTTTTGATTTAATGATAAGGGATGTCCAAAAAATTTTATGCAAATCTTAACTAATCCCCTCTCTAGTTCAGTCAAAGATAGATAATCCACGCTAGAATTAGGAAATTCATGAAAAACTTCTTCCTCGCAAATTGGCATAAGAGTTGAATTCTAAACAATTGTATAAATAGCATACTTACCAACCATTGAGGACAATTATTAAGATTTGAGCTTAAAGTGGAGCTTATGTTTTGTTTGTGTGCACACGAGCACATGCACACGTATTCTAGGGCCACAAATAAATATTAAATATAATAGTAATATCATGTGATTGTATCATCAGTCAATAAAAAAAATTAATAATATGGTAATTAGAACTACATAATCAAGTTACTAGGAGGTAAGTTATGTCTCTTCAAGGTGTGAAGATCTTTTGAGGGTATGAGGATTAAAATTTAAGACCTTAAGTCTAAGGAATAATATTTTTATCATTTGAATGGCACACAATATATAATAAATTATTTATTTATTTAAATAGCATACGCAAATATGTAAATATATATGGAGAGAGAGAGAGAGAGAGAGAACAATGTGAAATTCACTGTGATATCCTCTGTGATTCAGCAGGAGATCCAGGCATGCATGTATTCAGGTTACCACCTAACCATCCTGCTAAGTAAGTAGCTAACCATTATCCTCTCCATGACTTGTGATATAAAGTTTGATAAATTGGACTCTGATGAAGTAATTGTTGGTTTAGCACACCCTAAGAATGTCATGTAATTGTTGTTCTAAGCTTGGGTTCTGTTTTCTAGCTAACTAGGGGGCGGGATTCTATGTCCTCAAAGCATCTGTCATCTTGTCCAATACACTTACTTTAGTCATATGATCAGATTTTTTAAAAAATTAGAAATTAACTATACAAGATTGTATAGTTGTAAATGAATGGGACAAGAAGACAGGCTCATTTTGAGGACCAAGGATCCCAGCCCACTAGCTAGACATGGAAGACTTGAAGGAAATGTATGTGCTCGGTTCAAATTGGTTTCATTCCTTTTAAACAAGTAGACAATATATAGTAAAATTGGGTTGGAAAACATTAATCCCAAACTTGGAATTTGGGAACATGAAACTTAATTGAGTGGAATTAATAGCAACAGCAAAAGACACATCAGAATATTTTCTGATTTTTAAGCGAGGAAAACCAAGAGGGATCAAAAAACCATCTCAAGAACAAACCTATGTGACCCACAAACAGTAGTAACATATTTTCAATGCCTCAACTCAAATCCCTAAAACGAATGGTTACAATTCTATAATAGGATCACAGTGAAGTTCATGGAAAATAAAATTAAAAAATTTGTAATGGTGAGGAATGATGCAACAAGCAATTATCAGCAACAGCAACGGCAAGACAAAACATCCATGCATGTATAAGGTCTTGCCTTTTCTTCAAGCTCCTGTGTTGTTGGTAATGGTTCCAATTTTTATCATTTCAAGTTTTTTTTTTTTTTTTTTTTTTTTTTTTGTTGATAAAAATTACTTCTAAACTAAATGGGAAACAATGTCAAGAACATAAATGGAAAACTAACTTCTATAATTTCTTAGTGAGGACAACACAATATTACCCAATTAAAATTCTGTTAGTAGATTACAAAAGTATACACCATTAATCCCTCATATATAGAAAGCTCAAAAACAGAGAACATTTTTTGGGTACATATCAAGCCAAACCCATGCGGTGAAAGAACAGGGCCGAAAGATTACAAATGCATACACCATTTTTCCCCAGTTTGATTCCAGAGAAAGCTCAGAATTAACGAGGGGTGAAAGAACACAAATCGAACACTCAAATAATCTACTATTTCAATTCTTAGAGAGATTGATATATATATATATATATACGTATATATATATAGAGAGAGAGAGAGCACTTACCCACAAGAGGACAGTCGGCGGTGTTGGTGGAGGGGAGGAGAGTCGGTGGTGCCGGTGGAGATGGAGAATCGGCGGTGCCGGTGGAGATGGAGAAACAGTGGTGTCAATGAAGAGTTCATTTTTAGTGATGAACCAAGATTGAATTTAGGGCAAAAAGAGAGAAGAAAAAAAAATAGAGAGGAAGGGTATATATATCAGGTTCTAAAAACTATGTCGTTTTAATTTTTTTCAATTACTTTTTGTGACGGCTCATTATACAGACGCAAAAGTGAGCTAAAATGGCGCGAAAAAAGGCGTGCGATGCAATTTTTAGAGTAAAAAAAGTGGAAAAAAAATTAAATAATTTTTTTTTGAGACGGTAAAATTTTGGCCAACACAAATAATATTTTTTTGTGACGGCATAGTCTGCCGACTCAAATAATAATAGTAAGTAATTTTTTTTTGAGACGGTCCTACTTTGCCGACGCTAATAATACATTTTTGAGTCAGCAAATGTTTTTGTCACAAATAATGGGACTCAAATAGCTTATTTTCTTGTAGTGATCATATGAGACGCCTTCATCGGGATCCCGAATATGTTTCCCCCCCAGTAGAAAATAATTGGAACAGTCTGCATATACTTGCTTCAATTAAGACAAAAAACATTAAAATAGCAACAATATACTTATATCTGCTTGTACTTGTAAAAGAATTATATGAAATTTAACTCATTCAATTACAATTACTTGTGATGCAAAAACTTTATTTAAGTAATCAGCAATTGTAATTTAACAATCATTATTGATTTTTTAATTAAAATATGAGTTAAAATAATGATAATGCTTTAGATTTTTTAGCTTTTTAAGAAACAAATCTTACAACACATACAAAATTAACATATGAGTTAAAAATGATTATAAATTATAAAGTAACAACATTTGTAATCATTAAATAAATATAATTGATGTAAGTTGATTTAGGTAATTGATGAATTATAAATCTAAGTAATTTACATCAACTTATGAGTGTAAGTTGTTAATCTTGTTACTTTGAGTGTAGGTCAATTTATGAGTGTAGGAAAATCCAACAATCTTATGAGGTAGATAAACTTATGAGTGTAGGTAAACCTAACTTTACATCAAAGTAACAACCTACATCAAAGTAACAATATTTCTAATTTACCTAAATTTCTAATCATTACATAAATTATGAGTGTAGGTTGTGACTTCATATAAATTATAAAGTGTTGGTAAACTTGATTTATGCATAAAGAAATTTGATTTATATATATTCGTGACTACGCTTATAAGTAAAATATGTAAAAACGTGTTTTCAAAACACATTTTGAACAAAAATTCAAAACCAGCACTCACTCTTCTTTGTCACAGACACTCACACTCACTCTCTCTATTTCTCTCTCTGACACACACACCCACAACACTCACACTCACATCAAACATATATAATTTTTAATATATATAAATTTTATTTTATAAAATTCAGAACAATTAATTTTTTTTAATTTAATTTTTCTTTTGAAATAATTTATTTTTCCAATTAATTTAATTTTTTTTCCAATGAATTTTTTTTTTCAAAGGTGAGGGAATAACTGCCATAAACATAAACCTCAGGGGTGTCAGTGTAATTTACCTAAATAAAAAAAATTACATTTTAAGAATTAAAGTAAAAAAATAATCATTTTATATAGTTGATTATTATTTGCTATTATCAATTATTATTATATATATTTAATATTGGTCTGAATTTTACAAAATAAAATTTATATATATTAAAAATTATATATGTTTGATGTGAGTGTGAGTGTTGTGGGTATGTGTGTCAGAGAGAGGGATAGAGAGAGTGTTTGTGAGTGTCTATGAGAAACAAGAATGAGTGCTGGTTATGAATTTTTTGTTGAATTTTTACATTTTGCTTAGAAGTGGTTATTATCCACGGGTCAACAGTAAAACCGTGGTTTGCAACCACGTTTTCTGAAGATAGAAAGAATTACTTAACAAAAGCATGGTTATGTATAAATCAAATTTCCTTAATCAGATTTACTTTAAAAAAATAATTACTTAAAAATTTATGTATAAATAAAATTTCCTTAAAAGCATGATTTGTAACCACATTTTGTTAATTAAAAGCGTGGCTTGTACCGCGCTTTTAAGATTTTACAAATTGTCCGCGGGAGGGCCACAAAAACGGTGAAAGTGTGGTTTGTATCCGTGTTTTAACTTAGTTTAGGAATTCTGTCCAAACTAAGCCTACTTTGGAAAATAAATTACTATTTTGCCTTAATTTGGGAAAAGCCCCTAATTTGGGCAATGATTTAATCGTACGCATGTAAATGGTAACAATTTAAAAAACACTTATTTTCAGGATATTTTGATAAATCTTGATCTATTCAGACATTAGTATTTAACGATTTACTAGATAGATATATCAATAATTTTGAATATGAAGACATTATGAAGATTCTTCTTTTATTTTTCTGTTCATATAATTTTATAGTATAATTTGTATCAATTATTGTATTTATTCAGTGCGATTGGACAAAATTGAACAAGTCATACAAAAATCTTAAATCATAATGTAACTTTTTCTATGAAATTATTATTTTTTTCATTGAGTTGAAATAACTCGACTGATTTTGTATGACTTGTTCTTAATTTTTATTTCAAACATTGTTCACGTAATTTTTTAAAACTAGTGGTCCAATTAGTGAGATTTATGGACAACTAAAGAGAAGTTACTTTTATTTGCTCAAGCTTCTGCCAATAGGGACCTTAATGACAAAGTTATTTGGTAGGTTATTTCCTATGAGATTATTCCCTAACTTAGAGAAATAACCTCATACGAAATAACGTAGGAAATAACTTAGGAAAATAATGTAAGAAATAACATAAACAAAAAATTAATGAGCTCTCATAATTTTAAGCAATATAAAAAACATAACAAAAAAATTATCGACCTGAATCGAGTCAAACTTGAGTTTTATTAATATTAATGAGCTGTCATTATGTGTTAAAAATTAGGTATGCTCCCTTCAGATCTCAAGTTGAACTCTCAGTATGTGTCATGTTTATAGGTATTAATTGAGATTTGTTGGATCTACGTGGAAGAGACGTTTGGTGTGGATTTTAAGATTAGTCGATAAATACGTAAAATGATTCAGACATCCGACTATCATAAAAAGTTAAAATTTAATTGAATAAACATAATGCAGGCGCATAGAGAATAAGTCAATTAGATAATTCAAGTGGGTAAAAATTATCGAGAATGACTCATTTTATAAATCAAATATTTTCATTTTTTCAAACATAATTCTTAAACGATTTTTTTTTTTTTAATATCAAATGTTTTGATAATAGCATTTTCCATGATGACTTGAAAGGCCTCTTTTGGCAAAGAGGTAAAAAGTAATTTTTTTACTTCTAATTTTTTGTGGATCAAATTTTTTGACCTCTAATGTTTATATCAATTTTTTTGTGGATCATTTCTAAAAAGTCATTTATTTATATCAAATTTTTTGACTTCTAATGTTTTGGTAATTTTTTGGGAAAGAGGTAAAAAGGCATTTTTAGTATTTTTTTTACACGCTTTTCCAAATTTTTTTTTTTATAAAATACAAAAATTAGCTTTTAACTTATTTCCTAAAACAACCCAAAAAATTGTTTCTACTAGTTATAGTGGCCTAATGATGAAGCTGAAGAGATAAGCGAAAGAATAACAAGATTTAACCATATTGACAGGACTAAGAAGCAATCAGAAATTATATTTTCAATTCAAAAACTATAGACAGGATTCACAATTCAAAATTCAAAAACCTAATTTGTAAAAAAATAGATAGGATTCACAATTCACAATGCAATAAATATTGACAGGATTCACAATTCAAAACCCAAATTCCTGAAACCATAACCCTAATTTCTGATTTCACAATTGAAAACCCTATTAAATATATTTGTAATTCACAATCACAAGAACGTCGTCGACGACCATCTTGGGTTTCACTCAGACTATTCGCGGCGAAGGACATGGCCACCCTCTCACAATTGAAAATTTTCTCCTCTTCCCCTTAATTTTCTCCTCATTTTCTTTTGACTGAACTTGCTTTTCTTTTATGCCAAACATCCCCTTATACTTTCCATAATAGAGAAAGAAAAAATGATTTAATGATCAGTTGGATCTATGGACTCGGGATAATTAGTACTAGACTAACCATGACAACTTTAAACATAGTTTCTTGTAATTCAATTTTGTATGACACTGATATATATTATATGATTCTATTTTTTTTTTTAATATATCGTAAATATTGTTAGGCTGTGATTAATTTATTGGAATGAAAATAAAAGGGAATGGCATGATTATTCCTTAAATATGTTTTGATTAAAAAGAAAAATTTGTGGAAAGTGAAAGAAAAAAGTGAAAGTGAAAGAAAAAAAAAATAATTTGGAAATTTTGAAAGAAAGGGATAGAAAATTTTGAAATTTTAATTATAGATAATTTTTATATAGACAAAATTAGATTTTCTTGTGTTTTGCCATGTTTTTTTCCAATAAATTATAAAGTTAGTTACGATAATAATATACAAGAAAATTATTATTATTATAGATAATTATTTATTGATTATGTAAAAATTATTTGTTCCTAAAAAAAAATCATATAACATTATTAAAAAAATTTAACTTATCATAAATTTCTTAAACCCTAATTTCTGAAACTATAACCCTTATTTCTGATTTCACAATTTAAAACCCTAACCCTAATTGAAAAATGATTTCACATTCATCAATTCAAAACCCTAATTCAAAACCAAAACTCTCATTTCTGATTTCACATTCAATAGAAAACTATAACCCTCATTTTCTCATTTCAAACATAATATTTAAATTTTTCTAAACAGATTCAACATTCAACATATTTCACATTCAACAGATGTCACATTGAACAGAAATCTGATTTCACATTCAACAGATTTCACAATTATAAACAGATTTAAGATAAATATAAACCATTCAACATTCACATTCAACAGATTTCTAAACAGATTTCACAAATATAAACCCTAACCCTAACCCAAATTTAAGATTTAAGATTTCACATTCATCAACAAATTTCACAATTATAAACTGATTTAAGATAAATATAAACCATTCAACATTCACATTCAACTGATTTCTAAACAGATTTCACAAATATAAACCCTAACCCTAACCCTAATTTAAGATTTAAGATTTCACATTCAACAGATTTGTAAACAGATTTCACAAATATAAACCCTAACCCTAATTTATTATTTCTAATTTCACAACATTTTCACATTCATGAACCCTATTCTACCAACATTATACCCACATTCATGAACCCTAACCCTAATTTATTCACATTTTCACAAACACAAAAAACGCATTAAAGTAGATGATAGAAGCCATACCAACGAGAGAGAGGTACCAACAGTACTGAGAAGCAGAGGGAGCTCGAGCACAAAGACAGAGAGAGAGCAGTAAGAGCGAGAGAGACAGAGAGAGAGTAGTAAGAGCGAGAGAGAGACAGCAGGGAGCAACAGAGAGAGCAGGGAGCGAGAGAGTGAAACTGTAACAAGCGTGAATGCAAAACACGGGGCTGGGGAGATTATGTATAAGTTTTAAAAGCGTGGTTGTGAACCACGATTTCACTTAATGAAAAAAAATTTTGCCAAAAAACGTGGTTCAGAATAGCGATTTCAGAAGAAATTTTTTTTTTTTTTTGTAAAAGCGTGGTTCGTAATAAATGATTTCGCATTTAAAAATTTTGTTGGATAAAAGCGTGGTTCAGAAAAGCGATTTCAGAAGAAAATTTTTTTTTTTTGATAAAAGCATGGTTCGGAACAGCGATTTCAGAAGAAAAAAAAATTAATTAAAAGCGCCTTTTGTAACCGCGCTTTCTTAATCAAAAGCGCGTTTTGTAACCACGCTTTTAAGACTTCCCAATTTTCACGCTAGACAGGCGCACACAAGTTGAAAGCGTGGTTGTGAACCACGTTTTAGCCTATTTTGGGAATTCTTTCAAAACTAGGCTTAGTTTGGGAATTGAATTAGTATTTTGGCTTATTTAGGGAAATGCCCCCAAAATTATTATACAATAACCAGAGAGAGAGATAGCTGACAAGGGTCGCGAACAGAGGCTCGAACATTGTAACCACGTTGGAGCAACAACTTAACCAGCCATAAGGTTATGAACCCGGACGCACCGCCACGCATACGCCTTGCCTTCCCGCCATTCTCTCTCGGGTCTCTCCGAGAAAGTGACAATTGAAATTGGTCGATGGTCGCAATGCTTCCCGCCATTACTTGTGTGGTAGATATCGGTTATGCTTGCATTGCTATGCTTTTGCTATTTCTTGTCATTCATTCGCATTTGTCAACACAAAATTACAGCACTCTGGTTAGGAGTCAAGATTTAATATATTTTAATATATTTTTATTTTTATTTTTATTTTTATTTTTAAAATAGGACAAATTACACTCACTAACGGCTTATGTAGTTACGGATTTATATCATTTTGATTTTTTTTTTTAAAATTGTGATACATTTAATCATAAATTTTGAATCTTATTTTAAATAAGGACCGTTAAAGACATTATTGCTATATTTCAAGAGCAAAGTCGTCAAAAAGATAAAAATATAAATTAGTTTGACAAAATAAATGTTAAAAAATTGTTTTTAGATTTTAAAAAATTATTTTTAACCACCAAAGATAAAATTATATAAAAATGATAAATCTTTTCCATTATTATTATTTTTATTTTTTCACCAAATTAATTTTTAGTATGGGTTTGAATGATAATCATACAATGAGTGGTTATTTTGTTGATATTTGTTTATGGTTAGTATATATTAGATGGTTGTATTTGTTGTTATGAGGTATTCTTGGATGGTTATCATGTAATGGATGGTTGTTGAATTAATAATGATATTAAAGTTATCGTCATGTTTGACTTTTGAAAAAATAAAAACTAATTTAATAAAAGTAAATATAATTTTTTTTTTCTACCTTCTCAAAAAATAAAATTATATAAAAATGATGTGTTTTTAATTTTTTTTTCACTAATTTAATTTTTAGGTTCTTAGAAAAAATTTCTAAAAATAGATTTTAAAGACCAAACCAAACCAAACTAAACAGAACTTTATAACAAAACAATTTCTAACATTATTCATTTAAAAAAAAAGGCCATTATATTTCAAACAACATATAAGTTAATCAATACAAAATAAATTGTATGACTACTATATCCTTCAAATGGAGCAACAATGCCTTCAATTGCCCTTATTTGGAACGAGATTCAAAATTTAAGGTCAAATGTATCACAATTGAAATGTTATGGACCAAAGCGACACACAAGTCTCAAACTATAGGGACTGTTAGTGCAATTTGCCCATTAAAATAAGAAATAAATAAATAAAAAAAGATCCAATCATAGGTTCATTTTTTAATCTTTTAAGCCATTAGGCTCAAGATCTAATCTCTTTGGACTAAAACGACATTTGTTCAAAAGGACATTATCTGTTGAAATTCACCAAAAATCTATTTGTTGAAATTCACCAAGCCTATTTCCCCTATCTATTAAAATTCACCAAACTTATTTTTCCTATCTGTTGAAATTCACAAAACCTATTTCCCCTATCTGTTGAAATTTACCAATCTTTCTTTGTTTTTTAATCATTGAAATTCACTAACCTTTGGCTTTACTGTTCTTGAAGTATCAACTGCTATTGCACTCAATTCATTAACTTTTCAGATATCTGCATGTGATTGCGGGACTAGATCATCATTTACACCTTTTGTATTTGATTCGGGCCAATAGCTCTAAACCTCTTTTCGATTAGAGACAGAAGTAAATGGCGATTATTCAACGGCGGAGGTGACTGGAGGTTAAGGCCCTACTACTACCACCACTACCACCACTACTAGAACTATCAGACCTTGAAGTGCCCTCACTGCAACTCGCTTAACACCAAGTTCTACTACTACAACCTTTCTCAACGTTGCCATTTCTGCAAAAGTTGTTGGAGATATTGGACCAAAGGCAATGTCATTTGCAACATCTCCATCAACGGTGACTACTAGAAAACCAAATGCTTCAAACCAAAATCCTCTTCCAATGTACCACTGAACCAAAAATCCAACTCTCATTCCAGTAGCGAGAGCTCTAACCTCATTGCCTTAACTATGACGACAACAATGACTTATATCATTGTCTCCATAGCCCCAACGACCATTCCCAAGGTAGCGTCAACGAGTCATTTGACATTTTCAGACTCTATGTTCTTCAATATTTCGCAAACTATAAACCCTAGCTTCGATCCGCCATTGATTGATCAATTAATATTTCCAAAACTTGTTACTTGACCCCGATTGTAACTCCCCGAAAATTATTTCCCAAGTACATTACCAAAATTTTTTATTACAGTCCATCTCTATAATAATAAAAACGGAAGCAAAAATAATTAAACAATAAATGCTCTCTCATATATACCATGATGACATATTCAAATACAATTATTTATAACAGATGTCTTTAGGCTTATATTGAAGAACTAAAACAAGACAATGAAATAGAAAGGTTTAACCGTTCTTACAACAAATTGGCATCTCGCATACAAGTATGAGGCCCCTTAACCAACAAACAAGAGAATGCGTAGTCTTGAGTTGCACCTGAAAAATTATCAATAACATGGGATAAACACTAATGTCTAGTAGAGATCCCAATGTTTCTAAACAATAATTTTCTATAGATAAATATTGTTAGACATATTAATTTTGATGATTTTGTTTTGATTTATGTTTTGATTTAATTGAAGAGTTAAATTGTTTGAAATCTTATAATTATTTTAACATCATAACTCATCTTCATTTTATTTATGTTTATTAGAGGCAAAAATTTCAACTCAAACAAAGCATGAACCAAGTAGTAGAGTACAACTGCAAGCAACAAGCAGCAGTAGCAGCAGCAAAGCATTGTTTTGATGGATTATAATTGAAAAATTATTTTTTGATTAAATCATTATAATCTATGATTCTCATAGTGTTTAACTATGTTTCTGAGGGCCAAAAAGAAGCTTAAACAAGTGTTAAAGAAGTCCCATAACAATAATAAACAACAACAGTAGCAAGCAGCGGCAGCAGAAGCAGCCAAAACAAAGAAGGCTGAAAATACACTGGGTGGACGTCCGGGGGGACGACTGGCTAAAATCAGCCCGTTTCACTCCAGTTCAGTCCAGCTTCGCTCTGGCTGTCAGACTAGTAGTATGCTCGACGATCGCAGACGACATCTTTGACAACCGGGACTTGACCGGACATTCGACAGGACATCCAGAAGGACATCCGGGTGGATGACCACCAAGAACAAATCTTTATTTGGGACATTCAGGTGGACAACCACTCTGTACTACAACTGCTCTTTTTCAAAAATAGTTGTTATCAATCAAACCCATATTTCAACTCCTTCACGATCCAATCTTATATGGGAAATGCAAATTTGAAGAGAGTAGATTTAACCAAAATCTTACTCAATCTTCTCATTACACGCAATAGTCAACGGTCCTTGATTTTTTGCTTGATAAATAGCAGAGCTCTTGTAGAACAACAACAGAAACAACACAAGCAAGAAATCATTTTTGAACTTTCATCACTCTTATCTTCAATCTATTCTCTGAGAAGTGTTCTTCATTTTTGGTTTACTTTTTTCTCTCATTACTTCAACTTGTATATCTATCTTTAAGAGATAACTCTTGTAGCTTTCTTTGAAATAAAAAACAACTTCATTTCAATATTGTAAGAGTGTAGTACACTCAGTGTTCTTGACTCTTTGAGTGTGATTGAGAATCAGCTAAAAAGGGTAAAGTTTTGGACTTGGTACAGTCTCTGTAAAATCTGTGGAGGATTGCTCCATTTGTGAAGAGGTTGCTAGCACTCAGTAAAGCTAGAAGATAGTGAAAAAGCTCAAGTGAAGCTTGAGGAGTGGATGTAGGCTCTATTGAAGCTGAACCACTATAAATCTGTTTGTCTTGTCTTTCTTAATCTCTTTACTTAACCGTTATACCTATTTTTTGTGATTTCATACCTCACTGTTAAATTTCTTCATTAAGCATTGTCATCAATAGATATTCATCCACTACTTGGAATTAATTATCTATTGTGCAAATTGTAATTTTTATTGGGGTATTATTATTTTTAATTGTATAAATCTAATTCAACCCCCCCCTCTTATGTTGTCTTTTGGGTAACAAATATGATTATGAATGCTCAAGTGACAAATACATAAGTCATGTTATTTTTTTCATAACCAAAGTGTACACATATAAGTATATTTTCCAAAAGATCATCTTTAACATAATAAGAAACAAAACCATTCCTTATCTTTCAATCTATCTTTAATTCCTCAAAAATTTCCCTACTTCAGTTATAAATTTAAAAATATTACAAATAATCTCATTATCTCATAAATAATAGACAACAATTAACATCTACTATTACTAACAAGCCCAACTCTCATCACAATATACAAACGGTTAAGAATCCAACTACACACATTAATCATCTATCACAATACCATCGTTGTCACGACCCAACCCCCACCCCAAGGGATTAGAGAAGTGATTGGCCAGTAATTCGAGATTACCAAAGGCTTGTTTAACAGTAATACAGTAATAGGGGTTGGCAGAAGCCAATAAATAATACATAATTAAAACCAATAGTCCATTGAGTTGTGCTAACTATATGAACAAACACATCATTATGATAATATATCCACCTTGGAATACATACCAACATGTACCAAGCATTTATATACATATGTACTTATCATCAAAACTCCCATTCATCAACATAAAACTCACCAAGGGCCATCTAGACTTAGCCTCAATTCGGAGGCACCAAAACTCAAAAGGCTTTAGATGGTGGCTTGGCTAAAGGAGTTCTTCTAGGCTTGCTCTTTTGGTCACCCACCTATACATATATATATACACACAGTGAGCTAAAGCCCAATGAATAACACACAGTGAGCTTAACAAAATATCATTTCAGAAATCATAACTTATCCAATGACATTTCAAATATAATTCATATGAACATATCTTTACAATAACATTACTCATAGTGCTTCCAAAAACGGTTGGTCGGTCTTCGAATCTTAACCTACAAACACAAACATTCATAGCACAACGCTTCAAAACATATTCATTTTATTTAGTCGATTCGTAAACCTATTTGATTTATTCATTATTAATCCGTTAAGCCATTTCTACTCATTCTCTCATTTCCTCTGTAAGCATGATATGCATATGAGTTCAAAACATGATTTAAAACCATGCGAATGAAGGCCCAAAACCCAGAAAACGAACAGAAAACAAAATCGAGAAACTACTCTGAAAACCGCACGTGCGGGAGCACTGGCCGCACGTGTGAGAGCTCCACCACATGTGCAATTTTAATAGAAGTGACACAAAATAGGAAATGTGTTCCGCACGTGTAGGGCCACACGCGTGGTCTGGGTTCAAAACTAGTTTGAAATTCTATTTTGTAATTGGAACTCAAGCTTTTCAAAATCCATCTTCAAATCCATACATATCAAAGCTCAAAACTCTAAAAAACAACTTGGTTACCACATTTCTGACTTCAATCAAGGATTTTAACTTCATAAACAACACCCAATTCCATCTAAAAGCTCAAAGTTTAGAGTAGAACCATAAAAATCATCAAACACCCAAGTTTGAGTTCCAATTTTGAAAATCCATGGAGTTTCCTCCTCAATCCTCAAAAATATGCAAGAAAACATGAATCTCATGAAAGGATGCCATGCTTTTGAACTAATTTCTCCAATTCCTCTCTTATCTTGTTCATTCATATATACTACATCATCACACCACTAATTAAGCTTGATTTCTTCCTAATTAACTTAAATTCCATAGATTTATGAGTGTAACATCCCAAATTCATGAAATTTAGAGGGAAAATCTTACCTTTGTTGGTTGGATTAGTGAAGTTTGGCTTGATCTCCCTTGTTCTTCCTCTTTCCCCTTTCTAGAGCTCTATCTTTCTCTCTTTTTGGAACGACCTCTCTCTCTCTCTCAAGTTATATCCCTCTCTACAAATCCCACTAAGTCTCTCTCTTCTCCTCCCTTTGTTTTATTTGATGAGTATAATTAGAAGTTTAATTAGGCACTAATCTTAATTAGGCTTTAATTAATTCTAGGTTTAGGCTAATAATTCATACTAATTAAGTATAAATAATCTAATTATATACATCCCTTATTAAGTTCACTAATTACACAATTGAACTTAAATTAAGCTTATGCACATTAAATTATAATTATTCAGTTATGTTTAAATTACTGAATCAAAAACTCATAGACATATAAATTTTTGTAGTTAAACATAAGATAATCATTCACACATAAATATCATACATATATATCAATCCCATATATGTCCAATTGAATTTATGAAATCCTCTATTAACTATTCTGTTTTAGAATTAATCACTTTATCAAATAATTCATGTAAAACATTAATTCACATAATCAATTAGCACATAAAAATGCAATTAGATGACTAATTAATCAAATGCATGTCCGGGTCGTTACAATCATATACACGCATCTCTACACAATCACGCAAGTTACAATTAATCAAAATCACACCTCAAAATCCCGGCTTCGTCAAGCCTTACCAACATGCTTTACCAAGTGTTAACCGAAAGGAAATAGAAACTGTCTCAAAGTGGCACACTTTACCAATGGCTAGCCTAAAGGAAATAGAACCTCCATATAACCCAACAATTCACACGCTTTACTGGCCGCAAACCGAAAGGAAATGGAACCTATTTCAAGGCACCTCGTTTTATCGGTCACAAGCTGGAAGAAAACAGAACCTCCACCCAATTTACCAGGCACAAACTGGAAGGAAAGGGAACCTATGTCAATGTGCCATACTTTATCAAAAGCTAACGGAAGGAAACATACCCTCTATATAGCACTTTCCTGATCTATCTCATCACATTCCACGTCAATACAAATTACACAAATTAAATCAATCACATATAACACATACATCTTACTCAACAACAACAAATATCATCCTCCACCGATAACCTAGAACAAAACCTCTAAACAGTAAATAACATAAAATCTCTATATAATAAACCACAACTCCATTAACATCAACTACGTCAAGGTTTTCATTAATAATCACATTATTACTTAAATTCTATAATTCGTTCCATGACTTCAATCATTAACAATTTCAACATAAATATTAAACCCATGACAATCATTCAATTTTTTTCCCTCTTCCATATCACACTCCCAATTTACAATAATCAATATTGTTCAACAATTATAGAGCCATCATCTCATCTCACCGCTCATCTTTAAATTCTCATAACATCACATAAAAATTAGGATTTTTTTACATCACTCTTCGTAAATATGTTCCATTAGCATAGAGTCCTCTTAATCAATTATAAAACATGAAGTTTAACTTGTCAATTCAAACCCTAACTTCCACTAACATAGATTTAAAAAATCTCTTATGCAATAGAAGGTACCACATATCTATCTATAAGAGTATATTGAAGAGAAGCAATAAAATCCTACCTCTTGAAGCGAAGAGGAGAAGGCCCAAAAATCGACGTCCACGAAAACATGAACTAACTGGCTCAAAAGAAAGCTATCGCTGCATTCTACATTTTGGTATGAAAAACTAGGGTGATATTATACCTCTAAGTTGATGAATCTAAGGCTTGAAAAGCTTAGAAGCTCAAAAATGGTGAAAAGGGGAAAGAAGAGAGAGAAAGGATCAGAAAAAGTGACTTTTCACAAGCACTCATGCCTTATAAAGACGGATCATCGTGAGTGCAGTCAAAACCACCACAGGCACGACTTATATAGTCGCGAGTGTGACCTGTCCATTGCGCATGTGATTGTGAAGGTTATGGCCACTCACGGCACTAGGGTTTTTATGGACAACAATATTGGGAGGGGCACCATCATGACGTGACCACTGCAGGCCAAACTACTAGGACACCAAACTTGGTCATGGGCAGGAACTTTGTGATAACGGGCGCGATCACTTATACCTAGAACACTCAATTTCAAATCCTAGAACAAATCCAAGGGTAAACAAAGCTAAACTCAATAAGGTAAGTTGAAGGTTAACCCAAATCAAACACAAAGCCTAAATGGAAAGGCAAAAAAGGGTCGGGTTTGACCCAAGCCACTATATCAATCAAATTGTGTCCTTATCAACAAATAATGTTTAGCCTTGGATGTAATTCCTTAGACGCCCTTTAAAATGGATTTTTCACCAATTTTCTCTATAAAAAAATAGTATGTTTAGGATGAATCTTGGTTTTTTACGAAAAATGTGCAAAAAGTAGAGAGAATTAAATCGTTTATTTTTTTGTATAGTTTATTGGCTTTTTAGCTTTTTAGTGACTGTTCGGATTTTAGGCTAAAATTCAAACTCCCCAAATGAAAATATCTTAAATTTGGTCTAATCTAACATTGAGTTTAATTTAGGTATTTTAAGCTTGGTCATAATTTTTTTTTTTTTATTTTTTTTATTTTTAATTTCAAGTTCGCTTGCCCGCTTAGCCCAATTGCGGGGACATTATTTTTGAGTTGTCTACCTGGCCTGACTGTTAGCCAAGGTGCCACATTAATGATTGTGATTGGCTAGGGTATAATCCTATCACATTGAATCCGAGATATTTAGAGGAGGACCTGAGTCCTAGTTGAAGACAAATTCTTGAGTTGGATAAAAATGGGACTCTTGTGAGAGGTTTTGCCCTATCCAACTTAGATACATGAGTTCTAGATAAATGTTATTCTTGTTGGAAATAAGTGTCCTGGTGAAGTCTGACTTTTAAGAAGATGATGGCACTGGTTCTTATATAAAGAGAGGCACCTTGTGGGTCAGTGGTACATTTTAATTTGTGAGTTTATGTAACACCCCAAAAATAACGATAATTGATATTCTTCATTACTCTCAAACATACATGTGGAAGCCGATTAATCTCAATCATTTAGGTGACATAAGCATCTTTGGAACTACCTTTCATTTATTGATTTTCTTAAAATATTACAAAATATGTCACATGCATTAACACATTCATCAATCTTATATTATGAATCTATAGCATGTGACAAATATATAGAAACAAAAGAAATAAAGATAAGTTCATGCCCTAACGACTATAAATTTCCATGACATTCCTTGTTTACAACAAAAGTAGGTCTAAGCCCAATACAAACAAAGCCATAGGCTTGTACAAAATGAATTTACAAAACAAAAATGAGCGTCCAGCTCCACTGTCTTCCCAACCTATCCCCTTAACGGAGGCATACCATCAGCACCTGAAAATTGTTTCCACATAGGGTGAGCTAATGCCCATTAGATATAGGTTTAATGATTCGTGTGATGCTTAACAAAGCCATATGATGAATGCATATGAAATGCTGTCATAAAATGTGTTTTTTTTTTCTTTTTAAACAATGCTATGCCGAGTTCAATTCACCATTGTTAAACCGTTGCCTCAAAATAGAAAATAGAGCAATAAATACACACACTAGGAATCTCTAGATAGGTGTCTACAAGTAAGCTATACAAGCACTATCAAAAGGCATTTTACTGTTACTAACCGGAAGGATCGACACCTAACTGCGCGGGTTTTTGGACTTTCACCAAGGACACAAAGGCCAACATAAATAACTTCAACCACAACCCCTAGCCAAATTTACCAAGGTATTCATCCATTTTTCTCAAAACAAATGTTTTTCAATGCATAAGTATAAAGCCAATGTTCAAATGGAATGCATGAGTGAATGGGTTTCAGTTAACCTAGTTCTTATACAATTGCTACAACAATCAATGTTATCCTCCACCAATAGCCAAAACAGATATCTTTATTCAATAAATAAATTTCAAGCGATAACTAGAATAGATAATCTCATAACTCAACAATTTCAACATAGGAGTAACAATCACATGTTCAATCTCCTCTTTTCCAACTCAAACAAGAATAACAACATTATTCCATAATTCCATCACTTTTCTTCTTTTTGTTCAAAATCAAGGTTTACCAAAAGTTCCCATTATGTAACGGCCCCGAATTATTAACATATGATAATGCAGATAACTTATCAAAAATTCTTAATCCTCATTAATTATGAATCCTTTACAATTAAAGAATCATATAATTTTTAATCTATCTTCTTATACAAGTATATTCATGACATTTATTAAAGAGATATAAGGGTTCCACATGTCATTATGCTTTCATACTTTCTAAGACAATATTTGGCAGCATGTAACAAGGATTCAATGGAAATTAAAACACAAAATAATGCCCCCATGGGCTACATGTTCCGAGGCTTAAGTTTGGTTACAGGTAAATGGCTTTCTAACCCATACAAATATAGCCCTTGGCTTATCAACATAACAATAACAAGAGACAGAAGCCTTGTGCTCCCAAAACGATTCTCCATGCCTCTACTTTGGCGGGATCACAATAGCTTTTTCTACAACAAATCCACTAGAGGTGAGCACAAAGCCCAGTAGATAATTTTTGACAAAGTATATGCATTTTATACAATCTCATGAGATGGATGCACATGCCATGCTATGCCCAAAATAATTTTTCTCTTTTGAAAATCTCATGCACGATGTTCGTTTGAAAATATAATCAATCCAATGATTTTCATATATCAACAAGGGGTGGTAAATAAGACTCAGGCAAATCCCTAGGGCTAGTGTCTTCAAGTAGATATAATGATCCCGGTTTAGATCCCAATTCGCTTATTCTTTTGGATTTACGATATCTCGTCTTGTACCACTGTTCATGTCTTTATTCATCTTGTGCTTCATTGAGTTTGGCTATTGGAGTATCATTGTTGTGTTTGGAATAGGTTAGAGTTAGTTTTTTCAAACCTGCATCGCCTGTAATTTTGTTTGTTTGCTCGAGCAAAGCTTCTTGTGCTTGAGTGGTCTTTACAATTTGCAAAACTACTAAAGATTTGATATCTCAAGGCCGAGCGACGCTTCTGCGCCGAGCGAACTTTTTAGGTGTCCGAACCATCGAGGGTGCATTGTGCACTCAAGCTGTGTCTTCGCTCAGGTCTAGTTGCTCGAGTGATCATTCTGCGCCGAGAAGTCTCCAGACGATATTAGTCCCAGAAAGTCATTTTTTTGGATCACTTTTTCACATCTCTCTCTCTCTAAACACTCCAAAATCTCTCTCTCTAGAAACCATCTTCAAGCTCCAAATACACCTTGATCCACTAATTTCTACACCCTAGTCTCTTTGATAAAAAGAGAGAGTACGCTGAGGGCTTTGTTTTAACCAGAGAAGTTTGCGTTTTCGATGTCGTCAAGTTCTACCCATCTTTCCTTTGAGTCTTCTTCCTTGAGGTAGGGATTACTTTGACTCTTTTTATGATTTTTAACTTAGTTATTTGTCTTTAAAGAAAAATATTTTGATTTGGGGATTTTTGGTAAAAACCTAGGGTTTTGGCTTTGAACTTTAAAGAGGGGTTTTCAAAATGGGTTCTTATATATGATTGTGGCTTTGTAAAAATGGTTGGGTTGTGATAGGTGATGGATTTTATCTATGGAGATTGATTTTTCAAGAAAGGGGTTTTTGCCTTAAATTTTGAGAATTTGATTTTGTAAAGAGAAAATGGAAATTGATGTTGGTTTTATGGAATTGGAACAATGATGATGATGATGATGATGGAGTTGGATATGAATTATGACTCCTATTTGGAGATGTTGGAGAGTGTATCTTTATTGGAAATTTATTTATCTATTTAGAGATATCTGTTTTGGGCTATCGGTGAATGAAAGCTATGATTGTTATAGAAATTGCATGAGAATTAGGTGAATTGAAACTATTTTCTCATCCATTTACATTGTGCATTGCAACATATTTAACACATTGAAATTGTTATTGTTTTGAGAAAAAAAGGGGTGAATACCTTGGTAAATTTGGGTAGGAGTGTATTTGTGGTATTATGTTGGCTTGTGTGTCCTTGGTGAAAGTCCAGAAACCCGCGCGGTTAGGTGTCGAGCCTTCCAGTTAATAAGCACTTGTTGCCTACTTGCAGACACATCATAGAGATTCCCAGTATTGTTTCCACTACCTTGATTTCTATTGCAAAGGAAATGAATTCATGAATTGAGATGTAGGCTTGGCATTGCATGGTTTTGGAAAGAGATATAAAATATTTTGGCATGAGCATTGCATATGCATTCACTTTATAACTCTTTTAAGATTCATACACTGTGTTAGAGTATCTTTACTAGGCTTTGTCTCATCCTATGTGGAAAATTATTTTCAGCTGCTGATGACATGCCTTTGGCAAGGTAGTAGCTTGGAGGACTTGGAGCCAAGAGCTTATATATTTTTGTTATTGTTCTATCTATTTTGTATAAGCCTAAGGCTTTATTTGTATTGAGTTCAAACTCACTTTTGTTCTAACCAAGCACTATCTTGGAAAGTTGTATCCAATAGGGCATTATTATATCTATTTAACTCTTATTGAATATATTTACTATGACACATGCTATAAATTCAAGATTAGGACTTATGAATGTATTATTGCATGTGTTACACTTTTGTAAAGAGATGAAATCTTATGAATGGAAGAACATTATATCTAGGGATCTGTTATCATTTAATATCTATTGTGGGTTGATCTTATTGTAATTATTTCAGGGTGTTACAACTTAGTAACAGAGCAACTAGGTTTGAATACTTTGGGATCGTGGGATGTGGTTATTACCACAATGGGTTTCCTTTCTAGATGATATTAGGAATAAACCTGGTGTGCTATGCGATAACGTGCTTATGTGACTAAGTGGGTATGGAATTCAATTTCTAAGATATTGATTGGGTCTACAAGTTTCTAGAAGTCATGTTAGAGGAACACTTGATCACTACTATTTCTAACTAGAACTCTAGCAATGTCGTGGAATGATCATTATCTAGAAAGGAAATCTGTATGTGTTTATCTGATTATGTGCTTATGTGGAGTGAATTAATTATTGTCTACCGCATTAGGACGCGAGTGAGTTAGCTTCAGCACATTTGCAAATGTGCTAATCTCTTATGTTACCTTCATTAGGATGTTAGGACGAGGACATGGTGGTGGTAGGCGTGGTAGGCCTAGACGGTAGGAGGTGCTGTTACCAGATGATATTCTGACGTAGGAGGAAGGGGTTGGTCAGGCGAATACGGCTGAACCGATTAGTCAGCAGGCCAAGGGTGCTTTTGCCTGTGAAATGGTCTGAGCTTTGTGGGAATCCATGGACATTCTCAGAGCTGAGAATCAAGTCCAGGCCCAAGTAGCAGAGAGAGGGATATCATTTTTGAAGAGGGAGTTCTTTCGTTCGAATCCAAACGAGTTTTTGGGGGATCTGAAGGAGCCATTGAAGGCGGATGAGTGGCTAGAGCAAATGGTGAAGACATTTGAGATGCTAGGCATCGAAGACGATGGGCTGAGAGTGACCTTGACATTCTTCTAACTGAAGGGAGATGTGGGTTAGTGGTGGAAGTTTGTGCGGAAGCGCATTGGGGTGACTAGGGAGGCTTTTGTCAATGCCTTCTAGGATAAGTTTTTGCATCCTACTGTTAGGGAGAAGTTGAGGGAGTAGTTCTTGAAGCTCAAGTAGCTTAACACACCAGAGGCCGAGTTTGAGGCTGCCTTTACTAGTTTGTCGCGGTTTTCACCGAAGCATGTAGCGACGGAGGAACACCGTTGCTTAGAGTTCGAACTCCTTTTCAAGGTGGTCACGTCTATGATTTGGGATTTTGGTTGTCTTGTGGAGGCGGCAACTCACTTAGAGATCATGATACAGACTAAGAAGGAGAGGATGAGGAGCTCTAGACAGAGGAGTTAGGAGGTTTAGGGGAAGACGCGGGACAGTAAGAGGCAGAGGGGTTCTACCCCACAACTATCCCAGGGAGCATAGTCTAGGTCCACTTTTTCGGTACTGAGTTCGGGTTCTGTAAGAGGTGGTCAGGAAGGGATCACTTGCTTCAAGTGTGGCCTGATAGGCTACAAGTCTGTTGTTTGCCCGCAGAGAGGAAGAGGGCAACAGCCTGCATCATCTACAGCTCATTGTGAGAGCCAAAGTCAAGAGAGAGGGTAGCGGCTCACTTGTTATCAATGTGAGCAGTCAGGGCACTTGAGGAGGTTTTGCCATCAGGCAAGTGGTACATCTAGGGTGTCTAGTTCAAGGCAGACACCGAGCCATCAGCTTGCACCGTCAGCACAGGCCTCAAGGGCCAACCAGGGAGCCTCTTTGGTTCAATTTGTGCATTAGACTTATGCTCTGAGGGGTGAGTAGGTAGAGCAGAGACTTGTGGAGCTTGTGTATGCTGTTACCATGCCAGATTTGTTGTCTGCACCTTCGGTAGTGAGAGGTCACTTTTTGTTGTGTAATTCTATTTTCAATGTGTTGATTGATCTGGTGCATCGCATTCTTTCATTTTGTCTGCATTCACATCAGAAGGGGTTAGAAGTGGCTCAGTTAGTATTTCCACTCAGGGTAGAGTCACTTGTTGGTGGTGAGGTTGTGTTGGACTAGGGGTGTCGAGGTTATGAGATAGAGGCTGCAGATCGCCGACTTCCTTTTACTTTCGTGTTTATTGATATGTTAAGTTTTGATGTCATATTGGGCATGGATTGGTTGTCATCCTATCGGGCCATTATAAACTGTTACCGTCAGAGGGTTATGATGTGCACCTCGAGTGGTGATTGTTTTTATTTCCTGAGGGACTGAGTTGATAGGGCCTTGTTGCTAGTGTGGGATTGTAGCTCAACTTTTCGCGCTCCTTTCAGAGAATGACTAGCCCTATAGTATTAGACACCCACAGTTTTGAATTTGATCCCACAAATGCAATGTGAAATAGATAAACGACAAAGAGTCCAAATCCGGCAAATCTTTTGGAAAATCGATTTTGAATCAAATTGCCAAAAATGGACTGTTTTGCCAGATACAGAGTCGCCACCTAAATATTTTTAGGAAATTTAGGAAACCCATGACTCATGCCAAAGGTCACGTGTTTGTCATCACCAAGATTGTTTCGGCTCGGGAACTTAGGTACGAGAGGGGAAGGTCATGAATTGAGCACCCCGCTTGTTTGATTAAAGATCGGCCTCTACTAATCATTGATGTGAATCATATTTACATTATATGCTCTTTTTCCGATTTATTAGGCTAACTTACTAAGTGATGCGCATTCAAGGTATAGACTAATTTGCAAGAATTGAAACATTTGATTTCATGTTTGTTTGCAAAATTGTTTCGAATATGTACTATTTGAAAAAGTGATCGCATATAAACATTACTCAAATTATTCCAATTCAAGCAACTAGCATTCATCCACAGGCAGTCAAGCAGTTTATCAATTAAGCATTTAGCCTCATAGCAAGCATGCTAGACATGGCAACAACCATACTCATGCGATATACTAAAGTGATAAAAGCTCACCTCGTACTCCAAGGCGAGAAAAAAGAAATAAAAGAGTTAGAAAAAATGAATGATCCTAACTATGCAAATGATGAATGCAACGCATGCAATATGCAATTTAATAGGCTCGGCTACTAGTTATGTCATGCGAGCCAATTTGATAGCATGCGGTTTAAGCACGTATTCAAAGAAGTGCTTAACTACAATGCAAGTTAGAATGATGCGTCGAGCTTAATGCATGCAAGACAATGGATGCAAGGTATGAGAGATGCTAAACAAAACATAATGCCATAAACTAACCATCATAATCAGTTAAATAAAAGGGAGAAAGACGTGGGGTTGGAAGACATACACATTATTACAATTGCATGCCCTCACGCAGGAGGGTCCGAATAAACTAAATAGCTAAGCTAATTAACTAGCTATTATAAAATGAATTAACTAACTATTACAACACGAATAAATTAACTATGCTAGCTAGTTATTACAAAACCACTATTAATTAATTAACTAATTAGTTAACTACACTAATTAATTAATTACAAATTCTAATTACCTAACTAATTAATTACAACATAAATACAACATGAAATAAAGTAACTAAATTAACTAATTAGCCCCGAGAAGCGAGGGATGCTCATGCATGCACGGACTTCCACTCAAAAGCACAATGCTCAAGGTTGCATCGCTTCTATTGCACAAAGAAACATCTCTCAACTCAAATTTCCGCTTTGTTTTGCTCCAAAAGGTTGTCTTAATTTGACAAAAGTGGTCGGCAAAAGTGGTGGTCGGCCGCCACAAATGGTAGCTCGCTGTTCTGTAAATAGTGGCTCACGACCATCAAGCTTGGTTCCCCCTGCTACAATAGAAGGCATACAGAGCATAAACCGGGTGTTTCTGAAAGTATGTTTGTACACCTTACCCCTCCTTATCATCAAAATAGCTCAAATGAGTGGCAAGCTCAATTCACAAGCCATCAATTGAATCAATTTCATTGCATGATGGCCTATGAACCATGGTGTACAATGTCAATAAATATAACAAATAAATACTCCCAAACCTCCTCCCTATCATGGATTGATCAAGGGAAGTGGTTGACATTGACTCTTGAACTGTTTATATCACTAACAAGTATGAAACGACTCAAGACTCAATGAGTTCAATTAATGTTTGATTGAACCCAAACTTGATTTTATCTTGCATCATTTTAGTCCCCATTTTATTACTGCATTTTAATTACCAACCATTCCTTAGTCAATTAAGTCCAAAAGTGAGCTTTAAATCCTCTAATGGAAAGGAGCACCAAACCAAGTGTTGTTTTAGGCATGAGAGAAGTGTCATGTTGTTGGTAATGAACCCCCAAAAGGATTAAACCATTAAGCATAAGACCTCAATCTCAAACTTAAACAAACAACTAGTTTGAAAAAACTTTTAAAGCAAAGAAAAAGCCAAGAAAGGAGGGAGGTTGCAAAGGTGATTAAACATGGAAACAAGTATGCAAAACAAGAAATAAACACTATCAACTCATATAGGTTGGTGGCTAAGGCCTAAACCAGCAAGCCTATGAGGACAATTACACTACAAGCATGCTACACAAAGCTCAATTGCAATAAACAACTAAAATCAGTCCTAAAATAGTGCTAAATCAGTCCTAAAACACGTTGGAATTAAGACAAAAAAAGCTAGAACAATAAGCTAAAACATGGAGCATGTTAAGCTAGTAAATAAACACAAGGAATGGAGGCTATCCCCTCCATTTTTGGGACTTCAAAACATGGTTGCAGCCACTGAAAAACCTTTGAGTTTCAGTATTAAAAAGCTCAAACAAAGTTGACAAAGAGGTGGGAAACACAAGGGCAAGGCCTAAGAAATGAGGTACAAAGAAGGGTGATCCACCCCTCCACCCCTAATAGCCTTAAACCACAAGTTTTAGCCCAAAAATAAACAGTATAAACAGCCCAAAAAATGTCTAAAAACAGTAGGCAAAATAGCAAATAAATCAAAGCAACAAGCCAAGACTTATACCTCTTGAAGAGGAAAACCTTTTCTAGGTGTTAAACCAATACTTGCACATCCTTAAGAGCTCAAAGTAAAGTCAAAAGTACCTCAGCTCCAAGACCACAAGGGGAGGTCTCCTTGTAGAGAGAGAGAGAGAGAGAGAGAGAGATAATTTTGCTCCAAAATGTTCAACCCTAAAAAATGAAAGGGGAGGTCTCCTATATATAGAAAAGAATGAAACTCCCTCAGAAATATCAATACATACACATGTAGGCAAGTATATGCATCTATGCAAACAAATTGCTCATTGCCTAGCCAAAATATCCGCTAAAACACACAAGTGTCAAGAGCCCACATTTGTGACCAGTAGCCCACATTGGTGGTCGGCAGCCCACAGTGGTGGCCTGCAGGTCCCAAGGTTTTTTAGGCTTGAAAAATTATGATTTTGGTCCAAGAACAAGGCAAAAGGTGTGTAGGGTTTGAAGGCTCAAAGCTGCGGCATTTTGCTGAGGACTTCGAGCACTTGACAAGCATATACACATTCATCATTGTGTACACAAACGATGGCGCCCAAGTCATTAGGGCGGTTAAAAATGGGGTGTCTACAGTGATCTACGTGGTCGGGGCAAGCTTAGTCTCCTTCTTACTACATTCTTGGGTGTGGAGAGCGATGTGGTCTGAGTTGAGTTGCCAAGGATAGTTTGTGAATACCTGGATGTCTTTCCTGAGGATCTTATTAGTTTACCACCTCACTGTGAGATTGAGTTTTCTATTGACTTAGTACTTGGCACGACACTGATTTCTATAGCACCATACAGATTTGCACTCGCCAAGTTGAGTGAGTTGAATATTCATTTGGTGGTATGTACCATAAATATTTGTAACTCTCTCATGGTAATAAAATAAATAATAATTGGTAATTATAAATGAGTCGTTATTCAATCAATTAGGTCTAAAAAATGAAATTTAATAATTTAAAATAATTCACCTAGTGAGACCAGAGTATGAATTAATTTTAAATGGTCTCAAGATGGTCCTCACTATTTAGATAATTGAATATGAGCCAAAGTAATTAAATATGGACTAATCAGATAAGACCTAAAAATTTAAATTTATATCCGCATTTAATACTCAAGACCAAGAATAATTAAAACTCAAAAAATTTGCCGAGTGGGCCTCACAAAGTTGAAATTGAAAAGTAATATAATTTATTTTCACCAATTTAATTGATTTGGAAATTCATACCAATTCAACTCCAATCAACACTCAAACTCACAAATTTGCCAAGAAGCTTACTAATAAATAAATCGAATTTGATTCGACTCATTACACATTATGCCCAAAAACAACATAGTTTTCTTATTTGAAA
Source organism: Camellia lanceoleosa (assembly GCA_025200525.1). NCBI lineage: Eukaryota > Viridiplantae > Streptophyta > Magnoliopsida > Ericales > Theaceae > Camellia > Camellia lanceoleosa. Next base: position 41,982 of record JANUSC010000161.1, on the reverse strand, counting down.
GCAATTTCCATCAAGTTTCAACACCACCCATTACCATAAGCAATCTGAAAATATTTTATGGAAACAAATTCCAAAACCTCTCTTTTATGAATCCATTCAAACCTGAAATCAAACCCAAAACAAACCCAAACAAAGTGCTACTCTATCTAAGAAGCACATAACGGAGCTAAATATCATGCAAAACATTAAAGAAATCCCTACCTCAAAAACAAAAGAAGAGAGGAACAAAGCCCAAAATTGACGGAGCTGAAAATCCAAACTTCTCAGATCAAAACGATCCCCTCCTCGAGCTTTACCTTTAATCTCAAAGCACTAAGGTGGCAAGATTCACGGATTGAAGTAGATTGGAAGTTTTGTGCAAAGGATTTAGGGAGAGATGAGAGAAATTGAGTTTTAGATTTTTGTAGAGAGAGCGTGGAATCAGAAAAGTGAGTGAAAAGTGACTTTCCTCATAGCTTTATACAAATAGATCACTTGAGCAAACAAAACACTATTTGAGGGTCAGACACAACACATCGCTCAAGCAACCAAAACTAGGTGCGAGCGAAGAAACCAAACTTCTAAAAGATAATTTTTGTAGAACATAATGCTCGAACAACCAAAACATTGCTTGAGCATAGAATACAAACTTTCGGGAGAAAAAATTGCAAACAGACCATTCAAGCGACCAAAACACCACTTGAATGAAGAAAGCCTTGCTCCTAGAAGTTCATATTGTAAACTCAAAATCTAGAAGAAACGAAAGACTACTCGTATGCACTAATCCATCGCTTAAGTTTAACCCAAGAACAAATAGCTAAAACCTCTCCAGAAATACTATGCCCAACCTGTTTCAAAACATAACCTACATATCTAATTCACAACTCAAAGATTACATATGACTAGAACAAATGTCAATAACACCAATAGATGCAAAACTTAGAACCAAGGAGTACAAAAAGATCGGGTCTCAACCTGGGTCAGTATAGTTTATGCTTGAGTTGTTACTTTGTCAATTTCTCTTATGAGATATTGTTACTAACTAGATCGCCGAAATGCCCTCCCAGTTGGTAGCAATTAGTTTAGTTCTTTTGTTGCTTGTTTCAGGTTGTGGATTCCATCTAGTGTGAGTGTTCTTCGGCTTTGATCCCTGAATCTTTGTGGAGGATTTGATTTGGTTGTGTAGTTAGCTTTTAACACACACACACACCCCCAATAAATATGAGTTATTCTTTTACCCTCTTTATAGTGATCTGGGTTTAGGCTCAACCCATTTATTGCTTTTGAATTCGGGAAACCATATCCGTAGCGGTCGTCCTTCCCTCTTTTCTTGTTGGGTTTTGACTTCGAGGGTCGACAACCTTCTTAGTGGTGTCGACACTATCTTCTTTTCTTTGTTTTGTTCTGCTCCTGGGGTTGACACTAGTCTTGGTGGTGTCGACACCACCTTGTTGCTGTGCTCTCGGTGTGGCTACTAAAATTTGGGGTTGACACCAGTCTTAGTGGTGTCGACACTTGTCCTATTGTTGGCCTTTGGGGTCGACACCAGTCTTGGTGGGTTGATCCTTCCAATGCTGTTTTGTTTTGGGTTGTCTACTGAAAAATAGGGCCGACACCACTGGTTTCGAGGGTCGATCCTCGTTTGTTGCAAAACATTAGTGTCTTAACTTTTCTTCTTAAGGGTCGACACCACTGTCTCGAGGGTCGACCCCTGTGGGTTATTTCTATATTTTTATTCGGCTTGGGCCCTAATTTTTGGAGATTTTTGACTTGTTCTTTTTATTTGAATTTAGAGCTATTATTCTATTTTTACCTAGTCACTATAAACAGACCCAAAAGCACTTCTCTCTCATTAGTTGTTTCTCTTTTTCCCTCCTCGCCTATGACTTCTCTCTCTTTCTCTCAAAACTTAACTTTTCTCACTTAGATCTTCAGATCTACTCACCTAGAGGTGCCTTCTCATCTTGGTCCTTTGAAATAGATTGTAGATTATGTCAAGAGCTTCCTTTTGATCCAAGTGGTTCGTGATTTCATTGACATTGAGTTTTTCTGAGTTCCACTCTTCCACCTTCTAAGCTTGAGGTAGGGATTCTCCACTCCCTTATGAGTTTTAACTTAGTTATTTTTTTTTCATAAAACAACATTGTGAAAAAGTGAATTTTTGAACAATTTTGGGTTTTGGTTTGAAAACCAAAAGAGGGGTTTTCAAATGATTTATTGGGAATTGTTGTGGATAGACACTTATTAATGTGATATGATGAAATGATGGGGTTTTACCTTGGGAAATAGTTTATAAAGGAAAAAGGGTTTTTGCTATAGAAATCTCAAATGTTAATTTTATATTGATAAATGGAATTGATATCAAAGTGGTGAAAATTGAGTTGTTATGGATGAGGATGGTGGAGATGGATATGTATTATTACTCACATCTTGGAATTTGGAAAGTTTATCTTTATTGAAATTATGTATTTGTTTAGAGATATCTGTTTTGGGCTATTGGTGGAGGATAGTTATGATTGTTGTAAAAACTGCATGAGAATCAGGAGAATTGAAAACTAATTTATCATCTATTTGCATTGAGCATTGTTGCATATTTATTTCATTGAAAATGCATCTTGTGTTGAGAAAAGGGGTGAATCTGGGAAGGAGTTGTTGTTACATCAAATGAGTTGGCCTGTGTCCATGGTAAAAGTCCTAAAAACTGCACGTATACATGGGTGCCTATCCTGCGGACGAAATATCTATAAAATAGCAATAGTAGCGCTTGTATAGCCTACATTTACATGGTGCCGGTTTACGATTTCCCACAGACGAAATTTCCTTGAGATGTGATACTTGTCAAGAGATTCCTAGAGTTGTGATTCACTACCCTGTTATCTAATATAAAGGAAATGATTTGTGAATTGTGGCATGAACCTAGCATTGCATGGTTTTGGAAAGGGATATAAAATGTTTTGTCACAAGCATTGCATATGCATTTACCCTTATATCTTTGTTGAGATTCATATACTATGTTGGATTATTTCTATTGGGCTTTGGCTCACCCTATGTGGGAAAACCAATTTCAGGTGCTGATGATATGCTTCTGCCGAGGCAATAGCTTGGGAGGACTTGGAAGCAAAGGCTTCATTTTGTTTATTTTGCTGTATTTATTTGTACAAGCCTAAGGCATTAACTGTATTGATTTAAATCCATTTTGTCAGAAGTAAGCATTGTCTTCGAAAATTATAAGCCCTTAAGGAATTTCTTATTTTCTTGATGTTCATTCTATTATGTAACATATGCTATAGATTCAGGGATAGGCTTGTGAATATATATCTACATATGTTACTCTTTTGTAAACTTAATTGAAAACTAATGGAAGATAATTACTCATATGTATGTTGTTATTTAATGAATATGATGGATGATTTATTGTCTTTTACTTCAGGGTGTGACACTCTTGAAAAGTTATTAAATTATTTTAATTGTTTCAATAGTTATTTAAATTTAGAACATTAACAAAATTCAATTGTAACATAAATATGATCTTTTAAGAAATATTATAATTTAATCTCTACAAATATATATATATATTCTCTTTTATTATAATTAAAATAATTATTTATAAATGGGCGAGTAGGATTTGGTTGGGCAAAATTTTTTTTATCCCTAGTCTAGTTCGAAAATTAAATTGGTTCAAAATTCAATTAAGTTGGGTTTTATGAGCTAAATATTAAACTAGGTTAGGTTAGTCATCAGTCATCGGCCCATGGTCGTCTCTAATTGTTAGTAGGTAATATAGACATATCAAATTCTAAGCAACAACATTTGAACTCACAAAACTAATAGGCCAAATGTTCTGTTACAAGGACCTGTGCTCTATTTAGTCCCACAACTTTTTGTGTAGACCCAAAAGTCCCAAGGCTTGCAAATCTTAACTGCAAATTCTTCAAGTTTAGGTCATTCCTTCTCTAATCCCACTTTACCTTTTTTCTTTCACTTTCCCACTTCTCTCGCGTGGTTGTAGATGGCTTAGATCATATTTCAGATTGACTACTCCAGGTTCTTTTGACTTCTGTTCAGCATGTTTTTCTATGAAAATCATGAGGGAAAGCCTCAGATTTAGATTTTTAGATAGCATCACAAGCAACCGGCGCCAAGAGCATAAGACAACTCACCTGATTGTTCAAATTTAAATAGATCTGAGTAGATCTACATCATATCCGGCCAGATCTAAACAAAAAATAGTTGCTGGAGTGCAATCATTTCTTTATGTTTGTCTCTCTTATTTGGTCTCTCAGGTTTTTTTTTTTTTTTTTTTCTATATTACATACTTCTTTTCTGTTTTAATGAAGAAAATTTTCAAGTTCTAAATTTTTTTTTTCAAGTTTTAGTTATAGGCTATAAAAACTATAAAATTTTTTAGTTTCAGTTTTTCAATTGCTAAAATGAATTATGTTTTAAAACTATAAAATTTTACAGTTTCTTAACATGTTTTTTTATTGAAAAATTTTGCAATTTCATAACATGTTTTCTAGTTTGATTAATGAAGAGAAATACTTAATAGAATCATGCTCTGAAACTGTAAAAATTTAATAGTTTCAAAGCATGCTTTTCAGTTTGATCAATATAGGAGCTTATTTGTTTAAATCCTACAAAAATTGAAAAACAACTTATGTTTTTTTTCCCATTATTGTTGTTTCTTGTTGTTACTTTTTTTTTTCTTTCAATTTTTCAATATTAGCAATTTTTTTCTATATTTTTTCACTCTAATTTCTCCATTTTTTCTTGTTCTTTCAGTGAGTATCCAACGATGTTCTTAATGTTTAACGATGTTTTGGACATTTTGGCGACTTCTGATGACATTCAAAACAGTCTAGTGATACTTCGATGACTTTTTGGCAATGTTGAACATTCTAGTGAGCCTTCAATAATTGTCCAATGGAAGTCCGGTGGAGGTCCGACGGTGATGAGATGTATAACATCCTTAAATTAAAAAAATAATAATAATAAAAATAGAATTTTTTGGTAACAATTAAAAATATATAGGACTAATTGGTACATGTGTTTTGTTTTGAGACTAGATGGGTTTTGAACTGTGCAAAGAGGACCTAAGCGTTAGTGTCCCATTTAATTTTAAACAACCGCTATTGAGAATGTCTTCTTTTCTTTTTTTTTTTGTTTTTTGTGGTTGGGGGGCGGGGGAGGGGAGTTTAAATCATTAAGAAGGTCTAAATGCTATAAATTTTGGGTTGAACATTTTTTGAAATTTTATTCTAGATTGAAATATTGAATGCCAAAAAATCAAAGAGTAATGAGGCAAAGGATAGATCAATCAAAAAATTGCCCCTTGTATTGGCTCTAATGATGTGGATGGTCCGATGTATGTGACATGGAAATTAAAATTTTTAGGATATTAAATCTAGTTGTTGATAATATATGATTTCTTGTGATATTTTTTCAACTCTTTTCTAGTAAATTTATATCTTTAGTAGCACTAGTACTTAGTACATTTTGTAGAAAATTACGCTATTGATGACAGCTTTTGGTATTAGTATTACTACTTGATTATTTATCTAACAACAAATCTTGAACATAAAAATGGTGATAAAGATTTTGACTGTTACTAATGTAGTTGGTGTAGGGCTTTTGGCATTGGCAAGTTTCAATTTACGTATGGCTAACCTCGACTGTAACTTTAGAAACTGCTTCTTTGGTTGTATAGGGGACCTTAGATCAATAAAAGCAATACACACTTTCTTGAAAAGAAAAAAAAAATTATTGAACAAAAAATTTATAAGCAAAAAGGGTGTTTGTGGACTATTAAATTGCTAGAGTATTGTTTGCTTTAAGAAGGCTTGAGAATCCAGACTTCTTTCTTAGTTTCAAGTATGATCTATGTAATCTATATCCCCTTTTGCTCTCCCTCAAGGCCTTTATATAAGCACTTGAGGACTTCAAGTCTAGACTTCAACCTAATTTATGAGCATAAAATATTATATTTTATTGTTGATAGAAAACAAACAAAAGTTGTGGTTAGGTAATCGCATTTATTGATGAAAAAAGTGACAAGTTGATGGAGTGGTCACATGGATGTATAGCCCATTCAGCCATTGGTTTTGCAAATCAGCCCATAGTTTTGTCAATCCATTGCATTCTTCAAATTCCATACCCCCTCATCACCCATGAGATCACTAAGATCATAATTCTCATCATATTCTTCAAACATTTCATCCCAACCTTCTAGATCTTGCTCCATCAGATATTTTTCTAATAATTTACATCCTCTTTCAAAGAAATATGTTCCAGAATCTACATGTTCAAAGTAATCATATACTGATTCATAAGGCAATCCTAGAATAATTATTTTTTTTACTAATGATGGTGTTATTGCAATGGTGGTTCTTCCATAATGAACTAATTTAAACCCAACCTTTGCTAATTCTATAATTTCATGAGATATTATGATAAACCCTCTTGCCCTTGCTTCTGTTGGATCAATTATAAAATATTCTTCTCAATCTTTGAACCAATTATATTTGTAAGGGATCACATCGTTCTTGTCTTTTATTTATCAAATAATAAGCAGCATTTAGATGTTCATCCCTTACTTACATTTGTACGGTTATAAATGTGATGGTTGCCATGCTTGGATATTCTTTATAGACTTCGTAAATTCTTTTGAACATGAATTGTTGGAATTTGGTGAGCTGAGAGAATATGGTACTTTGAAGGTGAGGTAGAACGTTGAATATATTGACTATTCCCAATTTCCACATTTAAATTAGAGGATCTTTTGGGCTGATGACCTTATCTGGATCAAATGAAACCTTTAACATTCTATAACAGGACATTATTGTCCGCCCGTTAAAGTAGCATTGAGTTTCCAAATGGATGACATTTTCTTCATTCCATTTTAGAAATAACTTAATGAATGTATATTCTCTTATTTTATTTTGGATATCATAAGGGAGTTGAAGAAACAAATATAATACTTCTAATCGTAAAAAAGTTTTGGCAACTAAATAGGTGGTTCTAATGAACTCGTTCATGGAATGGCTGTTTCCTGTTGCCTGCATTTTTCAGATAATTTCAGCGCGGTCTTGTGTCACTAGATTTAGCACTTCTTGAGTAGCCAGGACCTTCTCTAGTGGTGTGCGTCTTGTGGATCTGGAAGCCATCTACAAGTTATTGAGTTAGATATCTGCTAAACTATTTTTATTACCATTAATATGTTCTATATCAAAGATAAATTGTTTTAACCAGTGTTGCTATCGTAAAAGACTCTCTTTGCAAGATGTTGATAAATTCTTATTTACAAAGCTTAGTAGGCCTTTGCAATTAGTTCTTATTAAAATAGTTTTGGAGCCAAAATATTAAAAACTTTTCTATTCCTTTTATTATGGCTAATAATTTTCTTTTTGTGGTGGGATAATTACATCGAACTTGATAAAACTTATAATACCTACATAGTTGATTATTTTCTTTTATTTTCAACATCGCTCCAAGGATTGTTACTTATATCGGCTTAGTACTAGCTTATCAATTTCATTAGAAGAGTTAGGTAGGCAAATTTTTATATTTTTCCTTTACGCTATGTTTGGTTGGGGGATTTGGAGAGGGATTTGGAAAAGGAAAGGGAAAAGGTGTGTGAAACTAGGTGAAATGTAGGTATATTTTATTCACATTTCACCTAATTTTTCCCTTTCTTTTTCCAAATCCCTCTTCAAATCCCCCAACCAAACACAATGTTAATAATTTTACTAAAGTGGAGTCAGTTGAGTTCCAAGTCCAACTCTCATTCTTTTTTAATTTATTTTGTAATAGTTTTCTTATTTTAGCTAAATCTTTTACAAAATTCGAGGCATAAGTCAAAGATCCTAAAAAACCTTCTAATTGTTTTCTATCGATGATTTTATCTGGAAATTTATTAATTTTTTGAGAACATGACTTTTTATTTTTATTGACCCTACTTTGATTTTAAGTCTTAAAAATTCTATTTCATTTTGCGCATATACACATTTCTTTTCACCCAAAACCATTTCGTGTTCCTCATATTTTTTTCTTATTATTTTGATATATATTCTATGTTGTAACGAATTCTAACAAACTCGCTGATTTGATATCTATTCTATGTTGTCAAGAATGGCTTGAACATGTATTCAGACTCAAGTATTAGATATCTTGACCATCTTTTTGTGCCAGAGTCTTACCGAGAGGAGGTACTCCAAGAGTTTCACCATTCACACCTTGCGGTGCACCCGAGAGGCACAAAAATGTACCACGACCTTAGTTGCTAGTTTTGGTGGAAGGTCAATCGGCAGAACAACTTCCATTCTATACACTAGATAATAGGGGGTTGCCCTGTGGATGTTCGAATTGACGTTCTATAACCCTAGAGTGCAAATGACAGTTTATTTGGCCAGTCTTTGTAAGTTTCCACCATCTCTCGTAGGATATTATTGACATTTTTGTTAGCGGCCTCAACAGCTCCATTGTTCTGTGGTCTATACGTTGATGACTTGTGAAAAGCCACGTTGTATTTCTCGAGCAAATCAACCACCTCTTTCTTGAAGTACAAGCCATTGTTTGAGATGATCTTATTCGCTACCCCATACCTACAGATGATGTTGTTCCTGATGAACTTGGCCACATGCGATGCCTTCAATACAGAGTAAGACTGAGCTTCCACCCACTTGGTAAAATAGTCTATCGCCACTAAAATGTACTCATGTCCATTTGAACCTTTTGGAAAGGCTGCCCTGATGACATCAATTCCCTAGAGTGAGAAAGGCCATGGCGAAGTCATGTTGTAAAGCTTTGATGGTGGTATGTTTATGTGATTAGCATGGACTTGACATTGTGGCATTACCGAACAAAGTTGATACAATCCTCCTCTATAGTTGACCAATAATAGCCTTGCCTGATGATCTTCCTAGCCAGCATCCACCATTCATGTGTGCTCCATATTCTCTTCCATGGATGGCCTCCATGAGATGTTTCGACTCTTCTTCTTTGACACAAAGCTTGTGCATTCCCAGATGGCCTATTTTGTACAACTTATTCCTGGAGATGATGAACTAGACGGCCAGACGCCGTATTTCCCATTTATCTTTGGCATTTGCCCCTGGTGGATATGTATCCTTCTCCAGAAAATTCCAAATGTTGTAATACCAGGGGTTCTTGTCTTGCACCCCATCTATTGCGGCAATGGTCTCATAAGTAGGCGTATACTTCTGTTCAATGATAATCAGACGCATCTTGACTCCAGGCGGGATGTCTACTATAGAAGATAGAGTTGCTAATGCATCAGTGAACTAGTTGTTTTCTCTTAGCAGATGTGTAAATGTCCTCGGAATAAGAATGTCTAGGGTCTAATGATAAACCATTATTTTCTATTCATTAACCTTCCAGTCTCCGTTAGCATGAGAAACAACCAAGTTCGAGTCTCCGATGGCGTTTAACCTTATTGCCTCTAGTTCTAGGGCAGCTTCCAATCCAGCGATACACATCTCATATTCTGCTTCATTGCTGGACACTTTGAATCAGAGTTTGAAGGCTAGGGATATGTGGAAATCATTAGGTGCTATCAGCATCATGCCTATCCCATAACCGTACTGATTAGACGCTTCGTCAAAGTACATTGTCTATGTTTGCTCTTCTACTTGTAGAAACTCCTCATTTGGGAATAGGTTCTCGACTGCTTCATCTCCTTCCACTAGGTGGTCTGCTAGAAATTCCGCTATGGCTCTCCCTTTGACTGATTTGTGCATGACTGTAGCTTGACTTTTCGTGCTCCTTTCGGATACAACTAGCCCTACAGTTCAGACTCCGTGGTTCTAAATTTGATCTCACAAGTGCAATGTGAAATAGATAAACACCGAAGAATCCAAATCTGGCAAATCTTTTGGAAAATCGATTTTGAATCAAAATGCCAAAAATGGACTACTTTGCCAGATACAGAGTCGCCACCAAAATATTTTTGAAAAATTTAAGAAGCCCATGACTCGTGCCAAAGGCCATATGTCTGTTATCACCAAGATTGTCTCTGCTCGGGGAACTTAGGTACGAGAGGGGAAGGTCATGAATTGAGCACCCCACTCGCCCAATCAAAGATCAGCCTCTATTAATCATGATGTGAATCTTATTTACATTATATGCTCTTGGTCTAATTATTAGGCTAACTTTACCATGTGTCGCACACTTGCAAAAATTGGAACACTTTGATTCGTGTTTGTTTTTTGAAAAGTGTTTCGAATATGTACCACTTGAAAAAGTGATCGTATATGTACATTACTCAAATTATTCCAATTCAATCAATTAGCCTTCATCCACAGGCATTCAAGCAAGCATATCAATTAAGCACTTAGCCTCATTGCAAGCATGCTAAACATGGCAACAATCACACTCATGCAAGATGCTAAAGCAAAAATGCTCACCTAGTACTCTGAGGCGAGCCAAAAGAAGCAAAAAGATTTAGAAAACATGCATGCTCCTAACTAATGCAACACATGCAATATGTAACTAATAGGCTCGGCTACTAATTATGACATGTGAATCAATTTGATAGCATGCGTTTAAACACGTTTTCAACGAAGTATGTAAACTACAATGCTTTGTTAGAATGATGAACCGAGCCTTGATGCATGCAATACAAATGGATGCAAATCATGGAATATGGTAAATGAAACATGATGTTCTAAACTACCCATCATAAGCAAGTAAATAAAAGGGAGAAAGACGTGGGATTGCAAGACATACACATTATTACAAGTTTGCCCTCGCAGAAGAGGGTCCGAATGAATACCCTAGCTAATTACTACGAATTAACTAACTATTACAAACCAAATGAATAAATTAGCTAAGCTACTTAACTAATCATTACAACAACGAATTAACTAACTACTTTAGCTAATTAATTAATTACAACACGAGACTAACTAGCTATTCTAACTAATTAGTTACAAATTCGCTACTCCAAGCACAATATACTAATATTACAACATCATTTTGACAGATTCCGAGAAGCGAGGGATGGCTCGTGCATGGATGTGATTTCCACCCGATAATGTTCTCCGTTTTGCTACCAGAATGCCTCTGTTACTCAGTTAGAAAATTGTACATGTTTTTTCAATTCAGCCTTTGCTCTGCTCTGCTTTGCTGAAAAAAGGACACTGCTTGCTTGGAAAAAGTGGCCTGCAACCCAGAAGTAGTGGCCAGCCAACCATAAATAGTGGCCCACCGTCCAGTAAAAGTAGCCTGTCGGCTACTAATGTTGGTTCTTTCCTACAACAACAAAGAACAAATAGAGCACAAACCAGAGTATTATCAGGGGATGTTTGTCCACCACGCCTCTCCTTATCAGCAAATAGGTCAAAGGAGGGGTAGGCTTGATTCACAAACCATCAATCGATACAATTTCATTGCGTGATGACTTATGAATCAAGGGACACAATTTCAATAAATGGTAAGGAAAGACCAACAAAACCTCCTCCCTATCATGGATTGATCAAGGGAAGTGGTTGACCTTGGAAACTTGAACTATTTCATCACTAACAAGTATGAAATGACTCAAGTCTCCATGTGTTCAATTAACGTCCGATTGAACACTAAATTATTTTATTATCTTGTTCCATTTTAGTCCAATTTTTATTACTTCATTTTAATTACCTTCCATTCCTTAGTCAATTGAGTCCAATAATGAGCTTTAAGTCCACTAATGGAGAGAAGTACCAAACCAAATGTTGTTTTAGGTATGAGAGAGATGTCATGTCATTGGTAATGAACCCCCAAAGGGATTAAACCATTAAGCACAACAACCTCAATCTCAAGCTTAAACAAACAATCGGTTTGAAACCACCCTCAAAGAAAAGGAAAAACCAAGAAATATGGGAGGTTGCAGAGATGCTTAGAGGTGAACACAAGTATGGAAAGTAAGAAATAAAGGCTATCAACTCAAATAGGTTGGCGGCTAAGGCCTAAACCACCAAGCCTATGAGGACCATTACACTAGAAGTATGCAATACAAAGCATAAATGCAACTAACACATAAAAACAGTGCTAAAATAGTCCAAAAAAGTGTGGAATTAAGATAAAAACAATTGCAACAACTAGCTAAAATATTGAGGGATTAAAACTAGCACACAAGCATAAGGAGGGAAGGCTAACCCCTCCACTTTTGAGACTTCAAAACATGATTTTTTTTCCTTTGAAAAACCTCTAAAAATCAGTGGCAAAAAGCTCAAAAAAAGTTGATGAAAAGGTGGGAAACACAAGGGCAAAGGCCTTAGAAGCAAGGTTCAAAGAAGGGTTGTCAACCCCTCTACCTTTAATGGCCTTAAACCAAAAGTTTTAGCCCAAAAATACAGGTAATAAACAACTCAAAAACAACAAGAAAAGATAGAAAACAAGTAGTGTAGAGATGGTACAAAAGCACTAGAATGTATACCTCTTGAAGAGGAATGATCCTTTGAGTTACAAACCACTAATTCACACTCTCAAGTGCCTCAAGAGCTAAAATGCAAGCTTAAATCACCTCAGCAAGGAACTCTCTAGGATTGGTTTAGAGTGTTTAGGCAAAGGTCATGTAAGTTGCAAGAGAGAGAGAGAATTGTAGAGAGAGAGAGAGAGAGAGAGAGAGTTTGCTTTTCAAAATTTTCTAAATTCCAAAATTTTTCTAACCCCTCTAACAAAAGAGATGGTCATCTATATATAGAAATATATGAAAGACCCTAAAAAATATCCTTACAAACACAATCGAATGGTGCATGTATCAGAGGGACATGTGGCGTAAAATATCCGTTTTTGCACTAGTGGCCAAGCAGTTACATTAGTGGGCAGCATGCCACACTAGTGGGTCTGCAGGTCCCTGGATGCTCAGGCCTAAAAAAACACTATTTTGATCCAAAACAAGGCACAAGGTTTGTAGGTTCAACACTGAGGTTTCCTACTGAGGAAGTCAAGCATTTGACAAGCATACGCATTCATCATTGAGTGATCAATCAATGGCGCCCAAGTCTTAAGGGCCATCAAAAATGGGTTGTCTATAGTGACATATTTGAGGTCAAACTCGGAGAGAGGGAGGAACCAACGAGCTAGCCTATCCTTAAGTGCCGGTTTCTCAAAGAGATATCTGATGGGATTTAATCTCAAAAGCAGAATTACAGAGTGAGCTAACAAGTAGTGTCACAACTTCCTAGTTGCCCAAACCAAAGTTAGGCAAGTTTTCTCGAGGGGAGTATGGTGGGTCTCATAATCTAGCATCTTCTTGCTCAGATATTAGATGACCTTCTCCACTTTAGCTTCTGATTCTTGAGCTAGCATACACCCCATGGTCGAATCTGTTATCGACAAATACAAGATCAATAGCTTCCTCGCCTCGGGCAAATGACAATATAAGTGGATTCTGCAAGTCGCTGACCTGCTCAAGGCTTAATCGACATCGATCATCCCATTGGAACTTCCTTCCTTTCTTTAAGAGACCAAACAGGGGTTCCCAAGTCAAGGTTAATTTTGAGATAAACCGTCTTATGAATTGCACTTTACCCGTAAAGTCGCGCATCTCCTTTTAAGTCCCTGGTGGTATTTCTAAGATGGTCTTGATTTTGGAAGGATCTACTTCAATTCTCCTCTCACGTAATAAAAAATCCTAGCATTTTCCCCGCAATACCCCAAAGGTGCATTTCTATGGGTTCAACCTCAATCATTTCCCGATTCATTTGAAGAATTTTTCTAGCACAAAGGCAAAGGCCTTCTCGCTCCTTAGACTTGAAAATCATGTCATCTACATACACCTCAACCTTTTTATGGATCATATCATGCAAGATGGTAGTTGCAACCCTCTGATATATAGCCCCAGTGTTTTTCAACCCAAAAGACATAACCTTGTAGCAGTAGGTACCCCATGGTGTGGTGAAAGCAATATTCTCTCTGTCCTCAAGTGCCATCAAAATTTGATTATACCTAGAAAATCCATCTATGAACGATAGCAAAACATGACCTGCAGTGAAGTCTACTAGTTTATCGATGTGTGGCAATGGAAAGTCATTTTTCGGACTAACTTTGTTCAGATCACAGAAGTCGATGCAAACCCTGATTCTACCATCCTTCTTTGGAACCGGAATAATATTAGCTAGCTAAGTCTGCACACGTACACCATCAAGAAACTTGCATCAACTGCTTGGTGACTTCCTTTAATCTTCAATGCCTAATTTGGATGGATTATGCATAGTTTCGCTGACTTGTCCGCCTCGAGGTCAAGAGGATCCTGCTATACATTCTTAGGATCGATTCCAAGCATGTCTTCAGAGGACCATGTGAAAACATCTTTGAAATCTTTTAATAAAGTGATTAAATGCTCGCTCCTCTAAAGACAACGTGGACCCGATCCGACCAAGCGGCATCCTTCTCAAGACTACATTAATTGCAATGATTTCATCAATGCAGGCTTAGCACGCCTCTTTTTAGTAAATCAAGTTTTTCAAAGCCCGAGGAATTTCTTTCTTTGTTTTCATTAAAATTTTGAAAATCTTGGTTAACTAATAAATCAATGGAATAGAGAAGTAAACGGAATCGCAGCAGTTGTTCTCATTAATAAGTTTCGACTTTCGCTTACAATAGACTAAAAAGAGAAAGCAAAGAAGGACCTAGATAGGACCTTGGCATCTGGGTTACCACTCCTAAAAATTCCAGACTTAGACTCCCCAGACTGACTTGAATCTGATTCCGACTCAACAAACTCGGTGGAATCAGATTCTGGCTCATCATTCGATTCCGAACTAGAAAGAAAGCCCTTTTCCAACTGCCAAGTAAGGCATGGCGCCCTCAATGCATCCAGAATGCCATTGGTGGAGTCCACAACCGGTTTCTCTTCGATCATAGAACTAGCAAGTTTTTTGTGTTAGTTGTGGGATCTCAGAGATCGCCTGTTTCTACTACAACCTCATCGCTGGATCGAGTCATCCTCTTTGTTCTGGCCAGCGTTGATACTTAGTTCAGCCCTTTCTTCATCACTGTCTTGAAGCTGGTGGTCAAAAATGATCTCAAATCCAGGGACACACTTCTTCGTCAAAGAATCCACCTGAGGCTCAAGAAAGCCACAGAAGGGGAAATCCTCGCCTTCTCTGATAAAGCACCCATTTAGCATCCCCCATATTGGCCAGTGGGCCAACTTATAGTGCTTCCCAGCTCTTTTGGCCTTGGCTCTATCTTTCATTTTTTCCTCATTTTTTCTCCAGTCCTCTTCGGTGGGCACATAGCCCAACCCAAAGGCATACAGATTATATGGCACCTCAGCTAGTGTTGTAACACCTTTTTGCCCGCTCCTTCTGAGCCCCATTCTTGGAATATGCCGTAACTTGTTCATGAAATAAATGGACTGAGCATTGATATGCATGATTTCGTTTGTAGCCAGGATTGTCTGCACTACTCGGGCTTCCGCCAAAGTGAACCCCGAGAGAAATACGTCCTCATCACCATGATTGATCTCTAGCAACAGTGTAGTTACCTTTGGCGGTGGATGTATGGATGAGTTCCCAAAAACGGCTGTTACTCCTCCCTCATGAGGGTATTTCAGTATTTGATGGAGGGTGGAGGACACAACCTTCATGTGATCTAACAAGGGCCTCCCTAGAAGTAGGTTAAAGGTAGCTGGCACATCTAGTACATCGAACTCAATCTCATGCTCGGATAGGCCCACTTGAACTTGCACTTTCACTGTCCCCATGACTTCTTTGCTCGTGTTGTCACATCAATCACTTGTGCTATGGAGACAAAATATGCCGCCTCGTGCCTATCATATAGGCAAAGGTGAGAAGGACATACATTGATAGCGTAACCGTGTCCATTAAAACCACTGGCACCTACTTCTGTTTGCACTCAACAGATATGTACAATGGCTTGTAATGAGCCGACCCTTCCGGCGATAGCTCCTTATCGGAGAAGGTGAGCATTAGCTTGGTGCTACTTGGAAAAATCAGGCCTACAAGCTACTCTGGCATATTATCAATGGACAATTTTGCCTTATCCATTGTTGACAATACTACCTGTCCGTGTACTCGCGAAGTCGCAAGGAGTCCCTAGATGGAGATATCGGCTTGGATCTTCTTGAGTTGCTTCAGAACTAGCTCATCTTCCAGCTTCTTTTCCTTTCCTTTCTCAACCTCCCGGTCTTTTCTTAATGGTTTCGCTTGATCCAGGTGTGGAGGTTTGAAATACCATTCACTTCTGGTGAGATGGTCTATTTCTTCAGAATACCATATATTATCCTGGATGTGATCTCCCCAGTCTTCATCGGTATAGGCAAGAAGCAGATCGCTATCTTCTCACCACTCACCATCAGCTGTTGACAAACAACTGTTTGGCTCAACTTAGATCACCCTTATAGTACAATTGTCCCCTTGTTGCAGTTTTCTGGCTGTCTTCATTTCTCTCTTTAAATCGCCTCAACAGCTTGTTATTCAAGATTCAGAGATTTTCACAAAGATCTACTCTTTGGGTTTTCGCACAAGTATCCTATGGTAGTTTTCCTTTCTCCCCAGCCACCTCGGCTTTCTTTCCTTTTTGGCTTAACTCCAGCTTCTTTTTCCTTGTTAGATTCATCACTCAGCCATCCGGCATTATCAGCCAACCTGTTCAGATCAAACCAACCGATCTACACATTGCCTTAATCCCGTTCGTCGAAGAATTATAGTTTGTCCAAATCTTCTTGAAGATCCACAAGATCATCCAATCCCTGGCTTAGGCCATCCTCCCTAACCACATTAATGTTCACTGAGGTTGGTAGCACTACTTTAGGCCTGGTTTGAGTAACGGGAATGATGTAGCGGCTCGGATCATATGATTTCTCAGGAATTCTCGACAGACCGACACTTTCCTTCGAGGTCAAAAGCTCATTTGCCTCAGGTGTTGTCACCACAATTTTGTGAGGCTCAGGTTGTGGGTTGGATGTGTTCATCATACACAAGTCTGTGCTATAAGGGATGAACATTACCAGCTTTGGCAAGTGGGAGGGGGTGATATAGATGCTCGGGTCATAGGTGGGTGGTAGTGTATGGATTAGGTGGAGATTTCTGGATGGGGGAACTTAGTTATGGACAAGGAGTGGGTTGGGGGTCACATTTGGTTTCTGGGGTGGAGCGATGACCTTGTTGTCGATGAGATCTTGAATCTCATGACGCAAGCAAAAGCACTGATCGGTTTCATGACCGTGCTGTTGATGGAAAGCATAGTATTTTGTGGGATCATGCTTGGGTGGAAGAGGGTTCGGAAGTGGTCGAGGTTCTAAGGGTTTTAGGTGCCCCTTTTTTATTAGCACCTACATGGCTTTAGATAGGGTCATGTAGAGCTGGTTGAAAGTTTTATCTGAAGGTGGGGTAGGGTGGAAAGTTTGTGGGCCCATATTGACGAAGGGGTCCGTAGTTTTGCTGCGAAGACAACACTCACTTTTGGCAAATTTCGCAGCTTGTACCCCTAGCAAGATTGAACTTCAAACAAACGGCCTCTTGGCCGCCTCTTTGTCATCAAGTGATGATCCTCGCTCATGGCATCTTCAATTTGAATCCCCATTTCATGAAGTTCTTTGAATATAAATAAGGGGAGAACAATCATTTTCTACAGCAGCTTGCCATGTAGGTTCTGGACAACCATTCTGACCTGGTCTCTCTTTGAAGGTCGAGCAGTCATCATTAATGCTTTGGCCCCCCACCTGGTTACAAACACAGAAAAGCCCTTCTTTGGCTCTTAACACGTCACTTCAAGATCACAAGTTGTGACCTCGATCTGCATATTATAAGAATATTGAGCGATGAAGGACTGCTAATTCTTCCAGCCTGCTTCACGTAATCTTCCAACTTAGCATACTAGATGGCAATTTATTCCCAACATGGTCCGCCAAAAGTGATAACTTCAGAGTCTAATTAAGCCCATTGGTCGAGGATATCCGAAATGCACGTAAGTGTACCATTGGGTCCCCAGCCGCTATCAAAGCGTCAATGTGCGGCATTTTGAATTGCTTTGGCAAAGTGATCGCAGATTCCGTGCATCCATCCTCTATATCCGAATGGAGTTAACCCTTCCGCTTTCTTAAATAGTTTCTAGCTTGTTGACTTTAAGCCGCCAAGTTAACCTCAAATTCAAATGGTGCTTCACTTAGTAAACCGGAGCTCGAAGTCTATGTCGAATGGGATCTTCCTAGACAGAAGAGCCGTAACACCCTCACTGCATTTTGAGTCAGAGTAGCATTGGTGGTGGTACCAGGCATGGGAATAGCCACAGTGGGTACATGTAAAGCAGAAGCCGTAGCTAGCTGCTATTGTTGTTGCTGTAATCTAGTTGTGACCTCGACTTGGCGGGCCATGTCGTGTTGGGGTGAGTCAATTGACTGTTGCAGACGGATTAACATGTCCTCCAAATCTGATGAAGGGTATTGTCTCATTCCTGGAGTAGATGATTGTTCTTGAAGTAGATTGAGTACGGATGAGCTGAGGGGTGATTACTATAAGAACTGAATCGGTGAAAGCTGTTTGATCCTCCTTCGCCTTAAAACTGGTGACTGCGAGGCAAACATAGGCTGTCCCCGAACAAGATCTCCGACCATGCAAAGTCTTCCGATGCGGGTCTAGAGTACTTGGCTCAAGATCTCCAACCTCCCACTACCTAACAAAAGAAATAAAGAAAGAGAATCGTAATTAGAATCGGACAACACCTCAGCGAAGATTCCATCAAAACAAACATGATCAAAGCTATAAGACTGTACTCCCCATCGAATTCTGAACCAAAACAGATACCAACTATGCCACTGATATGAACATTCCTGTACAGTTTCATTGTAAAGCACATACTAGTTAAAGAGAGCCAAAACACCCCTATGAGGGGGTAGGGTTACCCTATCCTAGATTTTGACATGAACTAGGGCTTCACTACTTTACACAAGTAGTTCTCACACAGTCTTGCATACAGGTGAGCATCTTGTCGTAGTTTGGAATAGTCACTATGGCTTTACTATATGTAGCTAGGCCAAATGGTCAAAAGGGTACCTCAGCAAGACTATTTAATATACCTCTCACACCTAATACTGAGAAGTGAAAGGAGGATCAAGCGGTACAGCGGTAGTCTAGATCCAAGGGTTGTGGTTCCAACATGGCAGAACCTACGACCGGTTAGCCTTTTGGCAAGCTTTTTAGGCAAGCCTGTGGCAAATCGTCCAGGAATAGTAGATGGAAAACACAGTGACTTAGAGCAACAATGCAGATGCAAATGCAAAGAACATATATTTGTAAATAAAATTTCACATCATGAAGTCCAAGTCAAGTTCTCTATCTTTCCCCAGCAGAGTCGCCAGAAACTATAGCTTTCTTTTCGTGCTCCTCGGAGGGGTTTAGTCTCCTCAGATATGATGACCCTATAGTTCAGACTCCCGTGGTTTTGAATCTAATTTTTCAAGTGCAATGTGAAATAGATAAACACAAATAAGTCTAAGTCTAGCAAATATTTGGAAAATTGATTTTTTAATCAAAAATGTCAAAATGGACTACTTTGCCGATTTCAAAGTCGCCATCTAAATATTTTTGAAAAATTTAGGAAACCCGTGACTCGTACAAAGGCCATGTGTTTGTCATCACCGAAGTGTGTCGGCTTGGAAACTTAGGTATGAGCAGGGAAGGTTATGAATTGAGCACCCCACTCACCCAATCAAAGATCGGCCTCTACTAATCATGATGTGATTCTTATGTACAATATATGCCCTTGTTCCGATCATTATGTTATTTTTACTATGTGATGCAAACAAGTATAGACTAATTTTACAAAATTTGGAACGCTTTGATTTCATGTTTGTTTTTAAAAGTGTTTGAATATGTACCACGTGAAAAGGTGATCTCATATGTACATTAATCAAATCATCCCAACTTAAGAGAATGGCCTTCATCCATAGGCATTCAAACAGGTATATCAATTAAGCACTTAGCCTCATGGTAAACATGCTTGTTATGGCAATAATCACATGCATTCCATATGCTAAAGCTAAAAAATTCTTACCCCAAATATCCGAGGTAAGCCAAAAGAAAAGAAGATAGTTAGAAAAAATGCATGATCATAAACAATGCAAATGACTAATGCAACACATACAAAATGCAATTAATAGGCTCGGCTACTAAAATGTCATGTGAGTCAATTCAAGGCATATGATAGCGCATGTATTCAAGTAAGGAATTGAAAATTGACATTGATTAGTATGATGAGCCGAACCCCTTCATGTATGCAAAATGAATAGATGCGAGTCATGGAAAATGCTAAGGAAAACATGATGCTATATGCTATCCATCATAAGTGAGTAAATAAAAGGGAGAAAGAAATGGGGGTTGGAAGACATACACAATATTACAAGTGTGCCCTTATGCAAGAGGGTCCAAATGTCCAAGTATCCTAATTACACTAATTATTATAACACCAAATAAATGAATTAACTACATTAACTAATTATTACAAATTAGAATTAACCTAACTAATTAATGAACTAGCCATTACAAATTCAAAGCTAATTGATCCAAAAGCTACATGCTATTGAGAGACTAAGAACCACACGCAATCGAGAACATCCGCTTGGAAACACTGCTTTTGCTACCCGAACTATTCTGCTCACAAATAAAAAATAATTTTGTTTTCACCTCAAATTTCTCTGCTCGCCATGAAAATGGCAAGACACTACAAGAAATTGCATTTTTCGCAACACAACAAAATATGTTGCTAAAAGGAAAATTTTAAGAAGAGTTTTGCCAACACACAAAGCTACGCTGGCAACCCGTAGGCAAAAGTGAGTTGGCAAAAGTTTTTACCGATTTAAATTATCATTGCGTTGGTAAAAGTAATGCCTTTAGCGATTTAACATAGTCGCCGTAAAAGCCTTCATCCATCGCTGGCAATTTACCTTATGAGGTAAAAGTCATTCAAATATGATGATTGTGTGGCACTTTTCACAATCCAAATTTGCATGGGCAAAAATATACTTTTAGCAAGACAATATGCGAGGCAAAAGTAAACTTTTGGCACACATTTACGCCGTAAATGTTGCCATTTGTCGACGATTTGTTTGTCGCTAAAGCTTTACTTTTGGCAACGACAAATTGGCATTGGCAAAAAATACACTTCTACCAACACAATATGAGTGGGCAAAAATAACTTTTAGCAACACATTTACGTCGGTAAATGTTGCCATTTGCCAACGATTTGGTTGTCGACAAAGCTTTAGTTTTGGCAACGACAAATTGATATTGGCAAAAAATACACTTTTAGCAACACAATATGAATAGGCAAAAATAAACTTTTGGCTACACATTTACCGACAAGTTGTTTGTCGAAAAAACTTTACTTTTTGGCAATGACAAATTTAGAAGGAAAAAAATTGAAAATCATTTATATTTTTTATAAGATTTACATATTTACAAGAGGCATCCTCGTGCACTACTATTACAAACTAATAATATTGATATTAAATCACCTAAAGTTGATGTGTAGGCAAAAAAACATTGCTGAAAAATATGCTTTTGGAAACATTGTATAAAACCTAAAAGGGTAAACTCACTAAAATACTCAAATACATCCAAATTGTGAACCCATAGTAAAAACAGCAGATAACAAAATAAAAACATGAAACTAACAACCCAAATTTGCAAGCATCAAAGATCTAGTAGCAAATTGGCTTCACAAAGAATATTGCAAAGAAGAAGAGCAGAAGAGCTCAAATAAAATTCTACAAAGAAGACAATTCCAAGAAGCAGCAGCATCAAAGATTCAGTACAAAGTATTACAGATGAAGAAGCATTATACTTAGGGAAGACGCTCAAATTAATTAAATATGGAAAACTAGATAATTTTCAAGCGTGCCTTATGAGAGCATAGTAGTTATTTATGTGCAACAGTGAATTCTTCCAAGCGATTTTGGGTAAAGATGAAGAAGCATTATTCTTTGGGAAGAGACTCAAATTAATTAAATATGGAAATCTATATAATTTTCAAGTGTGCCTTATGAGAGCATAGTAGTTATTTATGTGCAAAGAGATTCTTCCAAGCGATTTTGGGTAGCAACACTTTCCAAAGAAATAACTTGTCGAAATTCATGGTTTATTTACTTTGTAATTCACATATCGAGAGTGTGGTTGAAGAATGATGTGGCAAATATCGCTTATAGGAGTGACAATGCCTCCGATCAATTCCAAAGAATCTCATGACCTCGTGAAGCAATCTAAGCACTATCAAGTAGAGTAGTATTTGGTTAAGACTATCTTATCTCCTATTAAATTTAAAACCGATCCAAAGTCTGCTTTTAAAAGAGAGCCTTAGTTTTACCTCGATCCAAATTTCAGACCGCCTCAAGAATTAGTAGACTTAGGCAAAGCAACCTTCACTAGCTCAGAATAGTAAACCTTGTGGTTAATTTTTTTAGATGCATCTTTGCTGGGTTCTTCAACCTCATCAATGTAAGCTACACAAAGAGATGAATACCTGTGACAAGGAAATATGACAATGGTAAATAATGACAATCACCAAATCCACAAAAGACTATACCGGAACACATACGTTGTCATAAGCCTTAGAATGTCTTGTGCACGAGGATTTCCAGATCGGTTGTCAATCCCATATTGTCGACATGAGACCACGATGTAAACTTCATATCGCCATCGCTGACATTGTGCCCACAATGACCTTTCTTCTTTAATCTGATCCTCCATATTTAATTCAACAATTTTGTAGCCTTCCATTAAATCGATCATGGGTAGTCATCAAGTAACAAAAGTGCATTAAGAGTATCTTGATGTATAACAATTTTTTCATTCAAATAAAAAGAATACTAGCATTTTTATTAACACCAAAGTGAAGAGTCAGATAACATCAATGATCCCAAATTCTCCAAATGGACGAGCAAGTACCTTCATCCTGGCCATATAAAGGAAGGCCCAAGTTCCAAAGCTTCCTAAGAATACATCATGCCTTCATCGCATTTGTAATAATGTGTCAAGACAATGAAAATGAAACTAAATCAGTGTGAACACTTGATAAATCCCATTAACGAGTCACATAAAACAACCGCCATCATATTGCAAATACATACCAAGTACTTGATAAGCTTGAAGTGGTCATAGAGGCTATGAAGACCACCCATATTCTATTCAATTAATAGCTTGCCTTCTTCTTAGCACAAAGCACAATTATCTTCATCCTTACACATTCAAATATTGCAAAGGTTGTCCATAATAACCCAAAACAACACCAAATTTCATCACCAATATGGGCATCCTTCTATAAACGCTTTACACTTCCGCAAATGGAGAAACTATTATACTTTGTACCTTCATTCTAAAGTGTAGCTAACACATCCGAACAAAAAAAATTGATATATATACTTCTATAATATATATTGGGGACATATTGTTAATTCTCATTTTAAATCACTAATAGAAGTAACATAACTCATTGACTCTCCCACGTATTGGAACCAATTTAAATACCCTTATTCAGTGTGCAACTAAAAGTGCCCATATTCAGTGTTCAACTAAATCAATCATGTATTCTTCTCACGCCACGAGGAATCACATGACCATTTTCATCCTAACCAAACTTAGCCATAATCATAAACGTGTGTTTTGGATGGACATAATCTCATAAATAACTCAATTAATAATCTAACAAAATACATACAAAATGAAGACTAAAAAGAGATTCAAACTAATTGACTTAAATTACAAAATTGATAAAATCTTATCGACCCTTTGCTATAATTTCTTTTATTGACAATCAATCACATCAAGTAATCTTGAGGCCTTGAAATTAACAATCGGGCAATAGCCCTTTGGGATGACTTGAACTCCGCATATTGAAGCTCATTCTCAAGTCTTTACCATTTGACCAATCCTCAGGTTATCCGTATTGATAATTTTGGGCCAATTCAAACACAAGATAAGATCCATAATTCAAAGGGATTAATATTCAGACTAACCGTCTTTGGAATACTAATTTAATCTAATCTAACCTGCCTAAACAAACATGCCTAAAGCTACTATAAGCAAATTAGAACAAGGAATGCAACACTGGGCAGAAAAGAGAAGTCTAAATTTTTTCCATAGAAGTTTTATAAGGTACAGGTCAGGTACAGAGAGAATCAAGCCTTCCAAAGATAACTTTCTACACAATTCCTGCTAATTACACTGGGCAGAAAAGAGAAGTCTAAATTTTTTCCATAGAAGTTTTATAAGGTACAGGTCAGGTACAGAGAGAATCAAGCCTTCCAAAGATAACTTTCTACACAATTCCTGCTAATTTCATTCTCATATGTAATCCAAATGTTGCTTAAAGAAAACAAACCAACTAATTTGATCTCAAGCTGAAAAACATGCCCAAATCAGGACTTTTTCTTCTTTTTTCATAATTGGGTATCAGGACGGGCTAGTTTGCACACAACTCGACTAATCAAGTTAAAAAACATGTGAAATCAGGACTTACCTGAAACTTCAACATAAAGCTCAGCAAGGGAACTAAAATACTGAGAAGTCGCCCAAAGGACACAATTTTCTAATTTTCCAACATCAATTCTAGTACCGATACATGGTTCAAGAGGACCATACTCGATGGTGCTTCTTCATGATAACGGTATCGATGTAAGAGGGCGGTATTCGCCTGGCCCAGAGAATCAGACTGTGGTGGTAATCAGCAGAATCAGAGGATTGCAGATGAAAGAGGTTCCTCAGAGATGTAGAGATCACGGCTTCCGATCTCATCCTGATGCCTTAGATCCAAATCTAAAAGATGGCGGTCACGATGCTCAACAAGTGGGTCTGGCCGTCTGATTCTGTCTTGATTTGCATATGTATGGGTTTCTGCTTTAAGATTTCTGCCCAACTTCTTAGAGTTGGAGCTTCCTCTGCTGGAAGCAACAAAAATCTTACACAAGTTTTTCACCTAATCAAGAATATATAATGTTATTAGTTTCGATGATCTGCAGAAGAATGTACACCAAACCCAAATAATTTGATGTTATTATTTTCTGACAAACCTGTTCTGAGGTCAGTTGGCAATCGAACTTGTTCTCATGCATTAGTTTTCTTTGATGACCTTTTGAACTTCGCGCCTACCAATGGATTGCAATCCTCCAAAACAAGAATCGAACCTACCATAAAAAGTCCTCGCCATTTAATTATAAGAAAAGATGACACATATAAGTAGTTATTATCTCATTTTTTGTTAATAATATACTTTGAGAGAAGAATCCATCAAAACTATTCCTGAGAGGCATTTTCGTAAATGAAGAAGATAAATTAAATATCCTTACCAAAACAGCATAAAATATCCATCAAAACTATTAATTTTATAAAATAAAAATGAAAAAATTCAAATGTCACGCCCAAAATTATACCTATAAACTGCATATACCGGCATCCGACGCATAATTGTTTGTAGAAGAAATAAATAATCGTGTGTATCCAACTCGCATTGTTGAAAAATGATTCATAGTGATGACCGCCCACAAATAACCATGAGAAATGATGATGATCATAAAGATGATATGATGATAGAAATAGTGGTACTCCTAGTTTATGTGTAGTTTATAACATGATAAATAAAAATAATACCTTTAGTATCCATATTTTTAACATGTGAATTTAAAATAAAACATATGAAATTATTTGAATGATTGTAATTGCATAAGCATGTCACCGCTGGAGTATATGAGAATTTTGTCAAACTCCTCTTCTCAAAGAAACGCAGAATAACTTTTGGAGTCACTCTTGCTTTAATGTAAATTTTCAGTAAGGTCATTATCCACCGCTCGCAATAGAGACAGGATTCATTACATCAGAAATTCCAATAGAACAGATCTGATAAATAATATAGAACAAGCGACTTTGGGAAATTATTTTCATTTCAGGTAAATTTTTGTAAGTATAGTTTAAACAATGAGTAAATTTGAAACAGAGAGATTAAAAATAAAGGATTACAGAAAAGGTTTGTATAAGAACTATAGCACAATAAACATCATGAAAAGTTCAATCTTCCAAATCAAACCTTTACAAGATCTCCAAGCTCCTCGCTACATTCAAGTTTGTCCTCTGCCAACCAATTCTCCAAAAGATTCTTTTTGTTTTCATTTACAACAAGACGAGATAGTTCCAATGACTCAAAAGCATTGAGCTTTCCCCTAGTTAAAAGAGTTCCAAAGCATCGCAAAGAATGAGGTGTTTGCCCAAATTGCAATCGAACACTCGCAAAGCATAAAGAGAAAATGCGGGCCATGACGTTTACACATTCTGAAGACAAATGGTTAGGGCTGATATCATGTTAATAAAACTCAAATTTAGCAACGGTGTCGGCGCGGAGAATTTCAAGGTGACTCAAAGAAGTTCGCAGCCTCCTTATACTTTGTCTCGAGCAAACAATTTGGAATCGCCAACAACCCGAGAAAGGAAAAAATAAAATCAAAAACAAAATATCAAATTCAACCACCATTATGGAAGTGAATAGGCACCTGTCAGCAGACATCAACCAAAGCATCAGTCACTTAAATTTTTGCCACCCTCTCTATTTGACTTAAATAATGTCCCAACATATACTTTTTTTCATAAGGGAAGCTTAATAGATAACAGCAAGACAAAACCCCCCAACCGTCCACATTAATCGCAGTATAAGTCAAACATATCGATCTCTGCTTGGTCTCATAAGACAAACAGTCGATACAAACAAAGATACCAATTCAAATTCTCCGATATAACCACCATCTACACTATGTAATCACGATCAACAGATCGATCTAGAACTCATTTCACTTGACTCACCCTAACAATCCTCCTCCCAACCAACACCTGGAGGACAGAGCAGAAGCAAGTTGAAACAGCAGCAGAGGAGTTCCACCCAAGTCAGACAATAACCTCAGCAGCCAGAGGAGTCCACCCAGATCAGACTCTAACCTCCACACCCTGATGGTAATGCACTTCACAATCATACCAGCCATATCAATTACCTCCTTAGACACTTCTTCCTGAAATACACCTTCTCACTTGCCTAAGATTAATCACAAAATCCTAAATCAGAACCTATGAATGTAACAATGTTCAATTAAGTATGTTGAAGGAACCTTGAAATAAACAAAAATTTAAAGCTTGGCTGCAGAATCACTTAATTCCTTTTAGTTGTCTTGATATCATGAACGAATTCTGGAAAAAGAGAAGTTAAGAAAGCTTGCTTTTTCACGAGTAAAATCTCCTGAGAGGCATTTTCTTATTACTTGTTCCCATGATGGGGGACCTCACAATGAGACTCGAAGTTCGGATTTCTTGTTTCAAGAATACAAATAAAAACATCCGTATGAGTTTAAGTTGAATTTAAAAAGAAAACGAATTTGTAATCATCAAGCTCAAATGATAATAATAATCAAGTCACCCCAACTCAATAGGACTCAAAATAAAAACACAAACATACGCCGTAGTCACTTACCCGGAGAAGAATCAAAAAGATAGTGGACCTTAGAATTTGGATCATGGCAAAGAGAGCAGACATCTTGTGTGGGCTCTCCAAAGGTCGCTTCGATATCGAGGGGCATGCTTTTCTCCACCTTCAACCATCCAACCCATCATTTGTAATTGAATTAATGCTTGCCAAAAATTTGGATTGGGGCTTGCATTTTTCCTCGATATCAAATGTAGTGAGATTTTAAAAGACATTTCTAACAAGGGCTTAACTAGGTCTTGTTCCGTCATTGATTGATCCAACTCGACCTGTGGTAATTTTGGTACGCTTATCATTCATATCTGTTGTTACTAAAACAAGAACATATCATTCTTAAAGGACATTACCTAATGGACTCCTACAAATTAAGGGCATAGGGAAGGACTAAGGGTGGCTACATGTGCCTAACCTCCGTAATATTTGTTTCAAGGGATTACATTTTTCAATTACAAGCCATATTTTTATACATAGGAACTCAAGCATTTACCACTACACCAATCAATACCCCTCTCTTGATGAAACTTCTATGTTTATCTAAAATAGATTTTCACTCTCCTAAAAAGCCCTAGCACAAATTACATCCAGCCAACGCTTCTAAATTTTCTATTAATGAACCAATTGAAAAGTCGGGAACCAAAGTGACACAAACCTTAAACTATAGGACCGTAGTATAATTCGCCCAAGATAAAAAGATCAAAATAAAAGGTGCACTTTTGTAGTGCACCCCAAACACTCTCTTAGCTTAAAAACCATCTAAAACCCAACTTAAAAAACTAAGCTATTTAAACTTTTTGAGTCAAAAGGAAAATAAGTTGAAAACAAAATAAGTGGAACCAAACACCCTACAATTTTAGGTACAACTATTAAGGCATGTGTTTTCAAAATTTAAACAAAATAAGTTGCAAATAAGTGGAAACCAAACATTTTTTTATATACAACTACTAAAGCATGTGTTCTCAAATTTTAAATTGTTGGTTGCAAATTTTAACTACTAAAGCATGTTCTTTCAATTATTACATTGTATTTATGCTTTTATATTCACATTCAAACACGTAAAAAATCATAAGTTGGCCCTGCTTTATGGTATAATATCTTATTGCATCCTCTATTTCTAACATTACATTGTTCCAGAGTGTTCTTATATCGATGCAATAGACCATTTCCTTTGTGAGACAAAATTTCAACTCGAATAGGTGCTTCAAAGGAGCAAGGCTACATGAAAAAAAATCCCAAAGAAGCTTCAAAGATGGAAGTGGGTTACTTAAGGTATGACAAATAAGTTACCTCTATGCCCTGGGGCAAGGATGAAATGTCAACACTCATAGTAGGGCACTAACAGCTCAAAATTGGTGACTTGTATTGGGTTTAAGATGGAACAGATTTTAAAGCCTCTCTTATTCATATGCACCAAGACAAGTGTACTTATTTTATTACCTACATAAATAGTCACCGTGGGTTCTTATTAATATTTGAAGTAAGAGGCCCACTAAGAAGATGAATAAATTCCGGTGAATGGGCATGCATCCTCTCATACAGAGGCAAATCCATGTTCTAACCTAAACGCTTGATGTGGATTCAAAGTTAGGTGTTCATTAAAATTTCATATCCTTTCAGTTTTGCATTTCAAAATGATATTGTACTGGACAACCCATAAAGGCCCTATCTTCCCCAACTCAAGCATGGAATTTGTTTGGAAAAAGCATCCTTCAGAGAACCCCAAAATCAAAATAATAGAAGAAGTGAAAATAGACTTAACATAGATTCATTTAAGAAATTGAGAGAGAGAAGCAGGCATTGAGATACAAAGCAAAAGGAACAAACTCAGAGGGCGCATCAAGCACCGATTCAAGCACAAGAAGAAGAACGGCACAAACCCTACGATCAAGAGTGAAATCGTGAGGGAGAGAGAACTACGAATTCTAAGATAAGGATGTGCAAGAGTGAAATCGTGGAGATTGATTTGGGGAGATTTGATGAGGGGAAAAAAAAAGGAGGGAATTGAAAGAGGGAAATGTCACCACCGATCAACACCTGCTCTACCCCAAAAAAATAAATAAAATAAAATATTCAAAAAAAAATTTAGATTTGTTTTTTTTTTTAAAAAAAATTAAAAATAATTTCAGAGCAATAAAAATCAAAATTATATTTTTAAAATTTTAAAAAGTATTTATGACCTAAAATATTAAAAAAACAAAAAAAAATTAGATTTTTTTTTTGAAAAAATTAAAAATAATTTGAAAGCAATAAAAATCAAAATTATATTTTTAAAATTTTAAAAAGTATTTATGACCTAAAAGATAAAAATATACAAAAATAATAAGTTTATTTTTCACCCAATTTTTTTTTTAGTTTTTAGGAAAAAAATTTCAAACTAGTTTCTGAAAATAAAAACAAACATATTGAAATTGATAATCTAACCATATTCTTTAAAAGGTTTAAATTATCTCAAATTAGTCATATCAACTTAAGAGTGTGTTTGGGCTAAATGGGTTCATTTTGTGATTTAATTCAATGATTATTTTAATTTTACAATTCAGTAACTAAAATATTTAAAACTCTTTCAAAAATTATAATAAAAAACACAAATCACTAAATCACATTATTCCACTAGCAAAACTTTTACCGATTTAATAGTGTCATCATCGCTAAATGGTTAACTCTTTGCCCACGCCAACTTGTCGTCGCCAAAAGTAAGCACACTAATAGCAACGCACATTGTGTCGCTAAATCATAAGCCTCGTAGGTAAAAGTTTTGAAATTTTGGCGCCAACCAAAAAATTTGGCGCTAAAATAATGTTATGACTTTTTAGCGAGCAATCAATTGCGC
The DNA here is from genome assembly GCA_025200525.1 of Camellia lanceoleosa. Lineage (NCBI taxonomy): Eukaryota > Viridiplantae > Streptophyta > Magnoliopsida > Ericales > Theaceae > Camellia > Camellia lanceoleosa. The sequence continues at coordinate 11,705 of JANUSC010000161.1, read as the reverse complement.
TGGTAAAGGTATACTTTACCAACGAAATTGATCATCGTGGTCGCCAAAAATATACTTTTTGGCGATGAAAAATTGACGCTGCCGCCAAAAGTAGTCGCCAAAAGTGCAATTTCTTGTAGTGGTACCGCCAACAAAAGGTGGCTCATAGATTCAAGTGGTGGCCGGCCACTAATTTTGGTATTGCCCTGCTGTAACAAAATGGAAACAGAGCAAAAACAAAGTATTTCCAGGGGATGTTTATCCTCTTTACCACTTCCTATCATGGAATTGATCAAGGGAGGAGTAGAATTGTTCCATAAATCATCAATGGTCATAAGGTTGTTGCATGATGATCTATGAATTTATGAGACAAAGCCTAAATGAATAACAATAAAAGAATACCAACAAAACCTCCTCCCTATCATGGAGTTACCTCATGGAAGTCAGAGATATTGATTCTGAACCATTAACATCACTAAGAGTATATAATGATTCAAGACTCAATGGGTTCAATTAACGTCCGATTGAACTCCCGACTTGATTTTATTATCTTGTGCCTTTTTAGTCCAATTATTAGCCCTTTTTAATTGCCTTTCCATTCTTTAATCATTTTAGTCCAAGAATGAGAGTTATGTCCACTAATGAAGAGAAGTGTCAAACAAGAAGTTGTTCTTGGCATGAGAGAGATGTAATGCCTTGGTACTGAACCTTCAAAGAGATTAAACCATTAAGCATGGAAGTTCTTCGCATGCCTTAAACAACAATTTGTTTGAAAAAACTCTTAAGAAAAATGAATGAAAATCAAGAAAGGAGGGAGGTTGTAGAGATGATTATTAGTGTGAGCATATATATGAAAGCTATGAAATAAAAGCTATCAACTCAAATAGGTTGGTGTCTAAGGTCTAAACCACCAAACCTATGAGGACTACAACACTACAAGCATACTATATAAAGCATAAATGAAATAAACGCACTAAAATAGTCCTAAAACAACAAAAACAAAGGCTGAAAATCTATTTGAAAAGCTTTAAAAAGTAAGCAAAATGGAAGAGAATTGAAGCTAGTAAGCAACCCTAAGGTGGGTGGCTAACCCTCCACTATTTGGACCTCAAAACCACATGTTTTAGCCTCTAAAACTTTGAAAATCAAGCCAAAAGTAGAGAAAGAAGTAGGAAACACAAGGACAAAAGCTTATGTAACAAGGTTCAAAGAAGGATGGTCAACCCTTCCACCTTTGGTAGCTTTAAGTCACAAATTTCAGCCCACAAAAATAGTTGAAAAATACTATAAAAATAGCAAGAAAAGAGAGGGAAGAAGTAGTGTAAAGAAGGCAAAAGTTATACCTCTTGAAGAGAGGTTACTCTTTGATTCACAACCCAACAAATGATCACCCTTAAGAGCTAAAATTTTAGCTCAAGAATCTTAGCAAGGAGCCTCAAATTTTTGGTTAAAGAAGTGTATGTATAGTGTATATGTGTTGCAAGATAGAGAGAGAGAGAGAGAGAGAGAGAGAGAGAGTACTTAGCAAGTTTTGGAGCCTTGGAGAATTTTTCTAACCTAAAACCATAAGGGATGGTTAAGTATATATAGAAAAACAAGTTGCTCTCTCAGAAATATCTCAGATTGAGCCACCGGTGCAATGCATCCACATGGGGGATAGTGGCAACAATTATCTTTTGGTCGACCGGCCACTAATTTTAGCCCTGCCACTTGCTGGCCAATTGGCCTCGGATGGTCAAGTTTGGAAAATTAGGGTTGTGTTTGGTTTGGTTTTGGGAGATAAATTTTCAAAAAAAATCTTGAGGAAAGAGTTTAAATTTTTTTTGGTTTGTTTGGTTGTACATTTTGGAAATAGTTTTGGAGTATGAGAGTTTGGGATGATTTGATATTTTGTTGTAGTTGAGTAAATGTGTGTGAGAAAAAAAGTGATTGAGAAGGAGAAAGAAGAGAGAAAAAGTGATTGATTGATGTGTAGGAGAGAAAAAGTGATTTTTGAATTTTTTTTAAAAAAAAATTTCTAACCAAACAAAATTTTGGATTTTTTTTTCGAAAATTGTGCTTTGAAAGTTAAACCAAATAAGGCCTAGGTTTTGGCTCAAAGGAGGTGCAAGGTTCTTAGGCTCTGAAACTCAAAACCGAGGCTCCTTGCTAAAGAAAATGAACGTTTGCACAGCTTACTAATTCATCATTGAGTAATCAACCTGAGGCGCCCAAGTCTTTGGGGCTGTTAAAAATAGGGTGCCTATACCAATCTTTTTCTATTTCTTTTTTTTTTTTTTGGTTGAGAATTTTCTATAACGATTCTGGTTTAGACCCAATCCGTTGACTGTTTTGGATACGAGATTTCTTATCTTAAATGGTTGTTCATACCCTTATATGTCCCTATTCCTAATTGAGTTTGGTTATTTGGAGGTCATTGTTGCGTTTGGAACATGTTAAGAGTCTGTTTTTCAAAGGAGTCTTTGCCTTGATTTTGGTCAGTTCGCTTAAGTGGTCCTTTGGTTGCTCGAGCGGTCTTTGAGAACTTCTAATATATTTTTAGGTATACAAAAGTACTGAAAGGGTAGTGTTTTTCGCTCGAGCGGTGTTTCTTGTGCTCGAGCAGTCCTTTTTGCTCTTGAGCGATTAGCCTCTGTCTACAAAACTTCTAGGATGGTGTCATTGTGCGCTCAAGTAGTAACTTTGTTCGCTCGAGCAGTCTCACTTATTGTGTCTAGTTGCTTGAATGGTGTTTTGGTCGCTCAAGCGGTCTACTTGTATTTCAACAGAAAAGTCACTTTTTGAGCTTTTTCATATATCTCAAAATATTTTCAAAACCCTAAATCTAGACCTTCTCTCTCTAAAACTCATCTTCAACCTCCAAAAACTCTCAATCTATTAGTGTCTACACCATTGTCCTTTGGGACAAAGGGTGGAGCTTGCTTAGAGATTGCATTTGATCGGAGCAAGGTTCATTTTTAGGTTCGCGAAGTTTTGTGCTTGCTCTCTCTTGTCTTCTAGCCTTGAGGTAGAGATTTCTCCACACTTTTGTATGGTTTTTAACTTGGTTATTTGTTTTTCTAAACAATATTGTGATTTAGGGATTTTTGAACAAAATCTATGGTTTTGGTTTAAAAATTAAAAGAGGAGTTTTCAAATGGGTTCTTGAATATGATTGTGGGTTTGTAAATGTGGTTGAGTTGTGATAAAATGGTGGATTTTTATTTTTCCCTAAAATGCGAATATTTGATTTTGTAAAGAGAAAATGGAAATGATGTTGGGTTTTATGAAATTGGAATGATGATGATGGTGGAGTCGGATATGCATTATCACTTCCATCTTGAAATTTTGAAAAGTTTGTCTTTATTGAAAATTATCTATCTGTTTAGAGATATCTATTTTGGGCTATTGGTAGAGGATAACTATGATTGTTGTAGAAATCGCATGAGAATTAGGAGAATTGAAACTAATTTCTCATCCATTTGCATTGAGCATTGTTGCATACTTAACACGTTGAAAACGTATATTGTTTTGAGAAAAGGAGGTGAATATCTTGGTGAATGTGGGTGGGGGTTGTCGTTGTGGTATAATTATTGGTATGTGTGTCCTTGGTGAAGGTCCGTAAACCAAAGGTGGTTAGGTGCCGAACCTTCCGGTTAATATCTGTAAAAATGGCATTGGTAGTGTTTGTATAGTCTACTACTTGAAATGTACCTAGAGATTCCTAGTGTTGTTATTTATTGCCCTATTTTCTGATATAAAGAAAAGTATTTTCTTGAATCGTGATATAGACTTGGCATGGCATAATTTTTGGAAAGAGATATAAAATGTTTTGGCATGAGTATTGTATATGAATTCACCTTATAGTTTCATTAAAATTTATATACTGTGTTAGAGTATCTCATCGGGCTTTGATTACCCTACGTGAAAAACCATTTCTAGGTACTGATGATATGCCTTTGCCAACGCCGTAGCTTGGGATGACTTGGAGCCAAGAGCTTCTATTTGCTGTTGTTGTATTTATTTTGTACAAGTCTAGGGTTTTAATTATATTGAGTTTAAACCCACTTTTGTTGTAACCAAGCATCGTCTTGGAAAGTTGTAGCCACTAGGGCATTTATATATCTGTTTAACTTTTATTTCATATCATTAACTTGTGGCACATGATATAGATTCAGTGTTAGGGCTTATGAATGTATAACTAAATGTGTTGCCTCTTATACAATGGGATCATATAAATAGAAGGATGTTATATTCAGAGTTGTATTATTATTTAATTAATATTGTGGGATGAATTATGGTTATTAGTTTCTAAGCATTACAACTTGGTGTCAAAGCTACTGGGTTTGAATACTTTCGGATTGTGGGATGTGGTTTTTTACCACAATAGGTTATCTTGCTAGTTAAAATTAGAAATAACTTGGTATGCTGTGTGATAACATGCTTATGTGACTAAGTGGGTATGAAATTGAATTTCTAAGATGTTGATTGGGTCTACAAGCTTCTAGAAGTCTTGTTGGAAATGCACTTGATCACTGCTATTTCTAACTAGAACTTTGGCAATGTTATGAGATGATCATTATTCAGAAAGAAAATTGATGTATTTACGTGACTACGCGCTTATGTGGAGTGAATTAATTGTTGTCCACTGCATTAGAACGCAAGTAAGTTAGCTTCAACACATTTGTAAATGTGCTAAATCTCTTGTGTTACCGTCATTAGGATGTCAAGATATAGACGTGGTGGTGGTAGGTGTGGCAGGCCTAAACGGTAGGAAGTGCCATTATTCACTACAACAAAAAAAGGTCTATGGTGTCGAAAACGCATGACGAAAAAATATTTTGCCTCCAAATATACATGTTTTAGTGATGAAAATAAAATTTCCTCTCCAATTGTATTATTTTTAGAGACTAAAACAAAATTTCACACCAAATACTTAAAATAAATAAAATAATAGGTGAAAATTTTTTTATCTCTAAATTTTATTTTTGTTGCAAAAAATTCGTGCTCCTAAAAATTTTGATGAAAAAATTTGGTGCTATATTAGAGACAAAAAAATTTCGTCACCATTGTAAAAAATTTTAGAGACATAATATCATCGCCTATGATTTAAGGGACAAAATGACGCCATTTTGTCTTCCCAATTCTCCTCTCTCGCGCTTTTTCTCTCACTCTCCCCCCCTCCGCTTCAAGTCGTAACCTCCAACTCGCTGCTCGCAAGGTAAGATTTCATTCCTGATTCAGTGTTTTATGAAACTATGCTTCGATTGGCTCACCAAGTTGGCTCCTTAGTGGCTTCAAGTCGCAACCCTCCCACCGTGCTTCGATTGGCTACACCACCACCACAGCCAAGTGGCTTCAAGTCACAACCCTCCCACTATGCTTCGATTGGCTTCACCACCACCACAGCCACCGTCATCATCATCAACTTCTTCGAACTCCCTCCGGTACCTCTTTCCCTCTCTGTCTTTCTCTCTATGCTTACTGGTTTGATTGTTTATCTGGGTTTAAAATGGATAATGGTTTGATTGTCTATAATGATTTGATTGTTTATCAAGGTTTGAATTTGGGGTTTTATTCTCTTTTCTTTGAATTTGGGATTTTTTCCATGTAGACACTACCTTATCAAGGTTTGAATTTGTGGTTTTATTCTCTTTTCTTGATTTCTTTCTTTGAATTTGGGGTTTTATCCATGTAGACACTACCCATGTCTTTTCACTGCCAATGCACCACTACATCTTTGTTAGTGAGACTCCACAATTAAACAAAATTCAATTGAAATTTGAAATATAGCTGAGATTTCGATATTTTTTGTTTTCAAATGGCAGTTATGATGTAAATTGACAAAAGGAAAATGGTAAATTGACTGTTCTTGAAGAAAATGGTAAATTGATTGTAAATTGACAAAAGGAAAATGGTAAATTGATTGTTTTGATTATCCTTAAGCTATCATTCAAGAGTGTTTTGTGCTTCTAGTTTCTGTGAGAAAATTTTTATAATGATTTGGAAGTATAGAGGAACATTTAATTTCTATAGCTCATTAGAAACTTTGTCAAAGCTTTAGATTGGAAATGTGGTATTTATGTGATGTGTGTAGTTTTAGAACTTGAAAAGAAACTTAAAAGCTTCTTGTTTGACCTATGAAGGATGAATATGGAGAGTACGCGCAATAGTGAAGGTAGTTTTCATGGAGAAAATACAAACTCAAGTCAACAAAAAGGTAGAACACTAATTTTGCTTGTTGATCTAGTTTATCTTCCCTAACGGTTCGTGTAAATTAAAATTTTCAAAAGATAACTTGGAAGTTCATGGCCAATGGAATCAGAATGGTGAGGCTGCTCCATTAACTGCTGAAAAGGTGAGATCTGCTGCCAAAGCTGGTCTTGCTACTGCTGCAACAAAGGCAAAACTGTTTGCAGATCATGAAGAGCGTGAAATTCAAAGGCTATCTGCTAATATTGCAAATCATCCGGTATATTTGTTGGGATGCTCTTATTTTGAGAAAACTTTAATGATTCATTACCTTATGCTCTTTCTAATTCTAGTGTTTTCAATGAATAGTCAATTCTTTTGATTAAATTGCATGGGCATTGCCTTAGGCTTCAATGTAAATTAGTTTTTCATAATTTTTACAATTATATCCTTGGTGTATATCAAATTATTGTATTTGGTTGCAATTTTTTTCTTCTTCCTTGGTTTTCCTTGTTTGTACAGGTATATTAGTCTTAAGTTACTAATTTTCCCCAAAGCCCAAGCTATTAGTAAATGGCAGTTTTAGTTCCACGATGGTTCTTGAAGAAAATTCTTATCAATGGATTGAAGCATTTTAATTTAATTTTTTAAAAATCTTTAGCAATTAAAATATTAGTATGATTACAAACAGTGTTGTGAGAGAAGAAAATAAAGGTAAATGGTGGTTGGTGGTGAGGTTGGGTTGTTAGAGAAAACACTTTGATCTCTACATGATAGCAAGACATAAATTATTTCTCTACATGAGTAAATTGGTATAGAAACTACCTTTGGGTCTTTATTTCAAATTTATTTGAATTAGTACATTTGATTTTTTATCATAACAAGCATGATGTCCAAATTGCAGGTCAGATGATCTCCAGGCCAAGAAAAGCAAAAGGAAACATTTTATTGAAGGAATTTCTTGTAGGATCAATTGTCATTTATGGGGTAAGGAGTGGAAAAATAATTGCACTGTAACGCTTTCTCCAGGCCAAGAGCATAAGGTTGAGGGTTTGGCATCACACAGAGCTTCACAGATTCTGTGGGTCACTGTAACGCTTTCTGAACCAATTCCCAATGGTTTCTATTCTATAGTTGCAGTGAGTAGTATATATTTTTGTTGAAATGTGCAATTAGTAGAACGTAGTTTTTGCTTTTCTGTGCTAGGATCTTTGGTGCAAGTGAGCATGTTTGGAGATTAGAAGTGATTAGCAAAAAAAGAATATATTATTTGAATTTTGAATGCAGGTATAGTGTGCTAAAGTTTCTTGCCTTGTTTGTGGCTGATTCTATCAAACTTACACATCACTAGTAATCATGGATCAGCATGTCATAGTGTATATGTATGTGGGCAGTCTACAGAAGTAGATCAACATGTCATAGTGTATATGTATGTGGGCAATCTAACAGTCTGTAACTGTAAGTGGTTTTCTTTCATATTGGATGATGCTGCCTTTATCTCCTCTCATGTGCACCTAATACCTAAACTTGCACATAGTTTTATGCAATATGATGCGTGGATTCTAAAATCTATAACATTTATTGTACTAAATAGTAGAAAGGCACAAGGAAAATATGGTAGTGTATTACTTGACTTTTAAAAACTGTTTAGGACCCTTGGTGAACCCAAAAAATTGAAATGGTTGGTAAATATCTCACTGTAATTAGATTGAGCCTTAGTTTTGCATTTGGCATCCAATGGTCTGTTCCTTTGATTTATGCATGGTGTAACAAATGTCTCAAGAATCCAAATATATATATGGAAAATGAAAAAAATTGTTACGCATGTGCACTAAATAAATGTTTAACTAAAGCATGCACCTGCTTTTTAGAAGTTGTTGAGTTCTTTAAATGCTTGAAAATGAAAATTGAGCAATGGTCATTGGCTCAGTACTGCCAGGTAAGACACTGATCAAATGCTTAGCAGTAACCTGATTATAGGTTTAATTTTGGACACAACTCATCACAAAAACTCCTTGCCCTTGGCCACATAGCTAGTGGGAAAGGAGAAATTTATGCTCAGTTTTTTATTTTATTTTTATATCGATACAAACTTCTTTATATTCTATGCCTTCTATTGTTTTTCACATTTTGACTTCTTCGACTGAGACGCTACATACATTGTGCTCAATATTTTGACAGTTCTGTTTTAGCCATTTATTATGCAGTTTTTCCTTGTATGTCATTACTTTGGCTAAAAATGATTAATAAGTTCACTATTTCTAAACACAGTTCTTTCCTATTGGAAGCAAATAACTTTAAAATGATATATGAGCAATATTATGAAGATGATGCTGTTATTGTGTAGTTTATGCTTATGGAAAAAAATGTAAAAGTATACAAAGATAATAGAAAAGTAGCCAGCATCTAACTTTTTTTTTTATTTATTTTAATTCTTGGAGCCTTGTAGATTAAGAAACAAAGCAGTTCATTTGAGATTTGATCACAAAAAGGTAGATCATAGGCTCTGAAACATCATTGTTGGGAAATTGGCATTAGCAGTTAAATAGACCTTCATAAGATAATTGGGAGAATGTGATTGATTTTTTTTAAAGAGTTATAGTTGTTTCATGTGTTATATACTACTAAGAAAGTGTTAAGATCTCGTTGCTTGTGAATTTAGTATTCTATGTTTTAATCTGGTAGTTAATTTCTAGGAATTTCTGAAACTTGATTAAGTTTATATTAATGGTTTTCGCCTTTTGTTTGACAGTCTAGTATACCAATAAATACCATCATTGTCTGATAAAACTCAATATTGTGCAGGAAAGAAGGCTCAAGGAACTGTTTGATTCTATTCCTTCTCTAGATGAACTTCATGCTTTGTATTCAGAAGGTCTTGGAGCAGATGTTATTGTAGTGGATAATAAAGATAAGAAGCTTTCCATGCTGAAGCAGTTGACTGTGACTCTGGTGAAAGGATTAAATTCAAATCCAGCAGCAGTTATAAAAAAAGATAGCTGGATTGGTATGCTTTTATGGCTGTGAAAGTTTTTTTATTATTCGTTTTTTTTTTTTCTTTTATGTTCCATTGCAGGTCTTGAATGAATGTAGTGTATTTTGATGATCATATTTTCCCATGATAACATGTATTTATTTACTAAATAGTAAATATTTTCTAGTTGTACTGGATGTGGCATTGATAATAAATACCTGGCAATGCCTTACAGTTAGCATTACTAGTGGTACACTGGATGTTCCTTTGGTGTGTGGGAGGCAATATTTCTGTGGTGGGTTTCCTTTTTAAGTTTCGGTTGTATCATATCTTCCAATGCAATGAGTACTTGTTAGTGCACCTTCTTGTGGGGCAGTCTTTATACCCAGTCTAATAACCAAGAGTTGCATTCAATTAGTAGGTTTGAAGAGATTTTATTTTCCCATGATAAGTGGATTTTTTTCCTTTAGCAGGAATCACTCATATAGTGGATACATTTGATTTCTTATTGTAGGCTTTTTTATTTTTTATTTTTTATATTGAGTTAAAGTTATTTGCTATTTATTTATTTATTTTTTTTTTTGGTATGATGCTTCAGGTTGAATCCTCCAAATATTATTACAATAAGTAGGTTTACAATTCATTGATTTAAAAGCTCATATATAAGGTATATATGTTGAATTTACCCTCTACTTTTATATTGTGTTTTTATGTTTCAAAGATAATTTGAAAATCAAACCAAACATGAAATTTGAAAATCAAATTTGAACACCAAAGGTAAGTAGTGTTTTGTTCTTTCTAATACTTAAGTTTGAAAATATGCCATCGGGCTCCAAAATCGTGAAACAGCCATGAGAAGGCCCGAAAACACCTCAGAGGGATCGATGTAAGTTGTGTAAACTTACTAATTAGTACTAAACTCTTTGTTTGAAAACTATTTAGAAAAAATCTACTTTTCTAACACTTAGGCTTGAAAATAGGTCATCAGGCCAAAATCGTAATACCACGAGTCGGCTTGGAAAACACCAAACACTTCTGAGGGACCAATGTGAGTCAGGAACTTACTAATTAACACAGACTCCTGCTTGAAAACTAAGTCCAAAAATACACTTTTTCATACTTAAGCTTGAAAATAGGCCTTCGGGGTCAAAATCGCGGCAACATCCACGAGATTTGCCCGAAACACCTCAAACACTCCTGAGGGACTAATGTGAGTCAGGAAACTTACTTAATTAGCACGGACTCTGCTGGTTTGAAAACTAAGTCCAAAAATGCACTTTTTCACATCAAGCTTGAAAAATAGGCCATCGGATGCCAAAATCGTAATAGCCATGAGACGGCTCAAGTAACACCTCAAACACCCTAGAGGGACCAAAGTAAGTTTGGAAACTTACTAACTAGCACTCAAGACTGGTTCGAAAACTAAGTCCAAAATATACTTTTTTCACACTTAAGCTTCAAAATAGGCCTCGAGCTTAAATGGTGCAACAAATGCCCACGAGACCTCGAAAACACCTCAAACACCTCGTATGACCAATGTGAGTCAGGAAACTTACTAACTAGCACGAACTCCTGCTTGAAAACTAAGTCAAAATGCACTTTTTCACACTTGCTTGAAAATAGGCCTTGGGCCAAAATCGTCCAATGCCCACGAGACGGTTCTTGAAACCCTCAAACATCTCTGGAGGACCAATGTGAGTTATGAAAACTTACTAACTAGCACGGACTCTTTGTTTGAAAAACTATTTAGAAAAATGCACTTTTTCACACTTAAGTTTGATAAATAGGCCATCGGAGGCCAAAATCATGTAATGCCCACTAGACGGCATGGGTAACACCTCAAACACCTGAGGGACCAAAGTAAGTTGGAAAACTTACTTAACTAGCATGACTCAGCTTGAAAACTAAGTCCAAAATGCACTTTTTCACACTTAAGCTTGAAAATAGGCTTTCTGGGCCAAAATCATGCAAATGCCTATGAGATTTGCCCGAAACACCTCAAACCTCAAGAGGGACCAATGTGAGTTGTGGAAATTTACGTAACTAGCACGAGACTCCTGCTTGAAAACTAAGTTCATAAATGCACTTTTTTCACACTTATGCTTGATAAATAGGCCATCGAGGCCAAAATCGTAATGGACATGAGACAAATTAGTAACACCTCAAACACCTTGAGGGACCAAAGTGTTGTGAAAACTTATGGAACTTGCACGACTCTTGGCTCAAAAACTAAGTCCAAAATACACCTTTTTCACACTTATGCTTGAAAATAGGCCTTGGGGTTAAAATCGTAACAATCACCAGATGGTTTGGGAAACACCTCAAATACCTTGAAGGGACTAATGAGTCAGGAAACTTACGTAACTAGCACGACTCTCGCTTGAAAACTAAGTCCGTAAATGCACTTTTTTCACACTTAAGCTTGATAAATAGGCTATCGGAGGCTAAAAATCGTGTAACCACGTATCGGCTCGGTAACACCTCAAACACCTTGAGGAGGACCAATGTAAGTCAGAAACTACTAACTAGCATGGACCTTACCAAAAACTAAGTCCAAAATGCACTTTTTTCACACTCAAGC